>CAUYUJ010017882.1:757271-834771 GCA_963575745.1 Prorocentrum cordatum
TGGAGCCCGAGCGCCTGAACTCTCTGCGCAGGCCCCAGCGATGCCTCTGAGCCCGAGCGCCTGAACGCCCTGCGCAGGCCCCAGCGATGCCTCTGAGCCCGAGGACCTGGACGCTCTGCGCAGGCCCCAGCGATGCCTCGGAACCCGAGGACCTGGACGCTCTGCGCAAGCCCCAGCGATGCCTCTGAGCCCGAGCGCCTGGACGCCCTGAGCAGGCCCCAGCGATGCCTCTGAGCCCGAGCGCCTGGACGCTCTGGCGCTCTGAGCCCAGCAGACTAATGCAGGGCTTGCTAGCAGGGGCCAAGCGGCCTCAACAAGGGCCCCGTGCTCGCACGGGAATAAGGCGACAGCATACGTAGGAAGGCTCAGGGCGACGCGCTGCCCATTTTATGGATCACTCACACGAAGCGAGCCCAGTGGCCTCCACAAGGGCCCAGCGCCCCAGGGAACTAGGCCATTGGCACCGCGGGTCTCTTGGGCCACGTTGGCCCCTGAAGCCCCACGGTGTTCTGCAAGGGGCTAAGTGCTCCAGCTCCAGTTGGCCCCCTGCTGCTCCTCTTCTTGGAAGATCGAGGTTCAACGTTCCGAATAAATGCAACTATTTCGAAGATCGTTCCTTCCAGCGTCAGCCACAGTGCCAGCGCAGCAACGCAAGTATCCTGCTCGGGCAGCAGCCTCAGCCACCGTGCCAGCGCAGCAGCTTGAGCCACCGTGACAGCGCATCACCGCAACCTTTGTGCCTGCTACCACCACACTTACCGCTGCAGCCCCGCTACCTCCACAATTCCGACTGACCCCCCGCTACCACCGCAAATCCCATTGCAGCCCAGCTACCACCACAGTTCCCACCGCTGCCTGGCGACCACCACAGTTGCCACCGCAGCTCCCCAACACCATGCAGTTCCCGTTGTAGCCCCCGCGACCACCACATCTCCCACTACAGCTTCCCGCTGCCATGCAGCTCCAGTCTTGGACGGGATCATGGTTTATTCGTATGTCCTGCGCGACTAGCCTTCGCCCGTCAGAAAAAGGCAGAGCAAGCAATGGCAGAACTGACCGACAGAGCTTAGAGAGCAGGTCAAAACCCTAATCCGCCCACCAGCACGCAACATACCATAGCGCACCAGGTCGCCGCATCGCCAGCGCGTGCGCAGTGCTTCTTCGTGCGCGATGGGCAACTTCACAACCAACATGCCTCAAAGAGCCCAGAGCCACCCTTGCGCTTGCCCACGGAGATTTCAGGGAACGGCCCGCGTGCATTCAATCTGTGTTTTCTACTTGCCTGATTGTAAAGTGCCCTTCCTGGTTGTAAAGTGACCCATCTGGTTGTCAAGTGCGCTTATGGTTGTAAAGTGACCGACACGCCCCCTCCCATTCCCCCCCTTTGGCGCTGGAAAGGGGGGGGGGGTCGGACCCCCCCCCCTCGTGTAGGGAGTACGGGGTTGGGAGTAGGGAGTGGTGAGTAGTGAGTAGTGTATTAGTGCGTAGTGGGTAGTGAGTATTGGGTAGTGAGTAGTAGTGAGTAGCGAGTATAAGGAGTGGGTAGTGAGTGGCGAGTAGGGAGTAGGGATTAGGACATGGGGAGTAGTATGTAGTGAATAGTGAATAATTAGTGTGTACTTGTAAGTTAGTAGTGAGTAGTGATTAATTGAGGAGTGAATAGGGAGTAGCGAGTACCGAGTAGTGAGTACTGAGTAGGGAGTAATGAGTACTGAGTAGTGGGTAGTGAGTAATGGGTGGCGAGTAGTGATTAGTGAGTAGTGAGTTGTGGGTGGTGGGTAGTGCGTAGTGAGTAGTGAGTAGCGAGTAGTGAGTAGTGAACAGTGAGTAGTGAGTAGTGAGTAGTGGGTACTGAGTACTAAGTACTGAGTAGTACGTAGTGCGTGGTGCGTAGTGGTGAATAGTGAATAGAAAGTAGTGGGTGGTGGCAGTGGGCAGTGAGTAGTGAGTAGCGAGTAGTGAGTAGTGAATAGTGAGTAGAGTGTAGTCCGTAGTGAGTAGTGATAAGTGAGTAACGAGTAGGGAGTAGCGACTAGTGAGTAGTGGGTGCTGAGTAGGGAGTAGGGAGTAGTGAGCAGTGGGTAGTAAGAAGTGGGTAGCGAATAGTGGGTAGTGAGTAGCGATTGGTAGTGAGTTGTGACTACTGACTAGAGACTATGTAGTGACTAGTGAGTAGGGAGTAGAAAGTAGTGAGTAGTGAATAATGAGTAGCGGGAAGTAAGTAGTGAGTATTGCGTAGCGAGTATGGGAGTAGCGAGTAGCGAGTAGTGAATACTGTGCAGTCAGTGTTGTGTAGGGCGTAGGGAGTATCGAGTAGTGGGTAGTGAGAAGTGATTTGTGGGCAATGAGTAGTTCGTAGTTCGTAGTGAGTAGTGGATAGGGTAATGAGTAGTGAATATTGAGTAGTGAATAGGGAGTAATGAGTAGTGCTTAGTGAGTATTGAGTAGTGGGTAGTGAGGTGCGAGTAGTGAGTAGGGAGGAGGGAGTAGTGAGTAGGGAGTAGTGGGTAGCGAGTAGTGGGTAGTGAGTAGTGATTTGTGGGCAATGAGTAGTTAGTAATGAGTAGTGAATAGTGGATAGTGGGTAGTGAGTCATGAGTTGTGATTATTGAGGAGTGAATAGGGAGTAGTGAATAGTGCTTACTGAGTAGTGAGTATTGAGTAGTGGGTAGTGAGGAGTGAGGAGTGAGTAGGGAGGAGGGAGTAGTGAGTAGAGAGTAGTGAGTAGCGAGTAGTGGGTGGTGGGTAGTGAGTAATGGATAGTGAGTAGTGAGTCGTGAGTAGCGAAAGCGAGTAGTGAGTAGGGGGTAGTGAGTAAGGGGCTGGGGTTGGTGGTTAAGGGGTAGGGGGCCCCTCGTGACTCCCTTGGGGCTGGGGTTAGTGGTTAGGGTTCGGATTCGGGGTTTGGGTTCGTTCTGGTGAGGACTAGGGGTAGGGGTGGCGGGGGTCGGGTTCCGGCGTCAGGGGGCGGCGTGGCGAAAGGGGGGGAGGGGGGGGGGGGTTCGGACCCCCCCCTTTTGAAAGGGGGGGGGGGGGGTCCCCGACGACGGGTCGGGAAAGGGGAGGAAGGGGGGGGGGTCCCGACGACGGATCGGGGAAGGGGGGGGAGGGGGGGGGGGAGCCGACGACGGATCGGGGACAGGGGGGGAGGGGGGGGGGGGGGGTCCTAACCCCCCCCCCCTTGGGGAGATCCAGCGGCGCACTCTCAAAAAGTTTCGCGCCCCGCGGGGTCTATCCATAAGACCCGGGGGGGGGGGGGCTTTTGTTGATCACGAGCTGACATTACCAGCTTCAACGCCCGACAGAAATATTGACTTGTATACCTCGTCGGCACACAATTGCTTTCCTCACATTCACTCAAGGCGAAAAGGGGCTGAATCTCCGTCAAAGCACGGGGGGACGTTCTGCATCTTGTGCTCTTGCAATATCCCACCGGTCGGAAGAAGTAAGTAAAAACATGAAATAGGAAGGCGTTGAAAGTAGATTGTGTTCCGTCAGATCCCTAAGGTGGACGGAGAAGGTGAAGCCATTCGATCATTGAAGTAGGAAGGCGGTCAAAAGAAATTGGAGTCTGGAAATCAAAACAAAAACCTACATTCGACGATCGACGGGTATGTTGCGACCTCTCTAACCTCTTTCTGCTCCCCCTCCTCCCTCTCTGCCCTCTTCGTTGCGCTCAGGACGCTCCTGTTGAAGATCCCCGGACGTGCTGAGAACATGCGTCCTCCTCCTCACGCTCGTCTTCTCCACCGCGTAACTTCTGCCACTCGTCGTTCCATCTGTGCAACCTCTTCCGTTCCTCTATCCTCCTCCCTCGTCCGCATCGTCCACTTCGTCGCGCTCATCCTTCTCTTCCTGCCATTACTCATCTTGATCCGCACTATCCTCCTGACGTCGTTATGCCAAACGTCCAAGCGGAGGCAAGACTGCCTCAAACGCCTTGCAGGTTCCGCTAGATGCTCGCTCTGCGGGCCTCTTGTGGAGCGGTACGTATGTTGATCCACTTTGGGGCTCCGTTGAGGTTTCTTTGACTGTCTGGGACAGGGTCGGACAAGGGCGGGGGAAATCTCAGTTGATTCCAATAATCAGCTGTGCCACTTCCGGGGCTCTCTCACGAGGCTCGATCGGGATAGGACCCAGAGGGTCTTCAAGAGGCCCCCTCCGAGGCCTCCAGAGGCTCGTGGAGAACAACTGGCCATGTGTTCCTGGAGACATTTCCGGGAGCATCCGGGCGGAGGAGGAGGAGGAGGAGGAGGAGGAGGAGGAGGAGCAGGAGGAGGAGGAGGAGGAGGAGTGGAGGAGGTGGAGGAGGAGGAGGAGGAGGAGTGGAGGAGGAGAGGGAGGAGGAGGATGAGGAGGAGGAGGAGTGGACAATCTTAGAACCTCCTGGGCGGTCTGGGGCTCCACCTGCCTGGGGCCCTCGTGGGCTCTTCCGGACGCCATCCGGGGCCCTGGCGGGGCCCTCCCGGCGCAGTCACATGCTGCTCGGGATCTCTTCTGGGCTCTGTCTCGAAGCGTGTCTGGATAATCAGTGCACCAAATGGGTTGTTCCTGATGGGTGTTTTGATTCGGGCAGTCTGGGGGCTACTCTGGGGAACCTCTGTTCATCTATTCGAGTCGCCTGTGTGTCATGGGGTGATGTGGTAAACTATTCTCATGTCTTAGGCGGAAGTGGGGATCTATTGGGCTGTATTTGGCTCCTCCAGACGCGCTCTTGGATCCTCCTGGGTCTCTCTTTGGACTGTCCTGGTTCATCTTGGAAACCTCTTGTGGCGCTCTTAAAACCGTGTCGAGGGCTTTGTGGATCTTCCCTGCTTCTCTTGGGCCCCTATAGAGCCGAAAAGTTATGAACCCCACGAACTCCTCAAGACGCTCGCATCCCTTGAGGTGTTGACTGCATTGGGCTATCTGGGAGTCTTCTTGGGTCAACGGTGCGGCCTCGTGGAGGTGGTGTTCTAATACTTGTTGAGCCTCTTAGGTCCGCCTGGGCATCCATCTTGGCCTGTCTAGGGCTGTCATGGGGCCGTTTTGGCCAGCTTGAGGTTATTCTTGGCGGTTTGGTGGCTCTGTTGGGCCAAATTGGGCTCCTCTGCACGCCCTTTCGGACTCGCGCGGGGACCTATTGGATCAGTCATGTGTTATATTGGGACGCTCGTGGGTTCTTTTCAGGCGCTATGGATTATCGAGCGCCCTCATGGAGCATTCTGACACCGACATTGCAACAACAAGCAGACATTACTTTGCTGTCTGGAAGAGTTGGGCTGTTTGGGAGTCATACAGTCATACTGTGACCCTGTGGTGGGCCTACTTGGGCCACTGTGGAATCATGTTGAAGCGTCTTAGCCCCTCCTGGGCTCCCTTGCAATTCTCTAGAAACTGCTTTGGGACACGAGCAGGCACTTGGGCCGTCTTCGGGCGTCTTGGAGCCCTCCGAGGCCACCCCTGAGCCGCCCAGACGACCAAGGGCCAGTCTCCCGCCAGCCGCAAGCTGTCGGAGGACTTGAAGACGGTGTCGCTGAGAGCCTGGAGCTGACAAGGGAATATGTAACTCCGTCCTGGGGGGCTCCCACGCCATGTACCACACAACGCATTGCTATGCAATGATGCACTGGCACACGGCTACACACTCCGGATAGCACTCTCGCCAAAGGGTGGTATTGTAGGTAGCACTGCATCGTATATCATTGCAAAGGGGTACATAGGGTGGCAATGCGTGACGTAAAACTAACTAGCGATGAAACACATTGCGAATCATTGCACGCACTGCCGTGTCATAGCATGACGCATCGTTGCATTGCACAAAGCACATGACATCAAGGCATGATTGCATTGCGTTCCATGGCACCGTTCTGCACGTCATTCTACAATGGTATAGCGTGGCATAGCACAACAACGACCGTAACACAACGTGTACTCGTAGCAAAACGAAACGCATCAAAGCGACGTGAACCAAAGGACCCCCGCGGAACCCACACGGACCTAGCGGGGCGAAAACGATCGCAACTCGCCCTACTGCACAGAAGGCTGGGACACATAAGCCACAAGATACCAGCAGTCCCTCTAGAACATCACGACGACTGAACACGCCCCCCAATATGGTCCCATCATTGCCCGATAGGTCCCCAGCTGGCCTCCAAGATCGTCGCAAGACAACTCCACCAGAAGGCTCCAATATTCTCAAGTTGTGGCAACATTGCTCCTCTGGGCCATGAACGCCCCTTCGGATCAACTCCGACGACACGCCCGGAACTTCAACAACACTTATAAGCCCATAGGGGCTCGATAATGTCCGCCCAGCTGGGGGTCGAGCCTCTTACAGCAACTTGTTGGGCGCGTTCATCGTACATTTATGCACGCAAGAATTGGCGAAGTTCCGGGATGGTTGTACAAGGTCCCGGGCCCTGTACGGGGCATTTACAATGGCGGCCCAACCACAAGAAGCCTTCCACAGGAAACCCAACCCTGAGACCCCAGGACGTCCATCGATTCTTAGCCAAGGAACGTCACGCCTTCCATTGCAAAACCATCAAAACCCAAGATAGCCAGGGCACCCTGGAGGCAAGCAGGGTGATCCTTGGCATGGGCCCCTAATGTACACGAGGCCCCCGAGGATCACCATCAGGGCCTGGAACGGGAGCTACACTTAGGTCGGGCGTGTCCTCCTACAGGCCGATTTTGGACGAAAAATGAAAAATGCTCGAACAAAACCCAAAAATACTCAAAGATACAAACAAAAAACGTCCCCAGACTATTGTTTCACTGTTTTTGAATATTTCTCCTGTAGAGGGACAGGCCCGAAGGAAAACTACACTTGGACGGGGATCGAGCCCAACGCTCCGTCCAGAAGCCCTTGGTTGGCCCCATCTTCGGTCTGTCTCGGTCAAGGAGCCCAAGGACACCCAAATAAATACACACGCATCCCAGGACTCACAGTATTTCTATATATATATATATAATGGATTTTCGTCTTCTCCCCCACTTCCCATATTATCCCATGTCTTAGGAGTCGACGATTAATTTTGTCTGTGTGCTTTTTCCCCTCCTGACTCGGAGCCTCATCGGCCCTTTCCGCATCTCTGGTTATTTCGTGCCGTCTTGGGGCAATTTCGAGCCACATTCTCAACGTCTCTGGCCTCTGCCTTCATATTAGGCGCAAGCATCTAGAGAGTCAACGGTCGTTTCAGCGATCTGCTGGTGTTGATTATGGGCCAACAACCAAACGAAATAACTCGAACCATCGATCAAATTCACGGCATACCATCGATTAACCAACTAGCGTAGCATGGGATACGGAACATGCAACAACGGGACTGTCTGCGAACCTTCCCGGCAAGAGATTGTTTTTTTGCGGTTCCGACAATCACCCGAGTTATCGGTCCCGCCCGACCCCCACCCCTCGGATACCCGCGAAAGGTCTTTAGACCCCCCCAACAAAAATCAAAGAACCATTTTTCCGGCAACCTTATTGACGGACTGGGGCCCCAACCAGTAGCGGAAAATAAATACTCACCCGCGGCACCCGCCACACAACAACGACGACGACGAGATGAAAGAGGAGACTGTGAGCAACGCCTTCGGCGAAGAACGTGTCGATCTATATTGGAATCCTCTCTCAAACGTGCTCAAAATTCCTCTGTCGTGGCCAAGGGAGCATTACTTCCTGGGAGAGAGAACCCCCAAGCATTCCACAACCCGCCAAAAAAATACTAGCAAAATCATCTCCGCCACGACGATGACGACGCTTACGACTACGATTCAGGCTACGACTGCGAGTGCGCCTACGTCCACGACGACGACGACTACGATTACGACTACAATCACGACTACAATCAAGATTACAACCACTACCATGACTTCGACTACACCCACAACCAATGATTCACATTGCCATCCTCATGAGAGGATGCTCGCAAATCATCTCGCGTGTAGGGTAGCCCACACCTGATTAGTCGCTGGGAGAAAGAACCCCCGAACGTTTGCCAGCCCGCCCATCACTAGAGAGAAAACGATCTCCGCCGCGAAGACGACGACGAGGAGGTGGGAGGCAAAGGAGGAGGAGGAGCAGGAGGAGGAGCAGGAGGAGCAGGAGGGGCGAGCTTGTTCCGTCGAGAGAAACAGGGGGGAAACCCAAACTTAAGAGCTCCTGAGGGTTCACCTGACCTCGTCGGCTGCGCAGGTCTGGAGGGGGCGGGCACGCAATGCTGGTGCGCAGGGGCGAACGTGGAGCTGCCCAACGCGAACCGGTCAGGTTTATCGGCCGGCACCTTCCCCCACCCACCCCGCCTTCCAGATATCGGCGGTGGACAAACCTCCCTTTAGTAAACCTCCTCTTAGTGAAAAACGTCTGGGACCGAAACCGACGGACCTGGACCCGCAAAAATGACGGCCGCGACGCCCCCTCGCGAACCGAAAACTGCCAATTCCTTAATCGACGCGTCAGGGTAGGAGGTCTGTCCAACCCCGAAGATAGCCTGGGTTGCCGAGCCAACAGAATACCTCCAAAGCATCACCACATCTCCAAGCCGTGTTCGACTCCTGTGGCGAGCATCCGCAGGGGCAGGCGGTGCACGCGGAGCGTCAAGGCCAGCGCGGCTTTCACAAGACCCGCGATCCACGCGGGAGCCACAGATCGGCGGCGAGCCAAAGGGGGGAAGCGAAAGGGAGCAGGCCCGTCTGTGCCGCCCCATCTACCTTCTGCCGGGGAGACGTAAGACTCGGGTACGGGGGACTCGGGTTGGCCTGACGGGGACCATGATAAAAATGACGAGACCCAATCTGAAATTTGACGCGGGCTCCCGCTGCAGACATCCCACGAAAACGGGGCCGTCAAAATTACTCGCGCGCTCCTGCCAAGGACGCGGCGTCAAAAGTCAGGCTCGTGTCCTGCCGACTTCGGCGTTGGTTTTTCTGACACCGCGGAGGCCGTTCAACGATCGGCCGATTCCGAAACCTCAAATCGTTCCACATCGGGTCGCCCGCGACGTTCAAAGCTGAACGCCGCTGGCGGGGCCGCCGCCAGTCGACACGACATGAACCTACCGTACGCTTCACTGCTGACGAACACCAACATACAATGAGCAGCTTTAATACGGAACCCTTACTTTTCAAAAGGGGCTCGGTCGTTCCTTAGGCTTGCATGCGCTATTTATCGTTCCTTATGCGTTATGTATTATATTGCGTTTCTTAAGTATGCGTCTGTCCTTCGAAAAAAGACTTCGCGACTTATCTATCGTTCCTTAGGTCAAGCCGATAACTGTATGATACAGATTGCCTCACATGGTGCGGCGTCCCAGAGATCAGCCTGCAGCGCTGCCACTCCAGGCCGCCGGGCAGCCGGCTACCTCACTCTCCCCACTTCAGGTCTTGATCCACCGCCTCATCTCCGTTCTCCCTCAATGCCCTCATCAAAACAGGCGGCTTCAAAGGACGGGAACTGCAACTCTCTGCCTCCCTCCCGCTTGTCCTCTGCCGTAGGTCTCCCGTGCCCCATGACGCGGACTGCAACTTGCCGTCCAAATGTCCCGTTGTCTCCCCGGGAGACTCACGGGAGGCTACGGCGAGGGCCAAGAATGTAGAGCGATAGGGGGAAAAAGATGCTTGCATCCCGAATGTAAACCGGTGCCAAAGAGCGATGTGTGTATGATGGCGGGCATGGAAAGGTCCAGCCTGCTGACTCTTGCAAATCGACGCTAACCGACGCCAGTCGAGGCTCGACTGTGAATCGATGCTAGGTCGCCGCTAATCGACGCGACATCGACGCTTCCCCTCCGATTGCCAAACGCGTTTGCACGCTGGTGCATGCTAGCAACGGGACTGCGAGGACATGCGAGGCTCTCATGAGTTGCTACCGAGTCAGGGGGGGAGCACCATGTGGAGTAGAGGAGCGTGCACTTGTTGTGCCTCTCTTGGGTCCGCAGTGGCCATTCGGGGGCCATTCAGGGCCCCATATAGCGCCACTCTCCTACAACTCTCGATGCCCCTACGATTACTGCCTCCCCCACCTTGCCGTCCAGCCGACCAAGAGTAATACCTGGATCTCTGGCGATCTGACTGTTCCAATCCACATGTTTTCCATCGATGTCGGCATCGGGGGCCCATTATCGAGCCTCGAGACCACCAGAGGTGGGCCCAGGGCGGGAAGATACCGCCTGGGGAAGCGGTCGGGACCTCTGCCGCCGCGGATGAAATCAAGCACATCGGCGGATTCTGGTACCACATCATCATCATCATCATCATCATCATCATCATCATCATCATCATCATCATCATCATCATCATCATCATCATCATCATCATCATCATCAATATTTGCTAAGTGCCCTTCCCTCGCGCCACCTCTTCTGGGGGCGGGGGGCAAACAAAACTGATGCCGCACCCTCCGTCCCTCCATCCTCCACTACATCGTTGGTGCTTCATTCTGGCGCCAACCCGGCCTCTGCGAATGTTCGCTATGACTTCGTCTGCGCCGGGAGGAGAGGGGGGAAGGGAGGAGGGAGGGAGAAGGTAGGGAGGGGAAAAGGAGGAAAGGAGGGAACACTAATCAGTTTGCTCAGGTGAGGTCTTCTCCCCTGGGAGAAGAAGCCCAGGATTTGTTTACTGCGGCCTCTCTTCTTCGGAACCTGGGAAGAGAGGTGGGTATGTCTGTAGTCTCACCATCCTCTGTTACTAACAAGTCGCTCGATAGATGGGTTGCGCTGCGCCGAGAAATGAGGGGGGAGAAGAAGGAGGAAGAGGGGAGAGGGAGGGGAGGAGGAGAGAGGATGAGAGAGGAGGGAGAAGGAGGAGGAACGGAGAAAGGGATGGAGAGAGAAAGATGAGATCCGACGTTGCGAAAAACATGCGGTATCCAAGAACATCCTTCTGCGGGCAGGACCAAGCCGTAATGGTCCCGGGGCCCGAAACCAGGCGAACACGCCAGGTGTGAGGAGAATGCGCGGCATCTTTCGAGCCGGATCGAGCGGCGATGGTCCCGCGGGGTCCGAAACGGGGCGGACACGCCAGGTGTGAGGAGAATGCGCGGCATCTTTCGAGCCGGATCGAGCGGCGATGGTCCCTTCGGGGCCCGAAACGGGGCGGACACGCCAGGTGTGAGGAGAATGCGCGGCATCTGTCGAGCCGGATCGAGATGTGCGGGTCCCGCGGGGCCCGAAACGGGGCGGACACGCCGGGTGTGAGGAGAATGCGCGGCATCTGTCGAGCCGGATCGAGATGTGAGGGTCCCGCGGGGTCCGAAACGGGGCGGACACGCCGGGTGTGAGGAGAATGCGCGGCATCTGTCGAGCCGGATCGAGATGTGAGGGTCCCGCGGGGCCGGAAACGGGGCGGACACGCCAGGTGTGAGGAGAATGCGCGGCATCTGTCGAGCCGGATCGAGCGAGCGGTGAGGGCCCCTTCGGGGCCCGAAACGGGGCGGACGCACCGGGTGTGTGAGGAAATCGCGACGGTGGATCTCAGAGGAGGCAGAGGAGGGCCCCCCGTCCCCCGGGCCCGGCCCGGGGAGGGGAGGGCCGAGGGGAGGGAGGTGGCAGGAGGGGGGGGCGGGGGGCAAAGGAGGGCGGAGGGAGGAGGACGAGGGAGGGAGGAGGGAGGGAGGAGGAGGGAGGAGGGAGGGAGGAGGGAGGGAGGAGGGGGGGGGAGGGAGGGGGAGGGGAGGGAGGGGGAGGGGGGGGGGAGGGGAGGAAGTGAGGGAGGGGAGGGCAGGGGGGAGCAGCCCCCCCGCCCCCTCCTGCAGGCTGCCCGCGGTGAACACTCGGAGGCAGCTCGACGCCGTGGTCACCTCGGGCCGGGGGCCTCGCCCCCGGGGCGCCCTGCCCGGGGGGCCCCGCCGCCGGCGCCGCGGCGGTGAGGTGAGCAGCAGTGGAAATGCAATCCAAAAGCCTGGTAAGGACGCGCGGTGAGGGCGCAGGAGGAGGAGGAGGAGGAGGAGGAGGAGGAGGAGGAGGAGGAGGAGGAGGAGGAGGAGGAGGAGGAGTAAGGACCCTTGGAGGCCGAGGCTGGGATGTCTGGGGCGGCGGACGAGCTGGCCCCCGATCGGGCTGGCGAGCTGGCCCCCCCAGCGGCTCCTCGGCGGGGCGGCGGCATCCAGAGGGGCGCTGCGGGGTTCGCCCCAATCGGCAGCGCGCAGAGGGGGGTACAGTCAAAAACCCTAGTAGGGACGCGCGGTAAGGACGCACGACCCTTGGAAGCCGAAGTTGGGATGTTTGGGGGGGCGGACGACGAAAACCTCGAGGACACAAGAGCAAGGAAGAGCAAGGACGCAGGGGTGCCCTGAGCAAAGTCGCGCGTCCTTATTCGGGTTTTTGACTGTACCCCTGATCCTTTGGCAGGGGACCTAAATTAGCAGGGCCGCAAGCATCAGGGATAAAGGGGTCTCTGTTAAAGACGCGCCAATCGAAACCACCCACATATTTAGAGAAAGACAGCTCTAAAGCTGCAGGTTTAAGTTAGGATATGAATTCCTGCCAGCCCTCTGGACGACAGGCGGTCTAACGATGTCTTTCGTTCGTCTTCCGCAACCCCTTCTTCCCCTTCGGGGAGGGGTTTGCCCCTCCCCCTCCCTCTCTGGGGCGGGTCCGCGAGCGGTCAGAGGGTCCTTTCGGCCCAAGATGGCTCCAAGATGGCCTCAAAGAGCCCAAGATGGCCTCCAAGATTGCTCAAGATAGCCCAACATGGCTCAAGAAAGCTAACAACGTGCCTCCAAGAGGCCCCAAGAAGGCCACAAGACGGATCCAAGTGCGTTTGTAGACCCCTCAGGACCTCCCCGAGAAGCCACAATCTTTCAACAACCTAAGGAAAACCAATGACTTTGGCCTTCTCGCCTTTTCGCTTCCGATGCCCTTTTGAGGCCTCAACCTGGCCCCAAGATGGCCCAAGAGAGCTCCAAAAAGAGCCCAAGAGACCCCAAAGACTGCCCCAAGAGCACCCAAGGTCGCCCCCACAGTGCCCCAAGAGCGCCCCAAGAGGCTATGTTGATGGCCCGGGAGGGGGGATGCAAATCGAGGACCCCCCCTCCTTTGATCGATGGCCTCCAAGCTGGCCCCAGGAGACCCTCCCCAAGACCCCCCAAGGAGCCCCAAGAGGGCCCCAATATGCCCCAAAAGAGCCCCAAGAGGACCCCAAGCCGCCCCCAAAAAGCCCAATAGATCCAAGAAGGCCTCCGATGCTCCAAAGTAGCCTCCAACATGGCTCAACACGTTCCTCCCCCTCCTCTCTTCGACCGCTCTGGTTCACTACATGCGTCTCTGCTTTCCAGATCCCGTCAGCTCTCGTGGGCAGGGCTTCTGAATGGGCCGGCGGCGACTCGCGAAGCGTAAACAGTGGTTGTGTTATGCAGGGTTAGTGGTGGCATTCTGCGTAATGAGGAGAGGAAACCGCCATTGGGACGCACAAGGACCGACTGTGGCGGCGAGCGCGGGGGGGAAGTGAGACGGGGCGGGCCTTCTCACAAGCTCGGAACTGCCCTCGGGCCCTCTGGGAATGCTACTAAGCCTCCCCCGTAGACACGGGAAACTTCTCGAGAGGCCGGAGGGCTCCTGAGAAGCCCCGTCGCCTTCCGAGGAGGCCTTCCCCCCCTGGCTTCCCCCCGTGGGAGCGATGCCGAGATAGACTCGTACGATGTGCCCACGCTGGAGACGCACGTCCGACCCGACGAACACACAGCACAACATGCTGTAGTAGCTCGTTCCCCGAGCAGCATGGCCAGAACACGCCCGCCATGGAGCTTGTTCTATAGGAGTTCCGAGCGTGGGTCAAGGGTGCTGAAGGGGTCCTGGGACACACAAATCAATACACACAAATAACAGGATTCCCCTACATGTTCCACTGCTTTCTCGGGTCTTGTCTTCCCCCCCCCCACTTCCCAGATTGTCCCATATCTTCTCGGGAATCGACGATGAACTGTGTCTCTGCGCCTCTTCCCCTCCAGAATGGCGCTTGTACTCCAGGATTTCCGAGCGTGGGTCAGAGGTGCGAGGAACACCCTGGAGGCCGGAGGTCGGGGATGGACAGACCCCCCTTTAGCAAAACGTGGTTTAGTGAAATCGACCTGAGGCCCAAACCTGGCGGGCGCAAGCCTGGAAAATGACGGCCACGGCGCCCTCTCGAGAACCGAAAACGGACAATTCACTAATCGACGTGTCACTGTTGGGGGTTCTGTCCAGCCCCGAGGAGGGCGCCCCCGGGCTGGAGGCCCGCCGAGGTGCGGCGGGCCTGCCCGGGAGCGCACAGCCGGCTCGGACCTCCAGCGCCGAGGACCTCGAGCCGCGACCTGTCGGCGATCGATGGGCGATTGGGGGTCGACTCGCGCCCCCCCCTGAACCCACTACAGTCAGGGGGGCGTAAGACCCGGGTACAGGGGACTCGGAAATCCCCGACGAGGTCGTCAAAAGAATGACGAGGCCGAGCCTGCATTTTGACGAGGCCTCCCGCTGCAGACATCCCACGAAACTCCTACTCGTCAAAATCCGAGGCGCGGTCGTCAAAAAAAGATGGCGAACCCGAGTCCTGGCAAACCCGGGTCTTACGCTCCCCCGATACAGTCGGTCTTGATTGGACAGGACACGCGAGAGGACACAAGACCCTTCCCCGAGGACCACATCGCCATGGGAGTGTCAGAAGGCACGCGTCGCGAGGCACAGGACACAAGGGTACCCTTGAGCTGGCAGGGTCGCCCTGCTAATCCGGGCCGACTGTACCCCCCCCCTTGGCGTTGCCCCTGAGGGGTACAAGGAAAACTCTGGAGGCCTCGCGCCGCAACTTGAGACCCAGTGTACGTCGGATCCACGTCGGGTTAACGTCGGATTGCGCTGCTTCTGCGTCGGGTTTACGTCGGAGCATCCCCGCGCAAGCATCGATGCGTATCTTATGAAATGGACGTGCGGACTAGATAATACACCCATTGCGCGCGGCGCGAGGTCTCGAGGATGTTCCTCGGAGTCAAGGGTCAAACCTGTATGCCAGCGAAAGGGCGCCCGCAGGCGGGTGAAAACTAGCAAGCGCTCGTCTCACTACACATAGACCATACTCCGCCTCCCGCGTGGGCCAGAAATCAAGCTCAAGCAATCCACAGCAGATGTGGGCAAGCCTCTACGCCGGCTGATGAAGAGCAGGGGGGGAGGAAGAAGAAGGAAACACCTACCTGAAACCGGCGATACATCGCCGCTAGATTGGCGAGAAGTCCCCAATAGCGAAATCGCACGGTCCTGAGCGGGATGGGCTGTCAGGCACCCATCGGCGTTTGAGTACCATGTTAGACCTGCTCTGGAACAGGAACATACCAGGGACGGAACGGAACGGAGTCAAGTAGAACCCGCGCCGCGGAATTCCACTTGAGCCACGCACCCAAGGACGCTGTAAGATCGTTCGGCCATGTTCGGCCCCTTCACTCTGTTCAAGGCGCCAGAGGAAGAGAAGACAGTATAAACCGGCAGAAGCGTTGAGCAGGGATTCCCCGCTGCAATGTCCCAGCGGAGAACCGCAGGCAACGCGTCCTCCTCCTCCTCCTCGTTCTCCTCATCGGCCTCCTCCTTTTCATCCTCCAAGCCCTCCATGTTCCTATTGTGCCATTGGGATTACTTCTCCACCGGCACCTGCTCCTGCCACCTCCTAGCCGTCCTGTCCATCCTCCTCTTCCCGCTCCCTCTCTTCCTCCTCTTCCTCTCTTCCCCTTCCTCCTCTTCTTCGTGCTACTGTACCTCCTGCTCCTCGGGCGGTTGCGCCTGCGGGCGGGCTGAAATGTTTCGCCTGGATGCCGATGCGGTTGCGCTTGCGGTTGCGCCCGCGGGCGGGCTGAAATGCGTCGCCTGATTGCGGTCGCGGTTGCGCCCGCAGGCGGGTTGAAACGCGTCGCCTGGTTAAGGTTGCGGTTGCGCCGGCGGGCGGGTTGCAATGTGTCGCCTGGTTGCAGTTGCGGGTGCGTCAGGGCGGTTTGAACTGTGTTGTCAGAAGTGCCCCTCTACTTCGGTCAATTCACTGCAATTCAGTCGGTCAGTCAGCGGAAGGAACGGAACTTCACCCTGCTCCATCAGGACTGACAAATCAACTTTCGGAGGTCCGCGCGGATTTCTTGGATCGGCGCTGGACCCCCCTCCCTGGCGCTCAGAGCGAGCCAAGAGAGGCGCCAAAGGCGCCGTCAAGGGGGCCCAGCGCCGATCCAAGAAATCTGTGCGGAGCTCCAGAAGCTGGTTGTTTCTCCGTCGAGCCTGGGGACACCAAACGGGGAGCGCCCTGACCAGAAGTTCGAGGCGAATCATGCGGTGGCGGCGAGGATCTCCCTTGAGGCCCAAAAAGGCGAACACGAGGCAAGGTTAGGGTATGATCCTTCAATAAGCACCCCCCCCGTGCCAACCTGTCCGACGCCCCTTGCCCGCCCCCCGACGCGCTCCCAACCCCCCCCCTCTCGCTCCCCAACCTCCCCCCGCCCCACGCCCCCCGAAGGACAGCGGTCTCCTACCCCCCCCACGCGATCCACCCCCCACGCTTATTGAGAGACCTGGAGCATGGATACCTTTCCCCCCTCCGAGAGCCGTGCTGCTACTCCTTCGAGCCACCTGCGCGCCTCCACGCCATCGGGCGGTCGTCCACTCCCGTGCATTTGTCGGTTTCGTGCGTGTTTTTTTCCCCCGCAACATGATACAAGATTTCAGTCGGGCGCGTCCTCCTACAGGGGGATTTCCGACGAAAAGTAAAACATACTGAAAAATGCACCAAAATCGTAACCAAATGCAAACAAATGGTTCCCAGACTATTTTTTTTATCATGTTTGAATATTCCCCCTGAAGAGGGACAGGCCCGACTTGATACAAGATGCTCATCGATGGTCCTTGCCGAGAAAGAAAAACGCACACGTTCGGACGATTCCAAGGCCTCTGACGGGGGCCTCGTGGCAAGTCTGTGGTGTGGCCCGCGGGGTAGCGGCAGCGAGTCGTGGCCCGCCCGATGAGGCCGCCAGGCCCCAGGCGATGCAGGAGTGGTCGCAGGACGCCGCCACAGACCCGACGGCCACGTCGTCGTGGGACATTCGCAGCTGGTTGTCGTGGATGTTCACGACCTGCCCGGGGAGCGAGGCGTTGGTACATTATTTGGGCCTGGCCAGCTCATCATCAAACCTAGCTCCAGCGTGGAGCAACAACACGCTGTCGAGGTGCGTCGCTTCGCGACGCTTTATCGACCAGCACCGCGCGGGGGCGATGCGGCAGTTCTTGCCACCGCCGCTGCCTCGCGAGCTTGCATCCGAGCCTGCAACGCCGCCATCCCCAGACAAAGCCAGGAGGAGGATTGCAGGCGCGGCCGCAAGAAACCCTCGCAAGAAACCCAACCCTGAAAACCCGCGCGCGAGGTTCACCTGAAGGGGCACCCACAACACCCTGAACGCAGCAGCTTCTTAACGGCCGCGGGAAGTCACCGCGCAGCGCGCGGATCGAAGAAACCCAGGATACCCTGGCGGAAAGCACTAGGTTTCTGGATGCGCGCCTCCACTGCAACGCAAATCCTTGAGATCCGGCGGCTCCAAAGGATGTCTCGGGCGCCGGGTCCTGCTTGGAGCCGGCCGGATCGCTCTGAGAGCGCTCCGGAACGCTCTGGCACGGACTCATCCCCGTCCAAGCTCCGTTGGGACCTGCTCAGAGAGCGAGGCGGGGATGTGCCCACCAGGATGAGCTTCCATGGGAGCCTCTGTGGGCCTCCTGCACTCGTAAACACGAGTTCGACCGGATGCCGCCCAAATTTCGACCACTCCTCTTCACCGCTCCGTCCAGATCTCCTCCGAACTTCGTCCAAAGGTCTGGCGACACCCGGACTGCGCCCCCCAAACCGCAGCGAATATTTTAGGAGCCTCCGAGGCTCCCATAAAAGACCACGCAAACCCACGGCCGCCGCCGGGGGTGGTAACGCTCCGGGCTGCGCACCTGGCCATCGCTCGGACGTCCATTCCCTGTGTTTTTTCGGATTCGTGCGTGGTTTTTTCGCCAAATGATCAAGGATGCTCCTCGATGGTCCTCGCCGAAGGAAAAATGCACACGTCCGAGCGATGCCAAGGCACAGGCAGCCCCCCCCCGGCAGTCCTGACTGGCCTCCGCAGGCCGCCCGAGCAACTCAGGGCGGTCTCGACACCCTGGCGCCGCCTCCCGCGGCGCCCTTTGGCGGCTCCGCGCCCCAGGGTTGAGGTGTGGAGACCGTTCCGGACTACCTACCAGACCACCCCAACCCAACCCGAAGACCCGAATTTGACCCGAATTTCGGGTTGGGGGGGGGGTACGGGTTCTATGTGTTTTTTCGATGTTCCCCGACCCCCCCCCACTGGAACCGAGGATACATTTGGGACTTCGGGTTGGGTTGGGGTGGTTTGGTGGGTGGTGAGTTCCGGACTGCCCGGTGGGGGCCGGTGGGGCCAGCGGGGGCTACCTGAGTGGGCTGCCTGTGCGCCACCCATGAGCCTCACCGACCTGGGGGAGCGGTCTGCGGGACCTCGGCAGGCGGTGGGTGTGGAGATGTTTGGCCTTTTACGAGGGCCAGAATGCATCCATCGCCTGCCGAGGTCCCCGAAGATCGATGCCCCAGGGCGTGGTGATGGAACGAAACCCGCCTGGGACAAAGGTTCGGTCTCGGGGCGGGGGCCGCCCAAGTGGGGCCAGAGCAGACACGGACATTCGTGATCGGGAGGGGGATAAACTTGGTGAAGGAAATGAGCCTTTTCCAGCATCCTTGGGCCCACGGTTGCGGTGTAGGCGCCGCTTGGGGGCCCATTCAAGTCAGTTTCCCGCAATCCTCGACCCCCCCTGTTTAAAGCCATCGTGCTGCCAAGCTCGGCTGAATATTCAATTTCGCCCTCTCGCTGTTTCGCTGCCGATGGGCATCTGAGGCCTTTTGCCCCAGACGGAGGAACGGGACAGGACGGACGGACTTCCTCCCCCTCCCTCCCACCTCTCCCGTCTTCCAGAATTCCTCGATTCTCTTCCTCCTGCCCTCCACCCCCCCCACTCTCCTCTTCCTCCTCCTCCTCCTCCGTACAGACACCACGCGCGCCACCCAGAATCTGGACGACCATGGGCGCTTTTTTTTAGGGGGGGGAAGGGGAGGGGAGGGGGCATAATTCATGTAGCGCCCCCCGCCCTCCAGACTATGGAGCTGGACGCACTGCGACAGTGCCAGGGACGCACTGAGGGGGGGAGCGTCACGTTATGGGGGGGAGGGGGGGAGGGTAGGACGGGGAGGGTAGGGGGCACAACGCGCGTTGCCGTGATGGCGCAGAGGGTATCAAGGCCGCGCTGACGGCGTGCTTGGTTAACGGTGCGGTTGGGAATCTTGTCTTTGTGACACCCAGCTCACGCAAAACAAAATGCAGGAAATCACGAAGCACCGTTTCCTCCATTTCAAATCTGCGAACGTAATGAAGGAACACGACACAGCGAGTGTTGTAGGACACACACGAACCACGCGCTCCTATAATTGGTTTGGCCACGGTTGTCCTACTTCGCCGTTCGCGAAGACACCGTTAGCGCGTCTACGAGGGCAAACAGCAATAACGAAAACACCCCCCCAGAATCTGGACGACTACAGCGGCGACTTGGCTGCCACGCGTGCCTGGCCTTCCCGGCGACAGGAACGACCACGTCTCGACCAGGGGCCGACCGTCTCGGCACTCCTGTAGGCCCACCACGAGATGTTCTCAGAAACCGAACATGCTATGAGAACAGCAGCCATGCTCTTAGATCACCAGCGCGATGTGCTAAAACAAGACAGCCCCAGCCAGGAATGTTCTGAGAACGCTTCGTGCAGACCGCACAAGGGTCTTAGAGCATTCTTTCGGGGATGGACAGACCTCCCTTTAGTAAAACGTAGTTTAGTGAAAACGACCTCGGGCCCAAACCTGGCGTGCGCAAGCCTGGAAAATAACGGCCACGGCGCCCTCTCGAGAACCAAAAACGAACAATTCACTAATCCACGTGTCACTGTTGGGGGCTCCGTCCATCCCCAGTTCTCTGGTGGGCCGAAAGGCGAGCCAGGACGCTTTTCACTGCTTGCACGTCTTGAGGAGAGAAGCCGGGGCAGCGGAGGATTGCAAAAAAACCGAAGGATTGCAATAAAAAACCTTGAACGAAGGATTGCAAACAAAAACCCTTGGTCGAAGGATTGCAAAAAAAACCCTTGAACGAAAGATTGCAATCATTGGTTTTTTTGCAATCCTTCGGCCGAACCCGGCCGCGTGCCGCAGCGGGGCGGCGTGGGCGGGGCGCGGCGGTGGGGCGGGGCGCGGCCGCCCCCCGAGGGCGGGGCGCGGCCGCCTCCCTGAAGGCGGTGTGGGCTCCCGAGAATCGGGCGCACGCCACCGTCGCTTGCGGCGCCGTGGATCTGGCGACCCACTCGGGGAGGAGGTGCACCCCAGTGAAGGGGCCCGAGGAGACACAAAAAAAATAAACACAAACAAACATATTCCCCCTATATTTTCCTATGTTTTCTGGGTTCCTGTCTTCCCCCCACTTCCCATATTTCCCCATAGTTTCTGGGGAATCGAGGATTAATTGTGTCTGTGTGTTTTTTCGTCTCCTGACCCATAACAGGAAGCCACCGCCGCCCGATCCGGCGACGGAACGCGGCGACTCTGCGTGGCCACGGGGCCCGTCGCGGATCCGAGCGCCTCCATCTCCGTGGCTGCGCTGCCTCCGGGAGACGGCTGCCCCCCTCGCGCCCTCCCCCTCTCGCGCGCTGCACGCTTCCAGCCCGCGCGGCGGACTATAACGGCCCCGTCGCTGTGCCCGCTCACGAAGGCGTCCGAGCTGCCGTGCAGGAAGCTGATCGTCCGGCACCTGCACGGGGAAGAGCCAAAAGAAGCTCACAGTACATAGCCAGAACCTTCGACAGAAACATAAACGTTCGGTGGGCAGCGCGGATTTTCTGCACACGCGCTGGGCCCCCCATCATGGCGCGAAGTGAGAGATGGGCAATCGCGGAACAAATGGGTACGATGCCCAACTGCTAATATTGTCAATAACCGACAACGGCCGCAATTGGGCAGGCGGGCTTCTGTCTCGAATGGACAAGGTGCGCGGCGACATCGACAGCGAACCCTGTTCGAAATGGGCAGGAGCTGCTGTCGGTCTTCGTAGCCATTATTTATGTTGCCATTTCGATCGTACCGGGGGATACCCAATGAGATCGGAGTCCCAACCCTGCTTTGAAGCAATGTGGAACTCATTTGGAAACATATGTCTCGATCCGCACCCTCGCGTGGAACACGCCTGCAATGGCCCCGGAAAGACCGCACCTTTACGTCTGGCTACGACGCTCATGGAGCGAACCCGAGTGTGGGCGAGTCTGAGTCTGAGTGTGAATGAATGTCAGCGAGTCTGGGTGTGAGTGTACCTGAGAGGGTATGAGTGAGGTTAAGACCGAGTGATTGTGAGTGGCATGAAAAGAAGCAGGACGGGAGAAGAGGAGGCGGAGGCATCGCACGAATAGCAACAACAACAGATTTAGGATAAGGGGAATGACACCTAAGTGGAAGCAAGGGCGGGAGCGCACCAAAGAGGGAGGAGAGGAGAAGGGAGAGAGACACGGAAGAGTGGGGACCGCACAAAGGTCCAGTGTCCGTCGGATCCGCGCTCGGCGCGCATTCCACGCGCCTTCGACGAAGGCCGTGGCCTTCTGACTGGCCAACCGTGCTGAGACAGCGTTGCAATTTCGAGTATCGAACGGCGTGTGTCCGATTCGCCGATGCTATCTCGCACGCCCGTGCGAACTGCAAAACTCGGGGATCGCCCGAGCCTGAACATCGTTTATCCGACCCCCATCCCCAGAGGCGTGGCCTGGGCCCCACTGGCCCGCTTACCCCCCTAGATGCGGAAATAGGCCGTCCCCCTCGGGTTTCGATGGGTGTATCCCCAACTGGGGTGGTAATGTGATGGTGGTCTCGAAGGGGATGAGGATGGGGATGGGGCTCGGTTAAACGATACTGAGAGCCATCCTCACGATACTGAGAGCCAAAACTCGGGGATCGCCCTGTACGATTTCCACCGGGGCCGTAGGCGACTCGAGGAGGAGGAGGAGGAAGAGGAGGAGGAGGTGGAGGAGGAGGGAGGAGGGAGGAAGAGGAGGAGGAGGCGGAGGAGGAGGAGGAGGGAGGAAAGAGGAGGAGGACGGGTCGCCTAAGCCCTTCGGAGGAACCCTCCAGATCGCCCCAGCCATTCTCACGACTCGCTCTTAAGCCGGCCACGGCGCGCAGGTGTCGCCCAAGCAGAACTGCCCGTGCCGAGGCGAAGACCGCCGTTCGGCCGGGGTCTCGGCCACTGCATCTCGGGTCGCCCCAGTGCATCAGCAGGGGAAAAACACATACAGACACACACACAGACACACACACACACAGACACAAAGAGTCGCCGACTCCGCGGAAAATACAGAAAGCATGGGAAGTGGAGGAGACGATGAACATCCTGCAAAGCATCGAAAAAGTACAGGGGATCCTGGGGTCTGTGCTCATTTGTTAGCGTGTGCGCGTGTGTGCGCGTGTGTGCGTGTGTGTGTGTGTCCCTGGGACTCACTTCGTTTAGGGACAGGTCTGGCGTGTCCCCCATATTGGCAGATCTTGAAGGAGAAAGTCAAACTAGTCAAGACATGCTCCAGCAAAGGATCGAAACATCGTCCCCGGACTCTTTTGTCCGATGTTTGCACACATTCCTCCTGCAGAGAGGGACGTGCCCGACTTCGGTCTGGTGGAGGGCTGCGGGCGAGGGCAGCCCCGCGAGGCCGAGGGCGGGCTGGAGGGCCGAGGCCAGCGGGAGGGGCGAGGGCAGCGGGGTGCCGAGGGGCGGAAGGGGCCGAGGTTGAGGAGCACGGAGGAGGAGGAGGAGGAGGAGGAGGAGGAGGAGGAGGAGGAGGAGGGGGCAGGAGGAGGAGGGAGGAGGAGAGGAGGAGGAGGAGGAGGAGGGGGAGGAGGAGGAGGAGGGAGGAGGAGGAGGAGGGTGAGGAGGGGGCAAGGAGGAGGAGGAGGAGGAGGAAGAGGAGGAAGGGGCGGAAGGGGCAGAAGGGGCCGGGGGCGGAAGGGGCCCCTAGCATCAGGTCGGGCGTGTCCCCCTACAGGGGGACTTTGAGGACAAATAACAATTACTCCAACATAATTTTAAAAAAGCTTGCTCGGAAAATAATCCAACAATCGTCCCCAGACTATGTCTGGACTATGTTTGAATATTCCTCCTGTAGAAGGACAGGGCCGATTCAACACCATCCCCTCCCGTGACGTGATCCTCGCCTTTCGGGTGCCCCTCCGGCCGCATTCACACGTCTCGGGGCGAGGCGAGGGGGACGTCACGGAAAGGGATGCCGGGGCTTCGTAAACGGGGGTTTAGCTAAACGGGGGCTTTGGCTTTTCGATCTGCCCCCGCTTACTGTACCCCCGTCTACGGCGCCCAGGCCCCCCTACACTGGGGCATGGCCAAATATGGCCCCTGAAGGCTGAGAGGCAACGAGACGTGCGGACCGTGCTGGCAAATCGCGCTTCGGCGTCCCAGGCCCCTGCGTTCCTACCGCCGGTCTGGTCCTTCCTATAGATGTCGGGGGGGGGAGTGGGTGAATAACGATTTGTTGCGTTGCTAAAGATCTCGCTTCGCTGAATAATCCGCCCCCGCGGATTATCTATGTTCGCGCCGGTGCTGACGATGATGCAAGGAGAGGCTCTTAATCGCTGATCCCGGTCAGCGGGGGAAACATCGACCTGGAATCGGCGATAGGCCCCAGATAGTGGATCCGCACGTTCCTGAGCAGGTTGGGGCTATCGGGCAGCCATCGGCGATCAATGGGCGATCGGGGATCAATGCGTCCCCCCCTTTGCTCATCTCACAGAGGATCGGCTGACGTGGCTCGTTTTCCTGGCGACGGGGAATGGGTCGAAACTCCCAGGAGTCCACGTCGTGAAAAAAAACACGAAGTCTTAGGTCAGGCATGTCCTCCTCCAGGCGGATTCTGAGAGAACGACTAGACATAGCCAAACCATTGTACCAGAGTAGCCAGACATGATCCGAAAAATCGTCTCCAGCCTATTTTGGTTGACTGTGTTTGAGTGCTCCTCCCGTGGAGCGACACGCGTGAAGGGGCCCTGGGACACACAAAGAATGAATAGACACAAATGACAGGATCCCCCATACTCTCCCACATTTTCTGTGCTCTTGTCTTCCCCCACACTTCCCCTGTTTTCCCACACTCTGGGGAAGCGACGATTCATTGTGTCTGTGTGTTCCTTTCCCTCCCGAACGCTCGACTTCAACATAGCCGGGGGCCTTGGGGGCACGGCGGAGAGGCCTCCGGACGCACTGGTGGCACCAGGGAGTGCCGGCGCTGCCTCGCACGCGGGAGGGGCCCATGACGCCCGATGCCGACGACGTGCCGTCGTTCGGGCGTCCATTTCCCGTGCATTTTGTTTCGGTTTCGCGCGTGCTTCTTGTTGCTCCATGGCCCGGGATGGTCCTCGATGGTCCTCGCCGAGAAAACATGCACACGCCCGAGCGACGCCAGGAACGAGGGGGTATAGCGCAGAGCATGGCCGGCGGCACGTGCGCGGCCCAGGGTGGGGCCGGAGGCGCACCGAAATCCCACCAGCCCTCAGGGCGACGGGTGGTCTCGCGATGTCCTCCCTCCCTCTTCTGGGAAACGGACCCCTCTGCCAAAAACCCCTCCGGTGCTGCACAAGATAGCCTCCAAGCTGGCTCAACACCCTCCTTCCTCTCCTCGCCTTGCACGCCCTGTTTCACTATCTATGTGTGTTTCTTCTCTCCTTTTTCCCGTCAGCTCTGATGGGCCGGGCTCCCGAATGGGCTGGTGGGGATTCGCGAAGCGTAAACAATAAGAGGAGAGGCACCATCAAACCTGGGGATGTCTCATGGCCCCCGCCATGAGATCCCCCCCCCCCGGGGCCCCCCAGTTACAACCTCCCTCTTGGCCGCCCCCGGCAGCTTTCTCCAGGGCTGGTGCTGCGTCCCGAGTCGTTGCTGGACGGCCCTGGGCGACCTGCAGGGCCGCACGGGGCCGACACCCGGCCACGGGGGGGCCCACGGTGGGCCATCGGGATGGACGAGGAAGACGAGGGAGGGCTGACTGACTGACGAGGCGTGCGGAGACCAGGTCTAGCCTGGGCGCAGGAACAAAAGCAGACATGCGGGGAGCAACGGTGCGAGGGTCACTAACGGCGCAACGCCGGGCAGTCCCCACTCGCACCGCGCCCCCCGCAAAATCAGACATGCGGGAACTTACCTCCGCTCTTGGGGGGCAATCCCCTGGACAGCCGCGACAGAACCTCTTTCCCTGCTTTGGAGGGGGGGCTGTCCGTCTTGCAGGGCTTAGACAAACTCTGCGCATTCACCGTCGCATGAGCGCCACAATGCAAACAGTAAAGAACTCCTCTCAAAACTTGCAATCGATGACTCCTGGCACACCTGGGGTACAAAGGGTGGGCCAGAGGGTCAGAGGAGAGGTGGGAAGGCCCCGCACACGGGCCAGGGAAAAAGTCTTGGACCTTCCCCCTCAACAAGAACTTACGCGAGCAAATCTGACACTGGAGGCAAGACCCTCGGCGCGTCGGCTCGTGGCCCGCCGCCCTCAGACGGCCTTTGCGCACCAGAAAGGACGGCAAGGGTGCAGGCCTGGGGGGGGGGCGTCCGAGCCTGTCCGAGACACGCCGAGGGTTCTCCGAAACAACCTCCTTATGGACCGCCAGCAGGCGGTCCAGAGTGTGACTAGTTATACGATCAACAAACCTAGTAGTTTCAACTTGCTCATCAGTGGGGGCAGCCCTTTGGGCCGCCCAGCCCGCGAAGAAATCAGCACAAAAGTTCAAAAAATATTCAACCTCACCGATTGAAAAATGGGCCCTCTGTTGGGCCGAGGCGTGGCTCTTGGTCCAGATGACTTCGACCTGACCAGGGCCCCGATCGTCGATCGCATTCCAGATCAGAGCCCAGAGATCGAGCATCGAGCTGTTCGCCATCACCTGAGCCCGTGGCTGCCTGACCCCTTTGACCAGGGGCAAGTAATCAGAATAACAGACAATATCACCACTCGTTCGCAGAAGGACAGTCAGGAAGGCATACAACTCAGACCTCGGACTGGATTGTTCAGGAGTAGGTAAGGTACCACAGAGGACCGTAGATAACTGCAAAGATAGCCCATCAGGATCACCCAAACACACAATAGACCAAGCACAACGTCGTAGCCTCTTATCCTTGGCGTATACACCTCCAGAGCCATCAAGGCCCCAAATACCACCAAGAACACGATGCTGGACTCGTAGGGGACCCCAGGCCCACAGGAGCTCCTTCGGGGACGGCAGATGACCACAGGTAGCGTCCCAGCTAGGAAGCCCACGAGTGAAGAAGGCACTCTGAGGGTCAGCCCCAAGAGCCTCAGGAACCAAATATTCACTGGCAGCAACGGCAGGGTCAGGTAGGTACGAATTGCACGGGCAATGCCAAGCCCGATGCAACGGAGTTTCTATATCATCTCCACATCGGAAGCACCGGCCTGTTGTACGGTAGCCAGCGTCTTGTAGCCGACTTTCAGGCCAGCATCCTCCAACGACAATGGTGGTCAAGAGTGCAGCATTCTTGAAATCACCTTCATCCAGCAGCTTCTTGTGCTTGGAACGAAAAACAGAGAAGTCAGCACCAGACGAGAGACCTTGCCCACACCAATGCTGACTAGCGGCAGACCAAATTGCGGCAGAGCAACTCTCTCGGACACAGGAGGTGACATGATACCGAAAATCAATACGATCCATTCTTAGGGGAGCTCTGCCTTCCACTATCCACTCATCGATATGGGAGGGTTGCCATCCTAGGTCCAAGACAGTAGCATACAAGGCAGCGATGGGACCGCGAACGAACCGCCAACGGTCAGACGCACGAGCACGGCCCACTGTCGCATGCAATTGAGACCAGACCTTTCGAGCTCCACTGCGCAAACCTTCAGACAAGGAAGACCACACTTCAGAGATTAGGGTAAGTTGTTCAACACGTAGCCTATAGACAGGGTCATCCCTAGTATCATGCAATACTCGCAATACGCTGGTAGTACATGCCCCCGACGACCAGAATCCCGAACAGGAAGCCGCGGAGCCTCTAAACTGCTTCAATACTCCAGGTGGAAGTCCTGACATAGCATGCCCCCAAGAGCCCACTGAGAGGATGCCAGGCTTGAAGACCTTACGCGAAGCTCCACACAACCTTGCAAGGTAGGACAGCTTACGACCACGTCGGAATGCGATAGCACGTCTCTCATATGTTTTCCACGCAGTGCGCCTTCGGCCAGCTGAGGTGACTGTGCCCAGGTCTTTCACACTGGGCGAGAAAGTGATGGAAACTCCATGCTTCTTAAACTCTTCTTGAAGGAGTCGCTGCAACTCCACAGACGAGGCCACTGCAAGAGACTTGGGGCTGACCACACAGCCAAGACCTGATATATCATGCTGGAAAGCCGCCGCCGCAGGCGGCAAATAACGACAAATAAACTCTCGAGTACCCTGCAAGTACTGGGTGATGTCGTCAACATAAGACCTAATGGGAACACGGACCTGTGGGAGATCACCAAGGCCCTGTGGAACCCTGCTATGGGCCTTCTCCAGTACCCCATACAAGTAGCACTTCACCCACGGCATACTCTGACTACAACCCGCCAGGATAGACTCCCCAGCCTCAATAACCCGAGAAAGGTTGCCAGAAACCTCCAACAGCCTCGGAGCAGTGTGGATGAGGAGCCCCAAATACAGGAGGTGCCCAGGGTACCCACGGTTGGTGGCAAAGTGGAGGAGCTTGCAGGGGCTCACGGAGTCAAAGAACTTCTCGAGGTCCCAATGGAGCGCACAAGATTCGAACCCACATGCACGGGCCACTTCATGGGCCAGTTCACGAAATAAAGCAGCCTTAAGAGCAGAGGACCCTTTGACAGCAGAGTCCCAGAAATCCAGATGCTCTTTATTCCAATCATCGATATCAAAGCCGCGGGCTTTGCAGTAGATTCGGTAAAGACTGGGGCACTTGACAATGGCACGCTCATCACAAATCGACTTAGGCAGCATGGCCATGAGGCAGACATAGCACTGAGGAGGAAAGCTCAAAGTTTGCTCAACTTGACGCATGATACCTGTGAACACCTCGAGGGAGTCGATGGGAGCGGAGAGCAAACTGCGTGGCGCCAGCATGTCGACGCCTAGCGACGTGTGTGGCTTGAAACATGTACAGGCCTTAGCAATGTCATGCACTTCAAGCGGGTCCAAATCTTGCAGAACGACCAATGCTTGCGAACGAAGCTCACGAAGGCCTGCCTCCAGACACACACGCTGTTCAGAGTTTGGGGTCCACCATTTACTCCACTTCCGTTCCCGAAAGCTCATCATCAAGGTAGGGGTGTCCACGATACCCTCAGGAGTCAAGAAATACTCAACGCAAACTTTCTCTTCAGCTTTCAAATAGCGGTGGACGGGGCTAGCGCCCCTAGGAAGGGATGAATGCAACCAAGTGCGCATGCTGCCCCTGGCCTTGGCATGTGCAAGAGACCATGCACGAGTACACACAACACCTGCAGCCTCAACGAGTTCTTCCAATCTATGACACGCGTAGGGTGGTTGGTTCAGGGAATCCTTCCAGGAAACAGCAGCTTGAGAACTCGCAAGAGGCTCGATGTGAGAAAAAATGTGGCACGACAAATCAGCCAAGACGCGCCTGTGCTGCATCGCGGCCTGAGAATACGGATCTTTTCGAGTCAACTTCATCAACTCATACAGGCGACTGGAAACGAGAGACCAAAATGACAAATCAGGGTTCTTGAAACTCTGCGCCTGCACGTTGCGGGTCATCAGGGACGAGTCCTTACGCTTCAGCATACAACCTCTGCCTAAGTAACGGTGCGGGTCGGTGACAATGGCACATGCACGAGACAGACCACGGAGCTCCATTGCTCTAGACCAAATAGAGTACTGTATCCCAAGACTCCGAGACAAACCTTCCAAAGTATGAGCGGGCATCGCCTGGTGGAGGTCCTCGGGCATCACCAAGGGGGCCTCCAGGAAACTGGGAGCGGCGGCAGCCATGTAACTCAACCAATGGTTATCAGGTCCATACGCTTCAGGGATCTCCAGGGGCTTCACACGGAGACAGACGGGTTCCACCATAGCCTCAAGATCCAACAGCACGTCCAGGCACGCATGGGTCTTGAACGGGGACAGGAGGTCGGCGGAGACTCGCAGATATCCAGACAACCGATTCGAACAGACAACATAGTCAATCAAGGTCTCACCAACCGAACAGGTGAACTCAACGTTTTTGGGAACCAGGGCCCTAGCGTCCATCAGCTCCAAGATACCCGAATCCTCCAGGAAATCGGCAGACATGTTGTAGTCCCCCATCAGGAACCACGGGATAGACAGTCCACGGACAAACTCGGCAACTGCACGAAGCCGAGATGAATTCTCACCAGAGACTCCAATGGAAGGAATGAGGTAGATCACACCTACTGCAACAGTGCATGACTTCATACGCATCTCAAGGAAGAACCAACAATTTCCTGCTCCAACCTGGACTGCACCCTTAGCTTGAATCAGGAACTTCCGTATGCACAACCTGGGCTGTACAGCAGCCCCGACTCCTCCATGAGTGCCTCCACCTGGGGACGGTAAAGCACTCTGGAAATGAGGATTCCACTTCATCTGCCGACAGGTCTTCTTGGCACGGAACAGGTTCGTCCCTTCAAGGTGATGTTCCGCCATGAACACTCCATCCACCTCAGCGACCTTAGTTGCCAAGAAGTCCTGAGTCAGCTTGGACCACTGTGTGATATTCACAAACTTAAACTTGACCTGAGTGCTCGCAGCTGGCAACTGACAAGGTGCTAGCGAGCATGTGCCTTCGGCTCGCTGGGCCGAAGGCAACAGATCATTAAAGAGGCTGCTGCGAGCGGGCGTCAGAGGCGGCAGCACGCCCAGCGCCTTTCGCAGCGGGAGCAGCATCAGGGAGATGTCCAGGTGGTACGGCTGCGGCCGCACGAGGAACCCCCATCTGCTTGGCCGTGGCATCACAGAAATTGCGGTACATGTCGGCCGTGACGGAGGACACCACTCTGGCACGCTTGCCCGCCTTCGCCATGATGCGCTTGGAGAGGAGGTCGGTATACTCCTGGGCCGCCTGCACGTCCAGTCCCTGCTCCACCGCACGCCTCTTGAGGTCACGGTACCTGTCGCGATCCTGGGGCTCCATGTCGTTGTCGGCAACCTCACTGCCCAGGTCGGAAAGGTTATCTTCATCGCCAACGCCTCGCATCCGCTGCAGATGGAGACGGTACTGCTGCCACTGCTCGAGGCCAATGGCCGAGGAGGCAACCAGCTTCTCGAGGTCGTCATCGGAGAAGGTGTGCAGGTTGGCCTCAATGAACATGTAGTCCACAACCTTGCCGCGCAACCAAGGCACATCAGCATCATCCTCGTCCATGGGCTGTGGCTCCTGCATGGGCTGCGCCTCCACGCCGCCGCTGGCCTGGGCACCTGCTGCCGCGGCGGCCGCGTCTCCAGTGCCTGGGGCACGAGAGGCGGCCGCAGCGCCCGCTGGGGCGGTGGCGGGTGCTGCACCGAGGAGGCCAGCGGCGGGGGGCACTGAAGCAGCAGCGCGAGCATCCGCGGCAGCACGAGCCTCTTCGGCGGCACGCTGACGACGGCGCTGCTCAACTTCATGATGCTTCTCCTTCTTGAAGGTCTGTACATCGAATGAGGCCTTACGTTCATTAGCTTCACGAGTGGTGGCTCGAGCCTGCTCCAGCTCCTGTACCGCCTCCAAGTGCAAGCTCTGTGCCTCTTCCATATGCTTCTTCGCCTTGTTGAACCTGTCCAGCCGCCACTGCACCTCCTGGTGCGCCAGGCGCTCAGCCTTGGTGGCCTGCTCGACGGTCTTGGCGAGGGAAGTCTGTTCCGCAGCTGCCATACGATCCAATTCCACGTCAGTATACTCCTGCAGCGGAGGGGCCGGCGGCGCAGCTGCTTCACGAGCGACGCCAGCAAGAGCGGGGTAGTGCGCAGCCCACCGTTCAAGCTCTTGGAGAAGATGGGGTGGCATGGGCACTGCAGCAGCACCCGGTGCAGCCCCTCCAGGACAAGGATCAACCACATCACCATCATGTGCAGCAGACGGTAGGTACTGGCCACCGCACCTGCTGCATGCGCGGTGGCCATGGTAGAGGAACTCCCAGTGCGCGCAGAGGCTGCAGACACCGTAGGAGAGGTCCTTCTGCTTCTTCTTCTTGTTCTTGGGCTTGGGGGTGGCTGCGTCCATGTCATCCTGCCAGACCCATCCACCTTTGGGCGCATCACCTCCTTGGTTGCGGCGGCCATCGCCACGCCAGGGAGCATTGCCACGCCAAGCCATGCCGAGAGAAAGTGGGAGTATGTGGAAAAGGAACGCCAGGCCACAAGTGGCCTTGCCTGCCGCGGATTAGCGGTATCCAGTCTTGCCAATGCGGGCTCAGCCCGCGGAAGCATCAGCCTTGAGCCAAAATGGCTACGGGGAAGACGAGGGAGGGGGAGGAGGAGGAGGAGGAGGAGGAGGAGGAGGAGGAGGAGGAGGAGGAGGAGGAGGAGGCGAGGCCAGACGCGGCCAAGGGCTGGTCGTCGAGCTTTTGCGCACGGCGCGACAACGTCTCGGGCGCGGCCCCACGCAGCGGGAGGGCGGCGCGTCGCGGAAGGGCCAGCATCGGGGAGTCCGTCACGGTAAACGCGCACGGGCGACGGTCACAACGGCAGCCGCAGCCATGGCCGCGGCGGCAGCAGCGGTCGGAGAACGACACCTCTCAAGCCCAGCCCACGCGTGAGCGGCAACGATAGGTGGGTAGGGATCAGGGGGGAAACATCGGCCTGGAATCGGCGATACATCGCCGATAGATCGACGATAGGCCTCCGACAGTGAATCCGCAGCTTCCTGCACAGCTTGGGGATATCGGGCCCATAAATGGGCGATTGGGGGTCGATGCACCCCCCCCCCTGTGCCCTTATCGCTGCCCCCGACGGCGGCAGCGCTCAGCGCCTGGCGCTCAGAGCAACATCTGGGCTACCGCTGCCCAACGATCCTGCAGTGACGGCTCCTTTCTTGTTCGGGGTCCAGCCAGGAGGCCTCCGGCAAGGATCCGCCAATCGGAGGCCTGGTGGAACCTGCAGCACTCCAGGACTTGCGCAGAGAGGGTCTGCGGCTACGGTATGAGAATATCAGCGCTGCTGCGCCACACCAGCGCTGCCCCAGCGGGCCAGAGGCCTAGGACAGAGCGGGAGATGTCGCGGAAAGCGAGCGCAGGACTGCGAAGCGCCAGCGCGCCGCCGACGGCGCGCGCCGCCGCGCAGTCGAGGCGCGGCAGCCGTCGCGCCCTCGGGCGCGCGGGGCCGCCAAGCGCCGCCGCAACGCGGAACAACGAAAAGAAGCAGGACAGGTCCTACGCGGGAAGACATCACACCATGCGATACTTACGCGAAAAAAAAAAAAAAAAAACCTTCGCCACTGCTTGACTGGAACGCGGGGCACGCGCAGGGGCTCCGCGGGGCCGGGCCCCGCCGCCGGCCGGCCAGGGCCGCGCCCCGGCCGCCTCACGCGTGCCCGCCGCGCAGGCGGGACGCCTTCTCCCTCCTGCGAGCCTTCAGCTCGCCGTCGGGGCACATGTGTAGGGGAACAATCGGGTCGGGCGAAAGGGGGGGATAGCAAAGGGGGGGTTTGAGAATCAGCTCACGTAGCTGATCGCCTCCCGGCGCCGGAGGCGGCCGTATTTCGAAACCAGCTCCAGGGCTCGGAGTGTTCCGGAACGCTCTGGAGCGTTTCATCTTCTCCTCAGGAGGCCTGTCTGGTCTCAATCGGCGGCTGTGCCGTGCACCAGTCCCGAGCCCAGCCAGGGACGATCCTGGACCCAGGATCTCAGGAGACAACTCAGACTGGGATCCGTGCTGGACCCCCCCTGCCCCTGGCGCGCGGAGCGCGCCAGGGGCGGCGACGGAGGCACCACCAGAGGACTCCAGCGCAGGTCCGTGAAATCCGCACGGAGCTCCAAAAGTTTCATGTGTACGTAGTTCTTTCTTGTCTGCCGTCTGGAAGCCTGGAAGGCCCCCCAGAGCTCCGTGGTGGACATGATCCACTTGCGCTTCTCCTCGGCCTGCCGGATCTCCTCTCGGGCGGCGCGCGGGGCAGACCACCACCACCCCCGCCGCGCGCTGCGACGACAACGAAAAACGGCGGGAAGCTCGTCCCTTCTGTTCCGGTCTCTGGGGCCTCGGGGCCGTTAAAAAACTGCTGGAGATCCCAGGGACTCTACGGTGAGGGCATTGGATGAGGAGCCCTTAGATAGGGACCGCAGGGTCTGGAAGCGGGTGGAACACTAGTACAGGCTTGGCCATGGATATCACCGCCGCCCTCGTCAGACGAGGAATCCTCCAGGGCCTGAAGCCTCCTGGGTACATTCCTGAACGAACGCCCCCATGGTATTGTTTTTTTGTTCAACACGGGGCCCCAGGAGGCCCAAGCCTGTCCCCAGGCCCGGCGCCAGGAGCACCGACGTGCTCTTCATGGGGAAACCAAAAGCACCGATACTGCTACTCCCAGGACCTCTCCCGGGGTGCGTTCTGGACAGGATTTCGAGACGAGTCCAGCGGCGGCGACGAGTGCCGCCCAGGAGGCCCAGAAAGGGGAACACGAGGGAAATGTAGAGGCATGGGTACACGTCGTTCATTCCTAATCGCGCTCATTTCTAATTGTGCTCGTTTCCGATTGTTCCTGGCCCCCTAGTGGCCAGGAAGATGCCCAGGATGGAACAATTAGAAATGAGAGGATCCTGGACTCCCAAAAAAATCAAAGACCTCTCGAAGAATTAGAAATGAACAGTGTAGGGAATCGAACTCTTTGCACCGACGCTTCTTCCGGCCCTGCATTAGAATCTGCACTGGAGAGCGGACCCTGGTGTATACGGGACCCTGGTGTATACATTTTTCGTTGCTTCCCCGGGACATCGGGGGAAAAAGTATACACCACACCACCCCAGCGTCGCCCCCGACCCTCCAGAAGTCCTGGGATCGAAAAACAGCCCGCCACTGGTAATGTGCACATGTTCCAGTTTCCGACAACATGTGCACCTTCTCCTCCTCTGACTTGAGGGCCAGGAGGGCCGAGGAGCGGGCGAGGGAGCGGGCGAGGGATGAGAGCATGCTCCACTGGTAATGTGTATGCGTTCCAGTTTCCGACAATCTGTGCACCTTCTCCTCCTCTGATTTGAGGGCCGGGAGGGCCGAGGAGCCGGCGAGGGAGCACGAGAGAGGAGCGGGCGAGGAGCAGGCGAGCGGGCGAGGAGCACGGGCGAGGGGCCGCGAGGGGGCGAGGGCCTGGCGTCGAAGACGCCGTGACGGTGGGCACGCTGGCAGGCCGATCCGCGAGTTAAAAGGTGTGCTCAATGAAGGTGTGCAAAGGCATGTTCTGAAAACGCGTCAGGCATGTTCTTGCATTCGGGGGCGGCAGAGAGGGGGGGGTCCAAGAGGGGGGGGTGCAAATCATGACCGGCGGCATGTGCGCGGCCCAGCGGGGGGGCCAGGGACGCAATGAAATAAGAAGAGGCGCCGTGAGATCTGGGGAAATATCGTGGCCCACGCCGTGATATCCACACCCCCCTAAACATCTCCCCCCACTTTTCCGCCTACGATGCCCGCTGAGAACAGGTCTGAAGCATGTCCTGGCCATCGCTCGGACGTCCATTCCCTGTGTTTCTTTGGATCTCGTGCGTGGCTTTTTCGCCAAATGATCAAGGATGCTCCTCGATGGTCCTCGACGAAGGAAAAACGCACACGTCCGAGCGATGCCAAGTGCCTTAGACGTCCGGAAAGCATCTGGCAGCACGCTTTCGCCTCCTCTCCACGCGGTCGACTTCCACAGACCCGGCGGAGGAGGAGCGGCAAAGCGCCGGCGAAAGGCAGAGTTAGGTCCGGCGGATGTTTTGGACGAAAATTAAAAACGGAGGAGGAGGAGGAGGAGGAGGAGGAGGAGGAGAAGGAAGAGAAGGAGGAGGAGGAGAAGGAGGAGGAGGAGGAGGAGGGGAAGGCCCTCGAAGGCGGCGGACCCTTAAAACATGCCCAAGGAAATGCTCAAAAAGGCTGGAACATACTCCCAAACTCGTGCCCAAACGATGTCTACACTAGTTTTGTATACTCCGCCTGTAGAGGGCCAGGCCCGACTTAAGAGCAGCGAGAGGAGAGGGCCGCAGAGGCTCCTCGGCGCCGCGCACCAGCCTTTCGTGCTCCTCCTCCGGCGTCGGCTTCCACCGGGGGCCCTTCCTGAGGGGTGCATATAAGCAGGGCGTGGGCACAAACCTTCGGAAGGCCGACGCCTTCCTGCCGAGACCGCCTCGAGGTGCAGGGTTGTGCTTGCGTTTCGCTCCTGTGGGGCTCGGGGAGGTTCCTCGTCGACACGGCTGGTGACTACCTACCAGACCACCCCAACCCAACCCGAAGACACGAATTTCGGGTTGGGGGGGGTACGGGTTCCATATGTGTTTTTTCAATGTTCCCAGACCCCCCCCCACACTGGAAATGGAGGGCAAATCGGGGCCTTCGGGTTGGGTTGGGGTGGGTTGGTGGGTGGTGAGCTGGATCTCTCGGAAACTCTGGCCCAAGCGGACCCCAGCAGGATGGGTGCGGGAATCGACTTTTGCACCCCGGACCCAGGCGGAGGTCCGCGCGGATTCCTGCCGAGACCACCTCGCGTCGTACAGAAAGATACGACTACTGAGGGCTTTGGGCAATTTTCGGTCTCTGAGGGTCCTGACACGGGCCCCCGGGGCTTCAAAGAACTTACCCAGGAGGAGAAACGAGTCCAGGACCTCAGAGAGCCCACGCAAGATCCACTTCGATCCGATCGATCCGGCTCGATATCGACTCTGGCCAACCCGATCTGCTTCGACTCGGTTTTTCCAGCACGGCGCTGGTGTGCAGCCTGGCACGGCCGATCCGAATCGATTTCAACTCCGTGCTGATGCGGACTGTCGGGCGCTGCTCAATGGAGGGGCAATACGGTGAGGGCCTTGGATAAGGCACCCTTCGACAAGGAACGCAGGGCCTGGAAGCGGGTGGAACACCAATCCCGGCCTGGCCCTGGATATCACCGCCGCCCTCGGCAGACGAGGAATCCTCCAGGACCTGAAGCCTCCTGGGTACATTCCTCAACGAAGGCCCCCATGGTATTGTTTTTTTGTTCAACACGGGGCCCCCAGGAGGCCCAAGCCTGTCCCCAGGCCCGGCGCCAGGAGCACCGACGTGCTCTTCATGGGGAAACCACCAAAAGGCACCGATACTGCTACTCCCAGGACCTCTCCCGGGGTGCGTTCTGGACAGGATTTCGAGACGAGTCCAGCGGCGGCGACGAGGGCCGCCCAGGAGGCCCAGAAAGGGGAACACGAGGGAAGTGTAGAGGCATGGGCACATTCCTCAACGAACACCCCCACCGTACACGGGGGGGGTGAAGAAGGGCACACCCTTCGTGCACCTTCGGGAGTCCAGGGGCCAACGAACACCCCCACCGTACACGGGGGGGGGCGAAGAAGGGCACACCCTCCGTGCACCTTCGGGAGCCCAGGGGCCCTCTGGGGCCTCCTTCCGGCAAGCCTGGGTCCCCCCCCACGCTCACCCGCCCACCGATCACGACTCGCTCTAGACCGACCCGACGCATGGGACCCGGGGCCGTCAACAAAAACCAAACACGTCGGTCGGAAGAGGTGGGTGGAGGCAGAACGCAGGAAGGCGCCATGTTCCCCCACCTTTTCTGGGCTCTCGTCCTCCCCCCCCATACGTCCCACATCTTCCCCTCCTTCGCTGTGGAATCGACGACTCCTTGGGTCTGTGTGTTCTCTCTCTCTCTCTCTCTCTCTTTCTCTCTCCCGACGTTTGCTCCGCGCGCCGCCGCGGCGGCCCCGCCGCCGCGGGCTCGCGGGCCCCGCGGGCGGGCCGCGTGGCGCTCCGCGGCGGCGGGCGCGGGGAGGCGCAGGGAGGCGCCGGGAGGCGCGGACGCCCGGGGGCCCCCGCGAGGCGGGCCGGAGCGCGGTCGGGCGTGTCCTCCCACGGGCGGGTCATCTGGACGGGCAATAAGACGTAGCTCCTCCTCCTTTCGCCCCCCCCCCCCTCTGCTCCCCCTCCTCCTGCTCGCCTCCTGCCCCCTTCGCCTCCTCCCGCTTCTGTCTCCCAGCATCCTTCTCCCCCCTCCTCCTCCCTCATCCACCTCCTCCACCCTTCCTCCACCTCCCACTCAGCCTCCTCCCCCTGCCCCCCCCCGCTTTCATCCTCGTCGTTCTCAGGGTCGGCGGCACCGGCCGTAAAGCCTTCGCAAGAAGACCTAGTTCTTAAACAATGGACAATATTCGGAAAATGGCAGACAAATCACTTTTTAATTTTCCTCATGTAGAGGGACATGCCCAACTTAAGGATCGGGTGTCACACCGCAGCGCGGTGGGCCAGGCCTGGCGGAGCGACGCACTGCCTCCAAGTCCCCGACCGTAAGAAGAACTCCTGGGGTCCACGCTGTGCAAAGCACGGCGTCGGAACTCCAGGGGAGGGGGGGGGGGGGGGCGTTTCAACAAGGGCTCCCAATCTCGCGCTGCGCGATGCGCAAAGCGCGAAGTGCGAACAACTCCGCGCTCTCGCGCCGCCTCCCAGGGGAGAAGAGGAGGATGAGGCGCCGGAGCCGAACCGCGAAGCGCGAAGGCGCGAACAACTCCGCGCCCTCGAGGGCGCCCCTGTTTCTTCAAGACACCCGGACGCCGAGAAGTGCCCGGAGCATTCCGCCGTCGCGGTGTCTGCACGGCGCGCGGGCGACGCGGTCGTGGCGGGATCGGCGGCGAGCCTCGGGGGGGGGAGGCGAGAGCGAGCGGGCCCTCCCGAGGGCGGCGGAGCTTCTCGTAGGCCTGCCGGCCTCCTGAGAAGCCGCCTCTGCCGTTGGAGCAGGCTCAGAAAAACTTCTCAGAAGGCTGGGCGGTTTTAATAGATGTTTTCGGATTGGCTTTTCAAATAGCAATCCTGTATGATTTGGTGTGTCAGAGTCGAAGTTCATAGTTTTGAAAACGACTCACAGCGTGTAGCGCAATGATTGATACAGCATCGTTCTTTTAGGTTGGATCAGATCGAGTTTATTTCAGTAGAGGCCTCCTGGATTGGGTTCGAGTAGATGGGGTCGAAGGATTGCGCCGCATCGCCAATGCATCGCCGATGCATCGGCGATGCATCGGTGACGTCGGCAATGCCTCGGCGACGTCGGCGCGGGGAAACACGGTCTCCACATCGAGCCGCATCGTCGATGCATCGCCGATGCATCGGCGATGCATCGGCGATGCGGCGCGATCCTCCGACCCCATCTGCTCGGACCTCATCTATCTAGGAGGCCTGGATGGAGGCCTTCCGAGACCTCTGAGGAGGCCGCCGGCTGGGCCTGGCCGGAAAAGCAAAAGTCGATTCCAGGACACATCCCGAGGTGCGCTTGCACCAACAGTTCTACGGGAATTCAGCCGTGGTGACCATCCTGGAAACCCTGGGCCCAAAAATGTCACCATCTCTGAAGAGTGCATGGCTTAATTCCTTTCTTCCAGAGCGCTGCGCCCAAGGCATCTTCAGGACGGAGGCTTCGTGAGGGGCCAAGGGTAAAAAACAACCGACATGCGGCCGCTGCCAGCGGAGGCGGCCTCGCTCTACTACCACCGCCTTCCGCCGCATTCCGCCGAGGAAAGGAAAAAAATGGAAACTTCTCGAACAGGCATAGAACCACCAGAATCGCAAATCAAGGGAAATCGCAACGCTCACCAAAAACGCAAAGGCGCGGTTTCCCAAGTCCAGTAAACATACACATGATTCGATTGGGCCGTGGCCAGCGAGAATGCTGGCGGTGACCTTCCAGGAGCCACAGAAAGCCTGCCCAGAACACGTCTTACAGGAGGGGTTCAATGAGTGGACGCCTGCCCATCCCAAACCCGAAGGATTTCGCTACCGGCAATTACACTTGGACTCTTGAACGCTGGTCGCCGGCAACCCCTCCGAGAGCCGGCGCCCACCGCCGCCACGCACACCCCCGGCGTGCCGACGCGCGCCGCCACGAAGCTCGTCCGGCGTGTGCTTGCGGACGGCTTCGTCGGCCCTCGGCGGCTTTCCAGCTTCTGGATGCTCTCCAGCGGCTGCTAAAGCCCAGTAAGACGACCGGCGTGCTGACCCCACCCCCCCTTCGCGACAAAAGGTGCGTCGCGCATTCGTCGCCCGTCGCCCGCTGGCAGCGGCTGCGCCTCGCCGAGAGCGTTCCAGGGGTGCCCGCATCGTCCCGAACGGCCGCTGGAGGCCCGAGTTACGACCCGAAAACCATACGCAAGGGGGCCAGCTCAAGAGGGGAAGCATCGACCTGGCATCGGCAAATTCTCATCGCCGACAGGTCGGCGATTGGGCCCCGATAGCGAATCCGTACGATCCTGGGCGAGAGTGGGCTGTCGGGCCTCTACCGGCGATCAATGTGCGACTGGGGGCCCATGCGTCCCCGTTGAGCCCATCCCCTCCTAACGTTGCTCATCGGGGATCTTCCGACCCGGGTCAATCCAGACCCGGGTCAGCAGGAAACCAAAAACTGCAATGCAGGAAGAAAAAAAACAAAAACTGCAACGCAGGTCCTCGCAAACCCGGGTCAGCCGATAGGCGCGGCCGCCTCGCAGCCACGAGCGGCTCGCCAACCCGGGTCAGCCAGAGGGGGTCTTCGCAGGATCCTGCAGGATCCGGTGCCGTGGCTGACCCCCGTCTGCATTGACCCCCGTCTCGAGGCTCCCGATGATGCTCCTGATGATCGCTGCGTCCGGCCATGTGGATTCGCCGATGGCGTAGCCTCGCGCAGATATTGCCGACCCTCGGCGTTCCTGGCGTCGGCCTCCTGTGCGGCCTCGCTGGGCAGCGGCTGGCTGCACCACGCGCTCCAGAACCTGGGGCCGCAGCCGCAGCGATCGGAGGCCGCGAGGCGAACGAGCAGGAGGAGAAGGAGGAGGGGGGAGGAGGAGGAGGAGGAGGAGGAGGAGGAGGAGGAGGAGGAGGAGGAGGAGGAGGAGGAGGACATGAGGAGGAGGGAGAAGGGAGGAGGACGAGGAGGAGAAGGAGGAGGAGAAGGAGACGGAGAAGATCTGGAGGGAGTAGAAGCAGGAGGGAGAACCTCGTCGCAGTTTCCTCCCTCTCCTCTCTCCTCCTCCTCCTCCTCCTCCTCCTCCTCCTCCTCCTCCTCCTCCTCCTCCTACGCATCCCCCCATCCCTCCTCCTCCACCTCCCTCCTCCTCCTCCCTCCCCCTACTCCTCTCGCCTCCTCTCTCTCTCTCTCTCTGTCCTGCCCCCGCGGCGGCGGCGGCCACGGACCTCGGGGTGCTCACCTCCCTGTCCTTGCTCGCGGTGGCGGCCTCCTCGGGGAACAGGTCCACGAGCCGCAGGGACCCGGCCTCCCGGCGGGCAGGGAGCAAGGAAGGGGGAGGGGGAGGGCCAGGAAAGAGAGGGGCAGGAGAGAGGAGGGCGAGCGGCAAGGAGCAACAAGGAGAAGCGAGGAGGAGAGATGAGGAGAGAGGAGGAGGAGGAGGAGGAGGAGGAGGAGGAGGAGGAGGAGGAGGAGGAGGAGGAGGGGGAGGAGAAAGAAAAGGCGGAGGAGGAGGAAACGAAGGAGGATCTCTTACCAGGCGGCGGGGCCAGACCAAGACCCCCGACGTCATGATGTTTCACAGTGTCGACCCCCCCATGTCCCGACCCCTTCCTTAAGACTGGGTCCTCACCCCGCGCAAGTTGTTCTGATGGCCGCGGGGCCTGGCCAGGGACCCCAGAGGCAAAACCACCTGCGACAAATCGCCGTCTTGATGCTTTCGATACGGTCACGGTAAGGAAGCAAGTCCCTCGGATGCCCATGTCGAGGCTCCTCGAGCTGGGCTGGCCATCGAAGGTTGTTTAAGGATGGACTGAAGAGGCAAGGATGCAAGGGTACCCTTGGGAAGGTTATACCCATGCTTACCCATACGACCACCCTTCGGGTGTTATGGAGGAAAGAACCAACTGCTGGCAACTATGACGGGGGTGATGATGATGATGCTGGTGGCTCGCCCTCGAGTTGGCGACGACGCGTGATGACGATGTTGCGCGGCGATGTGATGTTACTATCGATCCCGCTGTCGATCCAACTCGACCGATCTCACGATCGACCTCACGGACAGTCTTAGTATCAATGGATCCAGCGATCGATCCCTCAGCGATCTCACACTGAGCGGCGCTGAGTACGAGCGGGACACCATCTGGACATCACGGCGAGGCACCGCGGGACACCGCGGGACATCACCAGACAACACAAGACTCCACGGGACACCACTGGGACACCGCGGGACACCACGGGACACCACGGCGGGACACCACGGCGGGACACCGCGGAACACCATCCAGACAAGGCGGGACACCACGGCGGGACACCCCGAGCAACCGCGCGCCCACCGGAGGGCCAGACCGTGGCATCCGAGTCGCCCTGGCGGCGGCGGGCACGGTCCTCGCGCGCGCCCACGCAGCTTCGCGCCGCCAGCACGCACGGCACGAGCACCCGACGCCGAAACCGAGTTCGCCGGGGGGCAGCAGCAGCAGGAGCGCGGAGCGCGCGGAGAGCGCGCCAGGGGCGGCGCCGGGGGGAGCCGCCAGCGGGGCTCCAGAGCTGGTCCCAGGAGTCCGCGGGGGCCTGAAAGCGTGTGTCTGCGCACGCTTTTCCCGTAGGAGTGGGTCGGCCATGTCCTCCTAGACATGGGACGTAGATTCAAGGAATATCCAACAATTGTCAAACGTTGTCGAAAAACCGTCTTCACACTAATTTTTGACGCTTTTTGACTACCCCTCCTGTAGAGGGACGTGCCCGACTTAACTGTAGGAGTGGGTCCTCCTCCTCGCCCCTCCCAAGGGACAGGGGGAGTGACCCTCAAAAGCCGCACCGGGGCGGTCTCCTTGCTGCCTCGTATGCGGTTTTGTCAACAAGAAGCGCTTGCAATAAGAGGTTCTCCTCCTCCTCCTCCTCCTCCTCCTCCTCCTCCTCCTCCTCCTCCTCCTCCTCCTCCTCCTCCTCCCCCCCTCCTCCTCCTCCTCCTCCTCCTCCGCCTCCTCCTCCTCCTCCTCCTCCTCCTCCTCCTCCTCCTCCTCCTTCCTCCTCCTGCTCCTCCTCCTCCTGCTCCTCTCCTCCTCCTCCTACTCCTCCCCTCCTCCTGCTCCTCGCCATCCTCATCATCATCATCATCATCATCATCATCATCATCATCATCATCATCATCATCATCATCATCACCAGCATCATCATCATCATCAGCATCATCATCAGCATCATCATTATCATCATCAGCATCAGCATCAGCCTCATCATCACCATCATCAGCATCATCATGAAGCATAATCATCATCATCGTCATCCTCACCATCACCAGCATCATCATCATCAGCGTCATCATCAACATCATCACCACCACCTCCGCCACCACCACCACCACCATCATCACCAACATCATCATCATCATCAGCAGCATCATCATCACCACCACCACCACCATCATCATCATCACCATCAGCATCGTCATCAGCAGCATCGTCATCATCATCATCAGCATCATCATGATCACCACCACCAGCACCACCACCACCATCATCAACAGCAGCAGCCTGGTCATCATCATCAGCATCATCACCACCACCACCATCATTTTTATAAACATCACCACTACCATCACCATCATTCCTCATCATCATCATCATCATCATCATCATCATCATCATCAGCATCACCACAACCATCATCATCAGCATCATCGCCATCATCGTCATCATCATCACCATCATCATCACATGTATCATCATCGTCAGCAGCAGCATCATCTCACTATCATCATCACCACCACCACCATCACCATCATCACCACCAACAACATTACCATCACAATCATCATCATTAGCACCACCGCCACCATCATCATCATCATCATCATCATCATCAATAGCAGCAACATCATCATCAGCAGCATCATCATCACCATCACCGCCACCACCGCCACCAGCATCAACATCATCATCATTAGCACCACCACCACCAGCACCATAATCATTATCATCACCACCGTCATCACCACCAGCATCATCATCATCAGCATCATCATCGTCACCACCACCACCATCATCATCATAGTCATGACCATCATCATCATCATCATCATCATCATCAGCAATTCCATCATCATCATCATCACCACCACCACCACCACCATCATCATCATGAGCATCATCATCAGCAGGAGCCTCATCATCATCACCATCGTCATCATCACCACCACCAACATCATCATCACCATCATCAATCACCACCAACACCATCATCATCATCAGCATCACGATCATCACCATCACCATTATCATCATCATCATCAGCATCATGATCATCATCAGCATCCTCAACATCATCACAACCACCACCATCATCATCATCATCATCATCACCATCAACATCCTCCTCAACCTCATCACCATCATCATCATCATCATCATCATCATTAGCACCACCACCACCACCGCCACCGGCATCATCATCATCATCATCATCATCATCATCATCAGCATCATCATCACCATCACCATCACCATCATCATCACCGTCATCGTCACCATCATCAGCATCAGCAGCAACATCATCATCATCATCAGCACCACCACCATCATCACCGTCATCATCATCAGCATCATCATCACCATCATCATCATCAGCAGCATCATTGCCATCATCATCAGCAGCATCATCATCACCATCATCATCAGCAGGAGCATCATCATCATCACCATCATAATGATCACCACCACCACCACCATCATCATCACCGTCATCATCACCATCATCACCATCTTCAGCAACATCATCACCACCACCGCCACCACCACCATCATGATCATCATCATCAACACCACCATCATCATCATCATCATAATCATCAGCATTACCATCATGATCATCATCAGCATCATCATCAGCATCATCATCACCATCATCAGCACCACCACCACCATCACCCTCACCATCACCACCATCATCATCAGCATCATCATCATCATCATTAGCACCACCACCACCATCATCACCATCATCATCAGCATCATCATCATCATCATCATCAGCATCATCATTTCGATCGTCATCATCATTAACACCACCGCCACCAGCATCATCATCACCATCATCATCATCATCATCATCATCATTAGTACCACCACCACCACCACCATCATCATCATCAGCACCATCATCATCACGTGCATCATCATCATCAGCATCATCAGCACCACAACTACCATGATCATCATAACCATCATCATGCTCATCATGATCAGCATCTCCATCATCATCATCATCATCACCACCACCATCATCATCACCATCATCATCATCATCATCATCATCAGCAGGAGCATCATCATCATCATTACCATCATCACCACCACCACTATCATCATCATCGCCATCATCAATCACCACCACCACCACCATCATCATCATCATCACCATCATCATCATCATCATCATCAGCAACATCATGATCATCATCAGCATCATCATCACCACCACCATCATCACCATCATCATCACCATCATCATCACCATCATCATTAGCATCATCACCATCATCATCATGATCATCATGATCACCACCACCACCGCCACCATCATCATCATCATCATCATCATCATCATCACCATCAACATCATCATCATCATCACCGTCATCGTCACCATAATCAGCATCATCACCAGCATCATCATCACAACCACCACCACCATCACCGTTATCATCATCAGCATCATCATCACCATCATCATCATCACTATCATCATCAGCATCATCATCAGCATCATCAGCATCATCACCATCATCACCACCACCACCACCAGCATCATCACCATCATCATCACCACCACCACCATCATCATCATCATCACCATCATAATCACCATCTTCAGCAGCATCATCATCACCACCACCAACATCATCATCAACACCATCATCACAAACATCATCATCATCATTACCATCATTATCATCATCAGTATAATCATCAGCATCATCACCATCATCATTACCACCACCACCATCATGTTCATCATCACCATCATCAGCATCAGCATCATCATCATCATCATTAGCACCACCACCACCACCATCATCATCACCATCATCATCATCATCATCATCATCATCATCATCATCATCATCATCATCATCATCATCATCATCATCATCATCATCATCGCAAACACCAGGCGGCAGCAGAAGAGCCGGCCCGACGAACGGGGCTGCTGGCCTTCCTCTCGTCGAGCAATTTGAAGAGCTCCCTGGCGGCCGGCCTTGCGGCGCCGCCGGCCGCGGGCAGCCGCTCCAGGCCGTCGGACCACTCCTGCGGCTTCGGGGCGAGGGGGAGGAGAGGAAGGGGAAGGGAGGGAGAGGGAGAGAAGGGAGAGGAAGGGTGGGGAGGGAGAGGGAAGGGTGGGGATGGAGAGGGAGAGGGAGGGAGGGAGGGGGGATGGGGCGGGGGGGGAGAAGAGGGGAGGAGGGAGGGGGGAGGGCGCGGAGGAGGGGGGCGAGGAGGGGAGGGAGGGGAGGATCGCATCCCCACTTGGGGGAGAGGAAAGGAGGCAAGCCCGACGGCTCCAAACAAATCCCCGAGATGGCCCAACGAAGAAGACTTGAGGAGGGGGGGGAGGAAGGCGAAAGAGGATAATGAGGAAAAGAAGGAAGAGAAACGAGGAGGAGGAGGAGGAGGGGGAGGAGGAGTAGGAGGGAAGAGGAGTAGGAGGGAAGAGGAGGAGGAGGAAGGAACAAAAGGCGGTAGTGCGAGGTTTGGGTGGGCAGCGGCGACAGATTCACCGCGCACTCCCTTGACACCACCACAATTCGAATATCAGCGTCGCTGGGGGCTCCTGAATTTTGTCAGCTGTGATTCGCTCTTCCTGCTCCGTTTGGTCAGAATCATTGAGAGCGACACTGTTCGCGCGCCACGTAGTGTGGATTATCAAATCGCTGCACCAAGATGCGGCAGCGCGCGCTAGATTACGTCGGCGAAACAAGGGGAAGGATGAGGGAGTGGGGAGGAGGGGGGAGAGGAACGATCAACCAGGGAGGTGCTTGGGTGAGAGAACCACCAAGGATTTCTTTGCCACCGCCTGCAGGTACAACGCCCGATGCCCACGAGGTTTCCCTGTTCACCCGCATTTGTGTGGCTCCGCGCCCCCCCCTTCCTTCCCCGCTGGACATCGCCAGGCGCCGCGCATCCGCGGGGCAAATCCGCGCGACGCGAAAACGGGAGGGAGGAAAACGAAGGCAATGTTAGGTCGGGCACGTCCTCCGACAGGCGGATTCTGGAAGAGAACTCAAGGGTAGTCCAAAAAATACTCAAACATAGTCAGATCAGGTCCATTGAAGCGCGTCCCCCCGTATTATGTTTTACTTATGTTTGATTCTTCCTCCGGTAGAGGGACACGCCCGACCTAAAGGTAACGGTTTCGGACGTAGCCCCCCCATCGGGGGGCGGGGTCTGGTCGGCGCTGGGGGGGTGCGCCCGCCCCGCGGGCCCGAAGCGGGAGGCGGGGGAGGTGGGGCAGCCCGGGACGGGGGCTCGGGGAGGGGCGGGGGGGAGGCGGCTGGGCGTGGGGAGACGATGATGATGATGATGAGAAGGAGGAGGATGAGGATGAGGATGAGATGAGGGAGGAGGAGGAGGAGGAGGAGGAGGAGGAGGAGGAGGAGGAGGAGGGGGGGGGGGGGCGGCTCAGAGCGCCTCGCGGTTGGACGGGATGCCCACTGGAAGCGCGCGGGGGGGCACTGCCCACCCCGAGAGGCTCTCACTTCTTCTGTTTTGTGTTTTTGGTCTGGTCGGGCGGGCCAACCCGCAGTCTCCACCTCCGACGCGCCGGCCCCCCCTTGCCGTGGAGCCCAAGAATATGGGCCGCCAGCGCCGCTGGGACGGGGGACGAGCGTCGAGTCTTGGGCTCGCGAGGGCGGCGGAGGTGCAAACGTAAGTATGGGAACAAACAATGACATGAACATTAAAAACTTGGAAGTCCACGCGGATTTCTCAGATCGGCGCTGGGCCCCCCCTCCCTGGCGCGCGGAGCGCGCCAGGGGCGGCGCCGCAGGCGCCGCCAGGGGGCCCCAGCGCGGATCTGAGGAACCCGCGCGGACCTCCGAAAGTTTATGTTTAAGTCATTCTTCGATCCCCTGGTAAGAGGGTTTCCACTGGCGCGGCCAGACAGAAGAGCAGCCCGTGTCGCCGCCGAGTCGCGCCGCCCTCCGCTTCACCGCGCCCGGGGCGGGGCTGCCTTTTCCCGCCAGACCCCGCAGCTTGAGCCCAAAGTGCCATCGCAGTGCCTTCCATGGAGGCGCGTGACCGTTCGCCTCCAGGAAAGAAGAAAAGCGACAGGCAGCGGCACAAGCTACCGCGTTGACTGAAACTGGTGCGCCGGGCAACGCTACACCTCCGTTGGCTCCTACATCCAACGGCGCGAGCTGCTGATGCTATAAGATGGCGGCGTTTGCCCTGCCGGCCACCAACGATTTTTCGGAGGCCCCCAGGGGCCTTCTGAGGTCACTTAATCCGGACGACCCCTCCCCTCTTTATCCACCTCCTCCAACTCCTTCTGCTCCGCCTCCTCCTCCTCCTCCTCCTCCTCCAACTCCTTCTGCTCCGCCTCCTCCCTCCGCCTCCTCGTCCTCGTCCTCCTCCTCGTCCTCGTCCTCCTCCTCCTCCTCCTCCTCCTCCAACCCATCATCATCATCATCATCATCATCATCATCATCATCATCATCATCATCATCATCATCATCATCATCATCATCATCATCATCATCATCATAATCGCCACCACCATCACCATCACTATCACCATAAGAATGATCATTCTCACCATCCTCATCATCATCAGCATCATCATCATGATCGCCATCATCGCCCCCGCCTCGCCCCCGCCTCGCCCGCGCTACACCCGCGCCCCCCGCCCCCCCGCCCTCTCCGCCCCGCCGTACCACCGCCCTCATAAGCCCATCTTGTTATGCTGGTCATTCTCATTCCTCCCCTCCCTCTCCTGCCCATCCTCCCCTGGCCCTCCGCCCCCCGGCCAGGTGCCCGCGCCACCGCCACTCTCGCTTCGTCCCCCTGTTCACTCGTGCTGCGCGCTGCGCCCCCGCCCCTGTGCAAGCTCTGCGCACCGCGGGCGCGAGTTCGACGGCGCCGCGCCCCGCCTGGCCGCCCCCCCCCTGAGAAATGTTGTTTTTTTTGTTTTGTTTTTTTTTACAAAAAAAAGAAAAAAAAAAATAAAAAAAAAAAAAAAAAAAAAAAAAAAAAAAAAATGGATAACAATAATAAGAAATACTAAAAATACGAATCAATGTTTGTTGAAATTTGATTTTAAACAACCCCCCCCCTGGCACCCGACGCCTTCTTCGGGCCGCGCGCGCCTGCGCGCAGGAGCAGCGAGCGAAGACTGAGGACAGAAGGGCGGGCCACGGCCGGCGGACGGAGCCAGGCGGAACGCAAGTGGAGGGCGCGACGAGGCTGCTCGGAGGCGGTGCCCGCCGCCGCCACCTGCCGCCGGCAGCGCGGCGCGCAGGGGCATCGTCTCGGCGGAGCCGGTCGCCGCCGCACCCCCCCGCCAGCACGAAGGGGCGACGCGTTGGGGCACGCCCGGCGGCAGGCCCTGGCAAGCCACGCGCCCAGGCCAAGAGCTCTTCGCAGCTTCACCACAGGGGGGCGCCAAGCTCTCGCCGCCCCCACCCCCCCTCCTCCGCGCGGCACCCGACGCGCGCGCGCGGCGCGCCCTGCGCCCGCCGCGCTCCCCGCCGCCTGCGGCCTCGCTCCCTGGTCAACCAGCGCGCCTCTGCTGCGCGAGGCAAACCTTCTCGCCGCCCTGTGGCCATCCGCGCTCAAACCGATCCGCAGCCCGGCTGAAGAATCGCCGACCGAAGCCGAACAGTTCGGACGCGCGGCGTGGATAGGGGGCCATCTGCGAACCCTACCCCTACCCCCTACGATTTCTGAGGGGGAGGGTGGGGTTCACTTCGCCCTCCCTCCCCCTCAGAAATCGTGGGGGGTAGGGGTAGGGTTCGCATGTGGCCCCCTAGTGGATGAATCAGCCCTGATCGCACGCGCGGAAGAGCCGTTTGACCTGCGAGGCGGCCGCAACCGATCGAGCCTCGGCTGGCCCACCATCCTTCCGCAGCGAGCGCCCACGGCCTACACGGAGGCAGCGCAGCGATGCGGGGGCGCCATCAGGCACGGGGCGACAACGCCAACTGGCGGACGTATTCAATCCTCCCATCCCGGAGATCACCCTCATTCCGAGCTTGTGCACTTGTTTGATTCACATGTTTTCAAGTTTCATCGAATATCGCACGCATAGATGACGCCTCCTTTCCCTCCTTCTCTTCCTTTGATGCAATTCAGTCGCGACCCCTGGGGCGCGGCCTTCCACCGGAGAGGCACCTCTGTTAAATAAACGAACCGGTGCATGCCTCGACGATCAGGACGAGCCAGGACGACGAGGCGCGACCGCGCCCTGCCATGCGCGCCGAAGCTCTCGCCCGCAGAGCCCCGCCCCTTCTGCAGCCATCACGGAGGTCACGGCTGGCAGCCCCAGGTTGCGCCACGCTCGTGGAGCGCGCGCGCGCGCGCAAAGACGGCTCCATGCGAGCGGACCCGGGCGCCGCATCGATGTCGCGATCGATCGGGCGGTCTGGTGGCAGCACGCATCGGGCGCTCGGCCCCCCGTGCCTGCACTGGCGGGCGGCGCCGTCAGGGCATCTTCCCCGCTGCCAGTATGAGCGAAGTTTTGAGCCGCGGGGGTCGCGCGGGACGGCCTCCGTCAACGAAGCGGGACGGCCTCCGGCTCGCCATTCTCGCATGGGCTCCGCTCATCCAGGACGTCCTCCAAACTTGGACCGGCACACTGGAACATCTGAACGCGATGTGATCCCCAAGCATCTGGCGCAAATTTGCTTCATCGGGCCTTCGGGAGATCGAAGACGACCCCAAGCGGGATCCGAAACGGCCCAACACGCAAGCCCGATCGAGCGACCCCTGGAAGATTCAGCCGTCACTGGGAGGGCCCAGCGTCGAAGCCAAGAGGTTCTGGGGACCCCCTTCAGAACCCCCCAGGAATCCCCAAAGGAGTCCCCGAGCGGCCCCGAGGAAATCGTTCTATAAGAACTTCCCTGATGACCGACACTCACCCCCATGACCAACTCGCAAACATGCCGTCCTAGGGCTCGGCTAAGCCCCAAGATGGCCCGAAGAGAGCCCATGACGGCCCAAGATGGCCCCAAGACGCCCAACGAAGCACTCCAAATCGTGAAGAAAGGTTTCGCACGGCCCCCAAGAAGCTTTCCAAGGAGAAGCCTCGCCAAAACAAACTGAGGAGGATGGGGAAGGGATCGCAAGGTAAGGCGAGAACGAGGAAGAGGCAGAGGAAACATGAGTGAAGGACAAAGCACAAGACACTAGACCCATGACGACGAAACGTCACCAACGAGTTGACTGATTAACCTATCTCTCATTCCGCCTGTCGGGCGAGATTGAACGACCAAGGTGCATGGCGCGAAGCGACAATGCAGTCTTGCATAAGACTTATATGTGTATACGACCACGGGTGCATGGTGCACATGTGTATGTGTATGTATACACGCGTGTATGTGGGTTGGCCAATGTGGATCGAAAGCAGTGAATGTGTGCTCTCTGGATGTGCAGGCTAAGTGGTGGAAGCTATGTGGCTACGTAGTGCTGACCATGCAGTGGACGCCATGGGATGCAAGCTGTGCGGGCCTCCTGTTGCGCGGGGGACGAGGACGGTGATGAGGAGGGGAGGAAGGGGACGGGGAGGAGGACACAGGGAGGGGCAAGAGGAGGAGGAAGAGGAGGAGGAGGAGGAGGAGGAGGAGGAGGAGGACGACGAGGACGTCGAGGAGGGGGAAAGGCGGAACGGAGAAGGGTCGAGGGGGGGGGGGGGGCACCCAGCGCCCCGCCTGCAGGCTGACCAGGCCGTTCTTGTTGAGGTCCAGGGCGGAGAAGGCGTCCCGGGCGGACCCGAAGAACTGGACGAGCTCCTCGCGGCAGCTCTCGCGTCGACGCAGGGCGCCAGGCGGTACGAGGGGCCAGAAGGAACGAGGAACGAGGAGGGGGAGGAGGAGGAGGAGGAGGCGGAGGAGGAGGAGGCGGAGGAGGAGGAGCAGAGGAGGAGGAGGAGGAGGAGGAGGGGAGGGGGAGGGGGAGGAGGAGGAGGAGGAGGAGGAGGAGGGGAAGGAGGACGAGGAGGGGGGGGGGGGAGGAGGAGGAGGAGGAGGAGGCGGAGAGGAGGAGGCGGGGAGGAGGAGGCAGAGGAGGAGGAGGAGGAGAGGAGGAGGAGGAGGAGGAGGGGGAGGGGGAGGGGGGGAGGAGGAGGAGGAGGGGGAGGAGGACGAGGGGAGGGGGAGGAGGACGAGGAGGGGGAGGGGGAGGAGGAGGAGGAGGAGGAGGAGGCGGAGGAGGAGGAGGCGGAGGAGGCGGTCGCCGAACGGCAGGACGGCCGAGGTCCGCCCACTCGGAAGGCTCCGCAGCAGAGCGCCTCCAGAGAAGCCAGGGGAGGCAGCGGTCACATCTCGTCATGACCCGTTGCTCGAGAACGGAAGCGAACGGAGACCTCGCGACTGACCTGAGTGTCGCCATCGACCGGCAAAAGGTACATATGCTCAAAATGCAGGGGATGCTCGAAGACCCGACGAGCTGGCGCTAATCCAAGCAAGAGAAAAGGCAGGAATAATGATACGAATGATACTAATAAGACGAAGCATATACATAATAATAATACGAATAAGAATAATAATAACATCATAAACAACAACTGATTATACCTATTAGTATAAAAAAGCAGGGGCAGAACTGGGAAGCCAGGATGGAGCGCACTGGCAACCGAAATGAAACTGGAGCAATCGAGCGAAGGCAAACTCTCACGGCGAATATGGCCAACAGACAGCTAACGTGCAGGTCCTCCTCCTCCTCCTCAACCTCCTCCTCCTCCTCTCCTCCTCCTCCTCTCCTCCTCCTCCTCCTCCTCCTCCTCCTCCGCCTCCGCCTCCGCCTCCGCCTCCTCCTCGCCCCGCCACTACCTTGGGCACCTCTGCGGCACCCCAAGGGGGCGCACGAAGCCACGTTCAGGGTGGAGGCTCAGAGGGAGGAGGAGAAAAGAGGGAGGAGGAGAAAAGAGGGAGGGAGGGAGGGGAGGGAGGGGGGGGGGGGGGCAAGCTAGGTGCGCTCGCGTCATATCTGACATCCTACCCCTCCCTCCCGTTCCTTACCATGGCGCAGATCTCCTCTCTACTCGCTCCGTCGGATGTCGAGCAGGGCAATGATCCCGAAAGGGTACGCGATGCATTGTAGAGCACGGCATGGCATGGCGTAGAAGAGCACAACAAAGCGTAGTATCAACCTAGCATTGCATTGCATGCCGTGGCATGGCACGGGAAATGACGCCAGCGCTGCAGCGGGAGCACGAGTCGAAACGAGCGGAAGCGCGGAGATGGGGCCAGCGCTGCAGTGGGAGCACGAGTCGGAACGAGCGGAAGCACGGAAATGAGGCCAGCGCTGCAGCGGGAGCACAATTCGGAACGAGCGGGGCCCGAAAATGAGGTCGGCGCCTCAGCGAGAGCAGCATTTTGAAAAAAATGCAGGCGAAAACCCAACTCCGGGGAAACCTGTGTGTAAAAAACAATACGCGGGGGGGGGTCGGCCACTTTCAAACCGTCATCAGGGAAAGAGGAAGAGTAGTATTCATATTGAGCAATTGTGGAGGAGAGGTTAGGAGAAGAGAGGGAGGAGGGAGGAGGAGAAAAGAGGGAGGGAGGGAGGGGAGGGGAGGTTAGGGCCCAGACATCCGTCGCCCCAGTTTTGCCCGATGCATGGACCCCCAGAGATCTGCACCACGTCCCTGGGGCCGGCTTCTTGTCCTGCGGTAACCCCAGGCACGTGGAGGGCCCATGGAGGCCGAAGACTGCCAAAACCCAGCCGCTCCGATTTTTGTCGGAGCGAGCCTCCGACCTCTGCATGAGGGGCGCGCACTCGCGCCCAGGGCCGGGGAGGCGTAAGACTCGGGTTCGGGGGACTCGGGCTGGCCTGACGGGGCCATCAGGACAATGACGAGGCCCAGTCCAAAATCTGACGCGCGCTCCCGCTGCAGACACCCCACGAAAAGTGGACCGTCAAGACCCAGAACGCGCTCGTCAATGATCGGCTACACGTAAGAGCGGCCCGGGGCAAGAGTGACCTTTGGTGCGCGACTTCACCCAGACCCGGGCGCGCCAGCCGCTGCCACCGCTTCGCGATCAGCGATCGGGGGGCCCCATTGGGCCCGCACCAAAGGTCACTCCGGCGCAGGGTCGCTCTTACGTGTAGGCGAAACAAGCGCCGGCAGACCCGAGTTCCGGCGCACTCGAGTCTTGCAGTCGGAACCAGGGCAGAAGAACATCCCTTAAGAACAGGAGACCCTCCGTCGGCCAAAACAAACACAACACCCATGAGCACCCCCCTCCCCTGGATGCACAAGAACATCCAACAAGCACGAAGAACACCCGGGTACCCTCCCCGAACCGACGTCAATCTTATGCCTCGGTCCGGCTATCCGCTTCCCCGACCAGGCAGGTGAGCCCAGAATCGAATCGATAAGTCGGATCGGCGATCGAAATCAATCGGATCGGCGGAAATCGGCAGCCGAATCGGGAAAAATCGAATTGGCGGAAATCGGCAGGCTAGCAGGCCTCCACTGGAAAATCGAAGCCCAAATCGAAACCCGAAGTCGAATCGAATCGGCATCGGGGCCCAGCGAAGTCAAATCGAATCGCATCGGGGGAATCGAAACGAGCCCCGACTGGGGGTTGAGCAGGGACCGACCGTCCCGGCATTCCTATAATCCTACCACGAAATGTTCGTAGAACTCAAAGATGCTCTAAGAACAAAACAATTCTCTTAGAGCATAAACCCGATGTGATAAAACAAGCCAGCCCCAGCCAGAAGTGTCCTCAGAACCTTTCGTGGGGACCGAAAAAAAAGCTCTCAGAGCATCGTTCGGTAGGCCTGCAGGCACGCCTGGACGCTTCCCTGTTCGAGGGGCGGCGCGCACTTTTCTGCGACGAGGCGCCGCCGACGCCTTGAGCGTCCGCGTCCTCCCGCCCGGCGCCGCCGCCTCGGAGGGGGAGGGGGAGGGGGAGCGGGAGGCGGAGGGGGAGGGGGGGGGAGGGGGAGGGGAAGGAGGAGGAGGAGGGGAGGAGGAATGGGAGGAGGAATGGGAGGGGAATGGGGGGAGGAGGAGAGGAGGAGGAGGAGGAGGAGGAGGCCGCCACCGGCGGCCTGGAAAGGGCCAGCGGCGGCGGGGGGCGGGGAGGGGGGGGGCCAGCCGGCCGCTGCACCTTGGGGGTGGCGGGCGAGGCCTCGAGGGTCGAAGAGGAGCGAGGGAGGGAGGGAGGGAGGGAGGGAGGGGAGGGGAGGGGGAGGGGAGGGGAGGGGAGGGGGGGAGGGGGGGGGAGGGGGAGGGGAGGGGAGGAGGAGGAGGAGGAGGAGGAGGAGGAGGAGGAGGAGGAGGAGGAGGCGGAGGAGGAGGCGGAGGAGGAGGAGGAGGAGGCGGAGGAGGAGGGGGAGGAGGAGGAGACAAGCGTAGGAAGAAGAGGTGGAGGAGGAGGAGGAGGAGGAGGAGGAGGAGGAGGAGGAGGGAAGTCACCATATGGGGGACCCCCCCTCCGCGCAAGAGGCGGGGGCCGCGCCCCCCGCGACCCGCGGCGGCGACGAGCGCGGCGCCCGCGACCAGCTGCGCACCAGGAGCCAACAAGATCGAGATGAGCTACGAGTGGACCAGCAGCGCCTCGAGCTGCCCGAGACATACCCACGACCGGCGCGCTCGCCCGAAGATGGGCGCCTCTCCCCGCATGGTGACAACGCCCTCGCGGCAGTGGGGATGAACGGCCTCTTGTGCCCCGTCGGCCTGGGCCTCGCCATGGACGCTGTCGTAGCCGAAGTGGGTGGTGGGCTCGTGGCTTCACGTCCGGGTGCTGGGTGGACAGGCAGGAGGCGAAGGGGCAGCGGGAACGGCCTGGAGGATGATGCTCTTGTGGACCTTGGTGTGCGCGGCGCTGTCCTGCTTGCCCAGAAGGGTAAAGGCAGTTAGCACGGCCAGGTCTTCAGCCGGCACAGAGGCGAGGTCCTTGCCCTCTCTCGCCGCGTAGGCGAGCCAGCGTCTCGCCGCAGCCCTGGCTCATGGGCTCCAGGGCGGCGGTCTTGCCGCACGGGAAGTTGATCTCCACCATGGCAGCGCCGCGCGGGTGCATCGGCTTCCACGGCACCGCCAGCGACAACACCAACCCGACCAACACCAACCACGCCGACCCCTTTTCCTCGGCGGCAGCTTCGTCACCAGCGCCGTCGGCGACCTCGACGAGACCGAGGAGACCGACGACATCCGCAGGCTGGAGGTGCACGAGGATCGGGGGCGCGCAAACATGAATTAGCGACCCATGGATTTGGCGCGCGGTCGCCAAATCCATTGATCGGGGGAGGCATGCCCTCCCCAAAATGCGGCCGGTGCCGCCTCGCTCGGCGAGGGAAATCCGCGATTCCCAATGGAAACGGGACCCGTGCCCAGACATGCGACGTCCTGATTTTTTTAGGACGGCGTCCCCAGAAGTCCCAGAACCAGCTTTTCATCCTGAGTCGTTTTTTGACGCTCCCGAGGCCCGGCAAGGGCCCCCTGCAGGGCCCGAAAAGATTGAAAAAACGCCCGTCCTGATTTTTTCACGACGCGATCATGTCTGGGTCACTCATCCACGCCCCCTTGATTGGAAGGTCGCTGGGGAGGCAGCGTTGTTTCCGGGACCAGATCCCCGTACGCTCGCCGGGCGCGCTTGATCGGTCGACAGCAATCCTTACAGCCGCCCTTCGCAAGAAGCTCTGATCTCAGGCTTGCTCTTGCCGACGAGTGGGCTGCTCGGGCTTGCTCTTGCCCTACAAAATGATTGCCCTCTCCCCCGTTCGCTGCCCCTTAGCGAGCTTCAACCCTTGATCCACGTCTGCGACCGCCTGAGAGGACGAGTAGGGGGCCACATGCGAACCCTACCCCTACCCCCCACGATTTCGGAGGGGGAGGGCGGGGTTCACTTCGCTCGGGAGCTCCCGAACGACGTGAACCCCACCCCACCCCCCCTCCGAAATCGTGGGGGGCACGGGCAGGGCTCGCATGTGGCCCCCTAATGAGGGGCCCGCCTCCCCGCCTCGCCGCGGCCGCTGCCCCCTCCAGACGGCGGGCGGGGGGAGCCGGCTGCGGGCAGGGGCGGCTGCCTCCCGGGGGGGCCGCCCGCCCCTCGGCCCCCCCCCTGGGGGGCGCTCCGCCCTGGGAGTCTCTTGGCCCGGGCAGGGGCCCAGGAAGAGCTCGACGAGACAGGCATGCCCCCCTCGGGGTCCCCTGTGGCCCCCCTCGCCCGGAGCCCAAAAAGAGCTCGACGAGGTAGGCCTCCCCCCCTCGGGGTCCTCCGTGGCCCCCCCATCACCCGGAGCCCAGAAAGAGCTCGGCGGGATCGGCATCCCCCCCTCGGGGTCCTCCGTAGCCCCCCTCGCCTGGCCCTTCGCCGAGTCCGGGCTCGCCTCGGCAAGAGGAACCAGGGCCTCCAGTTGCCACTGCGAAGCTCCCCGAGAAGATGGTCCGCTTTTTGCCACTGGGAGCGACGCCGCCCCCGAGCCCGACGCCGACGTCCACGAGCACGACTCCCAGGGCCAGGAGGCCGACTGCGAGATGGCCAGCTCCCACGGGGAACTACTAGGGGCTCAGCGCCAGCGCCGACCTCGCCTCCTGCGCGGGCACCGCCTAGGCCCACAACGCGATCTGCATCTCTTGCACTCGCGAGTTAGACTTCTCTGGGGTCCAGGCCAACCTCTCGCTGTTCGGGCCCATCGACGCCATCCAGGTCGAAGGCAGATCAGCAGCGGTCCGATACCCCAGGGAGGAAGCGGCGACCAAGGCGCAGACGACAATGAACGGCAAAGCCTTGTGGAACCAGACCCACGAGGTGCAAATCCTTGGCGCCTACGCCAACTACAACGCCTACGACTGCGCCGTCGGCGCGGACGCCAACGCCAACGACAGCACCGGCACCAACGCCCAGAAGCGCGACTCTTCCCCCTCGTCGTCGCCCCCTCGGGGGCGAGCGCGCCGCCCTCCCGCACGGGGGGAAGCGTCGGGCGGCCCCCGAGAGGGGGGAGGGGGCGTCGCGGCGTGGCGGGAGCCGGGGCCGCGCTGCAGCGCTCCGCGGCCCGCGGCTGCAGCGCCCTCAGTGGGGGAGCAGCGGCCCAACCCCCCCCCCAGGGGCGCCAGAGGAGAGGAGGGGGGATGCGAGCGTGGTGGACGAGGAGGAGGCCCGCCGCCGCCCGCCGCCGGCTTTTGCCCCCCCCCTCACCCCCCTCAGGGGCCACGTCCCCCGGGGGGGGGGAGACGGCGTTCGACGGACCCTCGGAGAAGGGGGAGAAGGAGGAGGAGGAGGAGGAGGAGGAGGAGGAGGAGGCGGAGGAAGAGGCGGAGGCGGAGGAGGATCGATCGAGGAGGAAGAGGAGGAGGAGGAGGAGGAGGATTTGTTTTTGCCGCTGCGCTACTCTGCCGCGAGTCATCGCGGTCCTCCTGGCGGCCAGCCAGGCAGCCGTCGAGCTCGACACTTAAGACGCTGCCAGCGCAGGATTGTTCCGTGCACGCTGGCCGACCTGCAATACAGGCCACGCGACAGGGCCATGCCCCCGTGGCGACTGCCAGGAGGCTCGCCCGTCGGGCGTCAATCAAATAACCGAACCACGCTGAGAGCATCCACGTCGAGCCAAATAGAGTCGCTCTTCGGGTGCTTGCCAGAGAGGAGACGGTTCCAATAAGAGGCCGACGAGCGGGGACAGTGCGGCTTACCGTTGCACGCTTTGTTGAGATAGCGCACGTATCCCCCCGTCGAAAAGGCCTTGCACTTCAGGCAAATACACAACGCGCTGCCGTCGGAGCAAGACAAGGCAATGCACTTGTGGCCAAGCTCTATGAGCTTGGTGTCATAGAGCTTGTGGGTATGACGGCAGATACTGTTGGGGGGCCAACAAGACCTGGTCACCCGCAAACATTGCTTGCACTGCCAGTAGCCGTCCCTATGCACCCAGGAGTGGCGATTCTTGGGAGCGGGCGCGACAGGCTCCCGCTGCTCACGCGTGGCCTGCGACAGATCACACGCGGGCCAGAGCGGAAGCACCTTGGCAGCCAGCACACAAACTTTCTTAGCAATAGAGAGGGCTCGATCGAGCCACTCAGATTGCTCGGGGCTCGGCTTCTCGTGAGCTAAAGCCCCGAGCTTGGCGTAGTGATCGGCCAGGTCGTTCCCAGCCTTACAAAAACGCAAATGATCATCCCCCTGGGCCTGCTCTTCGGTCACGTGACCTTTGACCTTAAAAATCTGGCCCATTTTTGAATCAGCCGCCCAAACAAACATACCAGCGTGCACCCGTTTGAAAGACAACTGTTCAGAGCGGGGGAGGGACCAAACCTGTACAACATTCTGACAGTCACTATATCCACATGAAGGGTCCAGGGCGTTCTGGCAGGCCGCCGTACACGCAGCGAACTCACCAGCCTGAGCCGTTTGCGGGAGGGGCAGGGGGAGGGGAGCGTACACATGACCCAACTCTTGCCCAGAATCGGAGACCGAGACGCACGACCACCCGGTCCGCGACAACTCCCGAATGACAGACCTGATGCACGAACCGTCCATAAATATATGACCTTTAACAAAGTAATCATCACGACTGGGGTCGCTGGCATGATGTACAGTAGGCTCAGCAACTGTAGGGGCTGGAAAGAAATCTCCAGGATGAGACATAATCCCCGTGGTATACAGAACCTGATCGTGCTTCGATAGGGATGACCATGCTGGTGGATGATGCTGAAAGTCATCTCCTAAAAGCTCTCGGCGCATCTCGGCGCAGGACTCGTGCACGCACTTCCACAACCTGTGGAAAATCGCGTCCTGCTCCTTACCGCACAGAGGGCAGAGCAAGTCGGGCAAAACGTAGCCGTGCTCTGACGCTCTAACCTTGGTCCACGGAGCCTGACAGACGAGCCCGCGGATACAACCTTTCTCCCAAGGCGTGAACTTAGACGAAGCCATAGCTCGGAGCGGCACGTCTAGGCAAGCACGACGCTCGAGACCAAGGCTGTCGCCGTAGGCGCGCTCATGAGATCTCAAAACGGCGAGCCGCAGCAGACGTTTGAGAAGGGCAGGCGAGACGAGCGTTAACTGAACTTCCACCCCCAAGTCGTCAACCAAGGTGGAAAAAGAGGGCATCCTCCACCCAAGACGCTCCACCGACAGCCTAGGGGCCCCAACAGGGCCCCCAATCTGCCTCCAGGAGGGGGAAGGGCCCGCAAACACGGCACTCCAAGCCCCCCTAAGCTCGGCCAAGCTGAGGCCAAACTCGAAGGAGGCCGTCAGGCTGGCCCAGATTTCTTTGGACCAGCGCACAATCGGGGCCACAGAACAATACCAAGTGGGGTCGGCGGCGAACAGCAAAGCTGCAGTCAAAGAGCGGCCTCCAGCCGAGGGGCTGAGAAACCGTCCAAGAGAGCGCCGCAGGCTAGCCAACTCATGGTCGGAAGTGCCGCGCACCTCACAGCCATAAGTTCTGCTGGCCAAGGGGCCACTAGTATATATCCGCTTGGCGTGTCTCCCCAAAGCATTCCTGTGAATCCTAATACGATGAAATTTGGTTTTGAAGGACTTCTTACGAATCTGAATCTTAGGTCCTCTCCTGGCCGTCCTCCGAGGCTTGCCTGCAGCGTCGTCAATGCCCATGTTGACAGCAGATGCGCACGGAGCTCCGCCCACAGCGCCAAGGCCTCGGCGAATCTCCTTAGCCACTAAGGAAACTGAGGCGACCACAGCCGCCTTGCTGACAGAAATAGAACAACCTAGATCGGACTCGATGGCCACCTGCAATCGGAACGCAGCTTCGATCAGGTCCTGTACGACGGCCTTGGGAGCCCCCGTGCAAGACAAGGTGTAGTCATCGATGTAAACTCTCAACGAGACCGATCTAGGGATGCTGAGGCCATCTGAGGCCGCTAGCGTGAAGACGCGAATGACAGTGGTGGCGAATCCGCACCCAGCAATCAAGCCTCGCCAAGCAAACTGCGGGCCCTCCACGCGGCCGTTCATGGCCATGTAGCGGCACGAGCGATAGGCCTCGTAGCAGACCCTGGCAATCTGCATGGGAAAGGAATGCTGGTGACAACGGGCAAGGAGCGAGTCGAGGTCAACAGCCTCGTAGAACTTCAGAAGATCCCACAAGATAGACCCAGAACAGTCCTTGGAAGCAACCGCAACCTCGCTCCCCACTCCTTGCCTCCAGACGGTATCGACACTGGAGGCGAAAGCGCCAGCACAGAAGTACTCCCGGGCATTTGCAGCTTCCCACTGCCGAGCAAAGTCTCGCCTGGCGCGGGCCCACAAACGATACAGTGCAACGAACAATCCGATCGGGCGGTGCCCTCCATCGGGCTTAGCGAGCATAATAAGCAGCACAACTCTCATCTGGCCAGGCAACAGACCCGAACGTTCCCAAATCGCAATCATGACCGCAAGCACCTGCAGAGCAGGGTCCGACAGATGCTGAAACGACCGAACGTGAAACCCATCGACAGACGAGGCGGTCCGAGCGGGAAACGAACGGGCCGCCCGACGAAGATCCTCGACCGAAAGCTCAGGCAGAGGCTCGAGGGGCACGAAGCTAGCGCCAGATGGGCGCGGCTCGGGAACAGGTTGGGCGTGCCAGATACGCGCAAATTTCTCGAGCTCAGAAGATAAGAGGGCCCCAGGGTCCGAGACCACCTCGCCTTTAGCCGACAAGGTAGTAGAGGGGGTCCACCCCGCAGCTCCACGAATCACCCCGTGGGCGTGACGGGCTCCGTTTTCAATATTCTGACGAATCCATTCCAACCAGTTCTTATGATCCTCGTGGCGAGACTTGCTCTCGGCCGCCGCCAGGGCCTGGGAGACCAAATCAAGCACACGTTGGGGTTCCCCTTCAATGTAAGGTTGGCATGGGGGGCTATAAGTCACAATATCTTGAACAGCCTGGAGGAGAGTCAATGGCTCACCGTCCCAAGTGCCCAGTCTCGACGGGGGGTGGAACAGCTCGCCCGCAGTATCCCGCAGGTGTTGCTGCCGACGCTTCTCCGAGCTGGACGCTCTGGCCACATTACGGGAGCTATCGCTAACCCCCGCAACGCAAGACCGTTTTTCATCACCGCAATAGGCAAAAAGGTGGGGAGGAGAGAGGCACCACCTGACAATCTCGATCTTGACAACCGAGGCAGTGCAACTGGAGCCAAAGGCGGTAGCGCGAGCACAGCCACCTCAAACTGGTAGCCTCGCGCGAAGTCCGCGAGATGCCCGCCATCGAGCGATGCGACGCGTCGACGGCGTTGACCCAGCGCAGCTGAGCCTGGCGGCCTCTCGTGCCATGAACTGGTAGTTGGGTCTGAAAAACACCCTCGATCTCCTTTTCAGCAGCCGTACCCCCGCTCACGATACAACACATCAAGGTTGAACTGGGTTCTCTCAGTGTCGCCATGCTCGGCCGACGCAAGGGCTCTGGAGGCCATGCGAGACACTAAATCCCAATCCTTGGATGGTTGGGGCAAGGGACCAGGGGGCCGTTCTTTAGGGAGCGGAGGGGGGCTGCGAAAAGTGAGGGCCCGAAGAGACGCAAGCTGAGGGTGGAGTTTAACCGAAACGGGGTCGTGGGTAGCCAACTCCGAGTCCGCGATAATCTTCACGCTCGCAATCGCTTGGGCAACTCTGGCCTCAACCAACATATAATCGTACATCTTCAAACCTCCAGTCGACCTACAAGTGCCAAGGACACCCGAGGGAACGCAAAATTCGGCACCGAGGCGGTCGGGGATCCGCGAGGTGCACAAAGTCGAAGGCTCCATGTTGAAATCACCCCCGATCACATACGGCACCGAGAGGCTCTTGGCTCTCGAAGCAATGCACGCCAGGATCTCGCGATTGAGATCGTTCAAGCCAGCACAATCCTGCAAGTAGACACTCATAACATAGAAACTAGCCTGACCAGGGAGATGGACTAACACACCCGTGGCTCGATGATTTTTCACCCGAGGCCCGAAATCAGGGTAGTGCAGTCCCAGGAAAGACCGAGCCAGGACCCCGACTCCCGAGGACGGACCCCCTCCAGGTCCCAAAACTCCAGGCTCAAAGTGCACCTTCCAACCGTTTCGAACACACCAAGCCTGGGCCTTACGCAGGTCCTCGGCGCTGATGAGCTTGTGCTCCTGACACATGACGACGCGCGCCGTGGTCAAGGCTAAGAACTGCTTGAGGGAACTCCAAGAGGTACAGTTGGCCGTGACGAACTCCAATTCAAAATTTCCCCAAGAGGATCCATCTCGCCGCCAGCGATGTCCCGAAACGCTCGAATCATCCAAAACTGGGCAAGAAGAAGGGATCATGGGGAAGGAGGAGTCCGTCCTGGCTCGATTACCCTGGAGACGGAGCCTTAGCTGCCGCCGCGGTCCTGGGAGCCTGAGCGCCCCTCTGGACCGTCTGGCGGGCAGCAGCTCGCACATCTGCTGGGGTTGCTGGGGGGCCCGCTGCCTTGACTGGCGAAGCGGGCGGAGGCGCCTTGCCTGTCGCAGCCGCCTCAGCCGCTGGGGCTCCACCGCCAGCCTTTGCAGGGGTACGCGCAGCCTCACTGTCAGAAGTCGCCGCCGCCGAACCTCCAGCTGCAGTAGGCGTATCTCCAGCAGCTGCAGCTCCAGAGGCGCCCGCATCAACACCACCTTCATCACCCTGGCGGCGACGCTTGTGGGCCAGACGCTCCTGCTGCTCCTTGTGCGCAGTCTTGTGCTCCTCGGCGCGCTTCTTGAGCTCTCCGAACAGCTTCGTGCACGTGCCCTTGATACAGTCGGCCATCTGACTCTTGCGACGAGCTGCCTCTTCCAGGTCTCCTGCAGACACCTCAACGTAGTCCTCGAGCCCGAACAAGTTCCCGTCGTCCACCTGCAAACCTGTGAGGCGACCCTCCAGGATGTCGGTGAGGCTGATCGTGGGCATGGACTGCTGCTGCTGCTGCTGGGCCTGGGGCTTGGACACTGTGAGATGCAGCTCTGCGATGGCCGCCTTGTACTCAGCATCGTACTGATCCAGCTCCGCCAAGGTCGACTCCAGCTGGGCACGGAGGGTCTCGAGCTTCTGCTCCACCGTGTGGACAGCTTCGAGGTCCTTGTCCAGCTTCTTCTCGAGCCTCGAGATCTCCTTGTGAGCGGCATCAGCACGCTCCTGAGGTGGAACTGAAGACTCCTTGAGCTTCTGCAGCTCCTGCTGGGCCTGCTGCAGCAGCACTTGGTTACCCACTCTCTCGCACAGCTGCACCATCTGCTCCAAGTCAGACTTGCTAGCCGAGGAAGAAGGGGCTGCGGCAACATATGCCTTGGTGGCCTGACCAGCGGCAACACCAGCAGCCTCTCGACGAAGGGCCGCTGGGTCACCACGTGCCTTGTCCCCCGCAGAGCCATCGTCGATGGGGGCGTTCCACCATTTCTTGCAGTGCTTGCAATAGCTGTAGTAGCTCTCGTTGCGCTTGCACCCGCAATGGCGGCAGGACCAGCGAGGGCCACGAGCGTTGTCGCCAACACCAGGCCAAGCCTTGGGAGCCATTGCGCGAATGCCGTCTTGAGTGATGCCGCGCCAAAAGGCCCGCTGTCACCCAGCCGTTCTGAAGTGTCAGTGACAACAAGCTGAAAGATGCTTCAGCCAGAACGGCTAGGAGGAGGAGGAGGAGGAGGAGGAGGAGGAGGAGGAGGAGGAGGGGGAGGAGGGGGAGGAGAAGGGGAGGAGGAGGGGGAAGAGGGGGAGGAGGGGGAGGAGGGGGAGGAGGGGAGGGGGCGGAGAGGGGAGGAGGAGGAGGAGGAGGAGGAGGAGAGGAGGAGAGGAGGAGGAGGAGGAGGAGGAGGAGGAGGAGGAGGGGGAAGAGGAGCCTGTCGCACAGGCCAGACGTGTCCGTAGGCTGGTCTGGGCGTTTCGTTCCAAAACGGGACTGGCGCCAGGGCGTCGCGCGAATTCGCCTTCTGCAGCATGGATTTGGATGGAGAGAGGTACCTCTTCAAAATGAGGCGATCGCGTTCCTGACAAACTCGTCGAGTGCAGCTTGTGACACCCATACGTGACAAGGATGGGGAAGGTACTTTTTTTCAAAATGGGTTGTCGCATGATACCCCTGCACATTGGCCCGCAAAGCTTTCGGACAGCTTTAAGGCTGAAGGGAGGTGCCTGTTCAAAGTGGTGCTCTCGCCGTAGCGCCGCGAACGTTCGTCCCAAAAGCTTGCAACCGCTGCAATGATGCAGGACGCCTCCTTTTCAAAACGCGGCTCTCTCGCTTGAGGTTTCCCAACGTGTAGCTGACGGAAGCCTGAAGCTCTGCAACAGCTGCACGGCTAAAGGGCCGCTCCTTTTCAACATGGACCTCGCGCCTGACGAGGGAGAGCGCGGTTCACCGACACGTCGAAGACCAGCGCCAGGAGGCGCTCCTAATCGTCGTCGCTTGCCGGCACCAGGGGGGGGGGTCATCGTCGTCATGTTCTGCTGGCGCTGGGGGGATGGGGGCTTTGAGCCCTCCCCCGTTTCCAGGTCGGGAGGGTGTTCCCCCAGTTTCCAAGGGGGGCTGGCTTGAAACCTCCCCCGCCCAAGCGACCACAGAACGCGCTCTGCCCACTTGAAACGTCCTGAAATTCCAGCGCCAATTGTGTGCAACAACTGCACGGATGGGGGGGCGGCTCCTATTCAAGATGGATCTCTCGCTGGACACGTCGCTGACATCTACGAGTCTTTATTTCTGGATTCTGAATCACCCGAAAAAAAAGCTGCAAGGCAGTTCCTCCTCTCAAGACGGGGCTCTCGCCTGAATGGCGGGCCCAAGAGGTGTTCGCTGTTCAAGGGGAGGCTTCTTGCAGTGAAAGGGAGGACTTGTAGGGACCCATGGGGAGGGGAATTGGGACAAGAGTGTGTGGTGTTGCAGAAGCGCTGACACGTCCTAGGTTTACTCTGGCACCCTTCCTGCCCTTCGTACCTCCTCGATCCTCCTTGGCCCTCCTCCTCCTCCTCCTCCTCCTCCTCCTCCATCCCCTCCTCCTCCTCTTCGTCCTCCTTCTCCTATTCCTCATCCTCCTCCTCATCATCCTCATCATCATCATCATCATCATCATCATCATCAGCATCAGCATCAGCATCAGCATCATCATCATCATCATCATCATCATCATCATCATCATCATCATCATCATCATCATCATCATCATCATCATCATCATCATCATCATCATCATCATCATCATCATCATCATCATCATCATTCGGCGTCCTTCGACGTTAACGACATCATCCCTTATGCGGAACATGCAGCCCACTGACCTCGCACGAGCACTCCATGAACCAGTAGCCCTCGAGGGCGTGCAGGCTAATGGCACAGGCAGAGAAGAAGCACACCGATCCCTGCGACAGCCGCCTGCAACCACGAGCTCCCGCATCAACAACTGCAGGAACGAGGACGGGCCAAGGCATCAGGTGCCCCTGTACTCCAAGACCCGCAAGCGAGGGACGCCCGCCCAAGACCCGCAGGCGAGGGCGGGCCTGGCGGATCCAGTCAAAGGCACTGGAGGCCAGCGCCAGGCGGAGCCGCTCAAGGTGGAGGAGCCTGCTCGGCACCAGCCCCGCCACCGCCGCAGGCAGCGCAGCCACTGCAGCTCCGGGCCCGCCGCCGTCGGTCTCGAGCCCCACGCCGTGGTCGGCCTCAGAAGGGCCGCGCAGAGGAGAAGACCGCCGCGCCGCGCGTGCATCGGGGGCTGGGCACCCCCCGATCGGCACCCAGCGACTCGCTCCAGGAATGAAAACTCGGCCGCCCCCGCCCGAAGAGCATGGCCACCAGCACCAGCACCAGCAGCGTGGCCGACCACGACCGTTGGCCTCAACCTGCCCGCGCGCTGGAGCCTGCTGAGCTCCGCGGGGGAGGCGCCAGCAAAGACCTCTGCGGGCAGGTCGCACCAGTACTCTGCCAGGATGCGCCGCGCCCGCATCGTGCCAGAGACTCGCACGCCTGCGATGCTGGAGCTGCAACCTGCGCCGGAGCTCGCCGACCTCGCCACAGAAGAGCAGGTGCGCGTGTTCGTCGAGGGCCTTTTGCATGCACTTCGTTTTCGGCACCGCCTGATCCCGGGGCTTTGCCCTCTCTTGGCCTTGACGTGAGGCCCCGCCTTCTTTTTCCTTCCTCTGTTAATTAAAGCTGAGCGCGGCCCGCTTAGCTTCGACCAGAAGAGGCTCGCTCTCGACCCGCGGATCAAAAAGTTCGCCGAGGGCAGCGAGCAAGCCGTGCGTCTCCTCAAGCTGGACTCTGAGCCGCTTGATCTCGGCCTGCAGCTTCGCTACAAGCCAGTCCGCCGAGGCGCGCGCTCCAGCAGCCCCGCTCAGGGGGCTTCCCGTAGCCATCCCCAAATTCCACAGCCGAGGAAGAAAACATTTGTTTGATTCGCGGGTCGAGAGCGCACCTCTTCTGGTCGAAGCTAAGCGGGCCGCGCGAAGCTTAAATTAACAGAGATGCGGGAGGTAACGGGGGGCGCAGCCTCAGAACGAGGCCGGGAGGAGGCAAAGCCTCAGAATCAGGCGGTGCCCGAAGAAGAAAACACGCCAGTCGCAAGGGAGCGGGGAAAACATCGCCAAGCTCGCTGGAACAACGTGGGCTTTGCCCGCTGGTGGCCGGCTTGAGCCAAAATGGCCACGGACGCTCCTCCTCCTCCTCCTCCTCCTCCTCCTCTTCTTCCTCTTCTTCTTCTTCCTCCTGCGAGTTCTCTTCCTCCCCGCGTCATCATCATCAGCATCAGCATCATCAGCATCATCATGACCATCATCACCATCACCATCACCATCAACATCATCATCATCATCATCATCATCATCATCATCATCATCAACAACAACAACAACATCACATTAGCATCATAGTCAGCATCATAGTCAGCATCATCACGACCATAACCATCATCATCAGCATCAGCATCATCATCCGCACTATCCTCATCCTCATCATTATTATCATCATCATCATCATCATCATCATCATCATCATCATCACCATCACCATCACCATCATCATCAGCATCAGCATCAGCATCATCATCATCATCATCATCATCGTCATTAGCATCATCATCAAAATCCGAATCAGCATCATCATCCTTGGCATCGTCATCAACATCATCATCAGCATCAGCAGAAACATCATCATCAGCATCACAAACATAATCAGCATCATCATGTTCATCTGCATCATCATCATCATCATCATCATCATCATCATCATCATCATCGGCGCTAGCAGCAGCATCCTCATCTTCATTAGCATCATTAGCAGCATCATCATCAGCTTCATCATCATCAGCATCATCATCACCATCATCTTCATCGTAATCATCATCACCATCAGCATCAGCATCAGCATCATCATTAGCAGCAGCAGCAGATTCATCAGCGTCCCCAGCATCATCATCATCACCACCACCATCATCATCAGCATCATCATCACCATCATCATCATCATCATCATCATCATCATCATCATCATCATCATCATCATCATCATCATCATCATTACCATCATCATCAGCAGCAGCAGCCGCATCAACATCAGCATCATCAGCAGCAGCATCATTAGCATCATCATCGTCATCGTCAGCATCAGCATCAGCATCATCAGCATCATCAGCATCATCACCCATATCATCAATCGAAGTACCATCATCATAATCAGCAGCAGCATCATCACCATCAGCATCATCATAAGCATCAGCAGCAGCAGCAGCATGCTGCTCCTGCTCCTCCTCCTCATCCTGCTTCTCCAACTCCTCCTCCTCATCATCATCATCACCACCATCATCATCATCATCATCATCATCAGCAGCAGCAGCATCATCATCATCATCCGCCTGTTCTTCCTCCTTCCTCCTCCTCTTCCTCCTCCTCGTCATCATCATCCTCGTCCTTCTCCTCCTCGTCCTCCTCCTCCTCCTCCTCCTCCTCATCCTCGTCCTTCTCCTCCCCCTCGTTCCCCTCGTCGTCCTCCTCCTCCTCCTCGTCCCCCTCGCCCTCCTCGTCCTCTCATTCCTCCTCCTCCTCGTCCTCCTCCTTTCCCATTCCATTTCCTTAGAAATTATGATACCGAAGAAAAAACCCAATCATGGCTATAGGGCTAGGGGGCTATAGGGCTATAGGGCTATTGAGCTATAGGGCTATAGAGCTATAGGGCTATAGAGTTGTAGGGCTATAGGGCTATTGTGCTATAGGGCTATAGGGCTACAGGGCACCCCCGGGCACCCCCAGGAACCCCCGGGCACCCGGGCACCCGGGCACCCCCCGGCCACCCGGGCGTGCAGCGAAAATCGGCGGCCAACCTCACCCCCGGGCACCCCCGGGCACCCCCGGGCACCCGGGCACCTGGGCGTGCAGTGAAAATCGGCGGCAAACCTAACCTAACCAGATGAATCCGCTACGACCCCTGCAGAGGCAAGCTCTGATTGGGGAACTTCTCCCTGTCGCACCCCAAGGCCTGTTTTTAGGGCGAGCCAGGCGTTTCGCCTAAGACTTCCTCACCACTTATGACCCTGAAGCTTAAACAGTGGCAACAGTTTCACGGAGTGAAGGCGGGTCGTTTTAAACATGTGGCTCTCACCTTAGAGCCGCGCAAATTCGTTTTAAAACGTGCAAGAGTTACACGGATTGGGGGCGGGTCGGTTTAAACATGTGGCTCTCGCCTTAGCGCCGCGCACATTCGTTTCAACAATTTGCAAGAGCTTCGCGGATCGAGGGCGGCTCCTTTTCAAAACGTGGCTCTCGCCTTGGCGCCGCGCACATTCGTTTTTTAAAAGTTACAAGGACTTCCGGGATTGAGGGCGGGTGGTTCTCAACATAGTTGTAAACATGTGCAAGAGCTTCACGGATTGAGGGTGGCTCCTTTTCGAAAGGTAGCTCTCGCCCTAGCGCCGCGCACATGTTTTAATGCAACGCAAGGGCTTCACGGATTTCCAGTATCAACGTACCAGAAAGGATGTTTTTGTAGAGATTCCGGATTATGAGGGCGCCATGGTTAGGGTGATTCGCGGTGTTGAAGTCCCAAGGGTGGCGTTCTGGCACGATTCTAGATCGTCAAGACGCAACAGTCAGGTTGATCCGTGGCGTTGGAGTCCTGAGAATATATTTTGGTATGCGTCCGGGTCTTCAAACGATTGTCTTCAAACGAGGCAGTTCCTGCAGTGGACATGAACCGTTGTAGGGGCCTATGACGAGGAAGCTTGGAGGAAGGGTTTATTCCAACATCGTTGGTGACTCCTGGGTTTACGATTTACACTGGTACTCCTCCCCTTCTCCTCCTCCTCCTCCTCCTCCTCCTCCTCCTCCTCCTCTCCTCCCCCTCTCATATCATTCCTCATCTCCTCCTCCTCCTCCCCTCCTCCTCCTCCCCTCCCTCCTCCTCCTCCTCCTCCTCCTCTTCCTCATCCTTTTCCTACCCTATCCCCCCCTGCTCCCCATCCTCCCCCCTCCACCCCCCATCGGTCCTCCTCCTGGTTCTGCACGCTCCGCGCTGCTGCCCGAACTCTGGCCAGCGATCCAAGCCCCCGCCGCCCCAGGACTCCGCTGGCCGTTCAGCCCCAGACGGGCTCGCGCCCGGAAGTCGGAACGGGAACTGCTTTGCTGTGCTGGGCCTGGAAGGGGCCCTCACCCGGCACCCATGGACCGTCCGAAAGCAGCCCAGGACGGCAAACTGGTCCGGGGAAAAAGGGTGGGGAACTCCCGGGGGACCCCGCACACTGATGACATCGAGCCCCCTCCCTCCCCCCCTCCCTCCCTCCATCCCTCCCTCCTCCTTCCCCAGTCCCTCCTCCCTCCCTTCCTCCTCCCTCCCTCCCTCCCTCCCCCTCCCTCTCCCTCCCTCCCTCACTCTCCCTCCCTCCTTCTACGCTCCTCCTCCTCCTCCTCCCCTCCTCCTCCTCCCTCCTCCCCTCCTCCTCCCTCCCTCCCTCCTCCCTCCTCCCTCCCTCCCTCCCCCTCCCTCCCCCTCCCTCCCTCCCTCCCTCCCTCCCTCCCTCCCTCCCTCCCTCCCTCCCTCCCTCCCTCCAGGGCATCGCACGTCTCGGGCGCGAGCGCGCCGGCCGAGGGCGAGGCCGATCGATCCCGCGCCCTGGCGGGGCAGCTGACCCGCCCGGCCCTGGCCGCTGGCCGTGGGGCACCAGGCTGGAAGAGCCGGCCCGCCCTGCACCGTATTCGGCCTGACCTAAGGAACGATAAATGAGGAAGGAAGCCCCTTTGTTCCAAGTAAGTCTATTGAGTTCGAAGGAGCGCCAGAGGGGTTCGCCGCCGAGAAGGTAGCGGAACGCATGCAAACCAAAGGAACGACCGAGCCCCTTTTGAAAAGCAAGTGTTCCTTATTCAAGCCGGACCCTGCACCCTGAATAGAGGGCTGGAGATCCACCCCAGTAATACGCCCCCCGACAACGCAACCGTTTAGTGGGCGCACCCGACGAAGGAGTCGGACAAGAGAGCGCTGTTTCGTCAACGCACGGGGCCCTTTCGCAAACGCCGATTCTGGGGGTCGGGGCGGATTTGTCCTCGTACCCTGAAGTCGGGCATGTCCCTCCACAGGAGGCATATTCACGAATAGTACAGCAGTAGTCTGGGTACAAAGTTTCGACTCTGTTCGACTGTCTTTGGAATAGCGCTTGGACTATTATGAAAACTTGCCCTGCAAAATCCGCCTTTCGGGGGACATGCCCGACCTAACTGCACCCAGACATCCAGCGTCTCGAAAAAAACGAGACAGGATTTGCTTGTACAGCTTTCGGGCTCTCGGGGCCCCTACGAGGCCCCCGGGCCGTCACAAAACGGCTCGGGATGAAAAAAAACGGTCCCGGGGAAGCGGTCGAGAGGTCGGGTGCCCGTGTCTCGAAAAGATCGAGACGCCGGCTGTCTGGGTGAGGCTTCGGACCGCGCGCAGACAGTCCTCCCGTGTAGCCCCAGCAGGCCTCAACGGGCCCCCAGAGTAGCCCCAGCTGGCCTCAACAGGCCGTGCGACTAGTCTGGGGCAGTCTCAACACCAGGCCAGGAGGAGGAGGAGTCAGGAGGAGTCAGAGGAGGAGGAGGAGGAGGAGGAGGAGGAGGAGGACCAGGAGGAGAAGAAGGAGGAGCAGGAGGAGGCGGGACAAGAGGAAGGAGGAAAAACAATGCCCCTATTGAACAGGAGCAATCTGGGTCGGTCATCCGTGCCCTAGCGGTCTGGACATATGATATTTGTTCATCGCGAACACGCCACCTAAAGGGGGCGCTGAGGGGATGGGGGGGGGTGCAAGGGGACGCTACGGGGGGTTATTCCTGGCCCAACCTAGCTTGCAAGCGTGTCACCAGCGCCCCGAGTGGCTCAGGGAGGTTGGATAACTCCGCTAAGCGGGCGGAGCCCACTTAGCCCGGATCCCTACACCCCTAGGCCACTCAGGGTACGGCAGGACCTAGGACAGAAGAGCATCCTTCAAGAAGATGAGGCCCTCCGCTGGCCACAACATCCTAAGCCCGAAGATCACTCGAGGGTACCCTCCCCCAGGATGTTGTCGTCGTCGTCCTTCAGGGTCGGCGACTCCGGCCGCAAGGCCTTCACAATGCTGAAGGGGCCCTGGGACACACAAATAAATGGACACAAGTAACAGGATTCCCCATATGTTGACATATTTTCTGGGCTTTTGTCTTCCCCCCCACTTCCCATATTTTCCAACATCGTCCTGGGGATCCACGATGAATTTTGTCTGTGTTTTTTCCCCTCCTGAAAGGCTGATGATGATCCTGACCCTCCTCGAGGCCCTGCTGTTCGGGGCTCGGACCTCCAGCGGCCGCCCATGGCGATCTGAGCACCCGTGGAACGCAGTGGAGCACCAGAGGCCGAAGAGCCCTGGGAGCCCACGAAAAAACGCTGGAAAGCCTCGAGCCTCGGAGTCCGCTCTCTCGCGAGAGAGATGCCTTCATATGGAGAGGAGGGGAGCGAGAGAGAGAGAGAGAGAGAGCGAGAAAAGTGGAAAGAGAGGGGAGGAGGAGGAGGAGGAGGAGGAGGAGGAGGAGGAGGAGGAGGAGGAGGAGGAGGAGGAGGAGGAGGAGTCAGGAGGAGGAGGAGGAGGAGGAGGAGGAGGAGAGGAGGAGGGGGAGGAGGAGGAGGAGGAAGAGGAGGAGGAGGAGGAGGGGAGGGGAGGAGGAGAAGAGGAGGAGGAGGAGGGCGGAGGGGGAGGGGGAGGTGGAGGGGGAGGGCGAGGGGGAGCAGGAGAAGTTGCAGAGTGACGACAAACGCGACCATGCGGGTTACGATGAGAGCCCCGCCCGACAAGCTACGCTCAAGGAGCTCGGATTTGCTGTCAACCTTGGCCCGTCTAGGAAAACACAGACCGAATATGTCTCACGAGTGCGGTCATCACCGTGCCGAGGAGGAGGAGGAGGAGGAGGAGGAGGAGGAGGAGGACGGAGGAGGAGGAGGAGGAGGAGGAGTTTTTTTTCAACATCAACCGCGGATGGAGGCCGACAGGTTGAATCAGCCTGGGCTGAATCAGAGCTGGCGGAAGCGGACCGAGGCGGTGGCCGACGCAAGCGGCGGGCACCCCAGGGACCGAAGTCAGTCGGAGTCGACGGACACCGCAGACCTTACACGAGCAGCTCGGACGGGACCCGCACTCTCCTCCTCCTGGAGGCGGAACCTGACTCGTCGGAGCTGCTCTTTCCCTTCCCCCCCCTTTGGGGGGGAAGGGGAAAAGGGGCCCCCCACGCCCACCGCATTGGGAGGGGAGGGGGAAGAAGAAAGTCCCAGGCCTCGAGGGGCTGGCGGCGCGGGCGGCGCCTGGGTGTCGGCAGAGAGGGCCTCCACGGCCTCCTCCTCTGCCTCGAAATCGTTGGCATGGCCTGGGGGCCCCTCCAGCAGCCTGGGGCCCTCGATGGGAGCCTGGGGAGGAGGAGGACAGTGAGGACAGTGCCGAGAGCGGGGGAGCAACGGTGCGAGGGTCACTAACGGCGCACCGCCGGGCAGTCCCCACTCGCACCGCGCCCCCCGTTGGGTAGACAAACCCACGCCTGTACTTCCGCCCACTGCAGGTGCCTCGGGCACGGGCGCCTGCTGCGGCATCGCAGGATCGAGGGGAAGGGACGGGTCGACGGGCGGCCCATCCGACGAGGTCGCTGGATCATCCAGCCCCGTCGATAGGCTGGCGCCCGACTTGGGGTGCTTCCCCTTTAAAATCTGGCCCCAGGCATGCCTCCTGCCATGATCGGACTTACGCTTGGGGTCAGGGGGCCCACAGCACGGCTTGCCGAGATTCCTGACCTGCCCACCACACGTATAGTAGCAACAGCGGGTGCAGGCGACAAGCAAGCCCCCTCCCTGATTCACATCAAAATAGATGGGTCTGTGCCCATGGTCCAGCAGCCCTTGGCCTGTGATGCCTTTGATGGTGGCCGCTCCTCGGCACCTTCCAGGGTGAGGCATCTGGGGGCCACGGGCACACCGAAAACACGAACTACAAATCCAAAACCTGCCTTCCCAGGACCAGGAGTGAGAAGGGAGGAGAGGCCTCAAGGAGGAGGGGGGCTTGGTCCTGGAGGCCTCCGAAAGATCAAGCCTGGGCCAGAGAGACATGACCCGCGCAGCGAGCCTGCAGACCGCCCTCGCAATACGCGCCGAGCGCGCGGCCCGCTCAGCGTCCACAGGGGCGGGGGCTGGATGCCTCAGGGCGGCGAGGCGAGCGGCCTGGTCAGCAGTGTCATTGCCTAGCTTGTGGGCCCTCGCCTCATCTGAGAGGTCGGGGCTGTCGAGGACATGCCCCTTGACCTTACTGACAGCACTGGCGATAGGGCCCAACGCCTGAAGCATAAAACCCGCATACGGTCGGCGAAAAGACAGCCGCGCTGGGATAGGGTCGAGAGCGGCGGAAACCACGTTCTGACAGTCACTATAGATGTGACTGCCCTCCACCCCACACTGGGCGGCGATACAATATGCGGCATACTCAGAAGCTTGAGAAGTTTGGGGAAAGTGGGCCAGGAGCGGCCCAGAAATAACACACAGCACTTCTCCCTGCTTCTGAGACGCTAACCACAGACCACCCCGCCCTGGAGAGCTCAGGAGACACATTCCTAAAACAAGAGCCATCTACAAATAACCTACCGCAGACTGAGGTACTGGAGTTGTACGGGTTCCCAGCCCAAGACACCTGAATCCCAGAACCAGGACCATCAATTTCATGTGCTGGACGGGGGAGGTAGTCTCCAGGGTGTACATAAAGACCACGGGTATACAGTAGGTACTGCTCGGGGTCACTCTGCTCCGAGAGGTCCAGGGGAGGGGCAAGCCAAGCGTCCTTCCCTAGTACTTCCTTGCGTATATCTTCGCAGGCGGGGCAACGCCACAATCTGTGCAAGAGGGTGTCGTCGGCACCTCCACAGAGCACACAAAGTACGTCGCCCTGATCATAACCAGCACTGCGAGCCCGAGTCTTTGTCCACACAGCCGAGCACGCAAGGGCCTTCATAGAGCCCTTCTCCCGCGGGGTCCACTTGGAGGATTGCAACATAGCATACACCTGATCATGACAAACTCGAACAGGCTGCGGAAGGGAGGGCAGAAACTTGGCGCCTGCGCGTCGCTCATGAAGGTGAAGCACCGCCTGCCTAAGGTGGCGCTTCAGAAGAGCGGGGCTGACCAAGGTGATCGGCAGGTCCACACCAAACTGGTCCCTCATGACCGTGAAACTGGGCATCGACCACCCAATGCGCTGCAAACTAAGCTTCATGGCACTGATGGGCCCCGAGACCTGCTTCCAGCTGTCGGGCCCTGGTCCCAGGAATATGGACTCCCAAGAAGTGCGGAGCTCAGGCCAGGACAGGGTAAACGTAAAAGAGCGCATATGGGTCCCCCAGATCTCCTTGGCGTACCTCAGGATGGGCGCGATGGACCCGTAGTACGTGGGGTCCTTTTCCAGGATGACAGCTGAGGTGAGCGAGCGGGACCCAGCCTTGGGCCTGATACAACGACCGAAAGCACGCCGAACACGCCCCCATTCAGCATCAGAAACCCCATGAACCTCACTTCCATAGTAGTACCCTGGCAGAGGGCCTGTGATAAACAGCTTCCTGGAGTGCCTTCCTAAAGCCTGTCGTATCTTCTGCAGTCGTTTGGTCTTGTGCTTGAGCGTGAGCATACGCACCCGAAACACCTTCGACCGAGTAGGGGCCCTTCTAGGCCTGCCCGAAGTGTGATCGATCCCAAGGTTAGCTGCAGAAGAAACAACTCGCTTGCCAGCCAGAGCTCCCAGTCGCTTGCGCAGTTCCACTGCAACATGGCGATGGGAGGCCACAAGGTTGGCCTTGTCGTGCGAGATACTGCCACCTATGTCGTCCACGATGGCATCGTGCAAAGAAGCGGCCGCCCTTGCCAAATCGTATACAACTTCCGAAGTAGTTCCGACAGTCGACAAACCATAGTCATCGATGTAGACGTCGAGCGAAACGGTGGGAGGGATGCCAGCCGAGTCGAGGGGGCCTATGACGAAAATCCTCACCATCGTCGTGGCGAAGGGGCAGCCTGCGACGATGCCGTGCTGTACATAGAATGGGCCACGCAAAAGCTGGCCCATGGTTATGAAGCGAGCGTTGCTGTACATGTAGACCACCAGTCGCGCGACGGTCATGTCCATGCCATGCTGGGCACATCTGTGGAGCAAGAGGTCGAGGTTAATCGATTCGAAACACTTGACCAGGTCCCAGAGCAAAATGGCAGAAACCTTGCCGTCACGAACGCCAGCCTCTCCCTTCACAGACTGCCGCCAGACCACGTCAGTGGACGAGGTGAACTTGCCAGCTGCAAAAAAGGGGCGACGATTGTTCTCCTCCCATCGCGTGCCGTATCCTCTTCTCCCCTTGCCCCACAACCGATAAATGGAAGAGAAGAGGCCGATGGGTCGGAAGCCCCCAGCCTGCTTGCCGATGAGAGACATTATAGTGATCGCGGCCTGCTTCGGGATGAGGCTGCTCACTTCCATAGCTGTGTAAATGGCTGATAGGAGGTCGAGCGAGGCATCCGACAGCGACGCGAAGTGGCGCATGTGAAAGCCGTCGACCGAGGTAGCCGTCGTTTTGGGAAACTTGCGACTACAAGCCCTGAGATCGTCAGGAGGAGGAGGAGGAGGAGGAGGAGGAGGAGGAGGAGGAGGGGGAGGGAGGACCAGGTGGGGACGAGGCCCAATCCGCTCGAAATCTGCACCCCAGATCCGTTCCTCGCGGTCTCGGGGCCCGACACCGGCCCCGGGACGCCGCAAAACGGAGAACGCGCCCCGCGGGGGAGGCCCGCCGGCCGCGGCGTCGGCCCCGCAGGCTTCACCGCCTCCAGGAGCAGCCAGACGTCGGGGCGCGCGGGGGGGCCCGGCGTCGCCGGGCAGGGCGGCCGCGCCTGGGCGGGCGCGCTTGGGGGGGGCGAGGGCGCGTCGCGAGCAGCGCGGCCTGCGCGGCGCGCGAGCCAGGCCCTCGCGTTAAGTCGGGCCTGTCCCCCTACAGGGGGATGTTCGACGAAAAATGAAAAAGACCCCAAAAATAATCAAAAAATGCTCCTAAAATAGTTTGGGGACTATTTGTTAGATATTTGTTGACCGTTTTGGGAATATGTTTGGGGTATCTTTATTTATTCGTCGAAAATCCCCCTGTAGGGGGACACGCCCGACATAACCCTCGCGGCCTGGACGCCCCTTGCCGAGGCCGCGGCCTCGTGGCCTGGACGCCTCGGGCGCGGCCCCGCGGCGGCAGGGCGGTCGCGCGGGCAGGCGCCGCGCGGAGGGGGGCCCCGGGGGAGGCGGGCGCCCCGCAGCCGTGGGGGGTCGCGGCTCCGGGGCCGCGCCCGCGGGGCCGTGGGCGTGGAGGCCCGGCCCGCCCGGGAGAAGGCGAGGGGGAGAGCACGCAGGATGACGAACGGACAACACGCACCCATACCCATAGAGGGGGTCGTTGGGAGGACTGGCTATGGGTGTGGGTATCGGTATGGGTGTGTGGTTGGTTCGCCACAGGAGCATTCGGGGTGCTGGCAGTGCTCGTGAGCATCGTTTGACCGATCCCGATCCCCACTGGCGTGGCCTGGGCCCCACTGGCCGATGTGCCCCCGAGATGGGGACACAGGCGGCTCCCTTCGGGCCTCGAGGGGCACATCCCCAACTGGGGGGGTGGGATGGCGGGGGTCGGGAGGGGGATGGGCATGGGGACAGGGATCTGTTCAACGATACTGAGATTGATGAAA
>CAUYUJ010017882.1:839771-859771 GCA_963575745.1 Prorocentrum cordatum
CTCTTCAAAACGAGGACCCAACACCAGAGGATGGTGAGGAAATATGCAAGGTTCTCACGGATGGAAGGCAGGTGGTTTCAACAAAATTGCTCTCGCCTCAGCGCCACGCACATTCTTCCCAAAAATCTACAAGAGCTTCGCGGATGGAGGGCGGTACCTTTTTCAAAATGTGGTTATGTGGCTCTCGCCTGAGCGTCGCGAACATTGGTCTCAAGAGTTTACAACAGTTTCCAGGATTCTCATGGTTGACGGCCCAGAAATGATGCTTCGGTACGGTAGAACACTGTCAGGGCGCAACACTTAAGTCGAGTCGCGGTGTTGAAATCCCAGGAAACGGCGTTCTGGCACGATTCGGGGTTGCCAGGGCGCAACAAAAACTTTGTTTCGCGGCGTTGAGGACCCAAGAACGGTATTCTGACTAAGTTCCGGGTTCCAGACGGGCGTCCTTCAACGGGGCACTTTCCTCAGTGAAAATAAACTCTCGCAGGGACATGTGAAGAGTGAACTTGGAGGGAGGGTGGATTAAAACATCGTTGATGGTTCCTGGGCTTACGCTGGTCCTCCTCCGCCTCCACCTCGGCTCGGCTCGGCTCGGCTATATCAAGGCCTGCACATAAGTGGCCTATTCTTGGATTGGAAAAAAGGGGGGCAAGGAAAAAGGAGCAAGGAGGGCTCACTTCGGAGCCGATCCGCACATGCAATGCCATCGTGACATCAGGGGTCCCATCCAACAAAGCAACACGGACCAAGGCGAGCACAGCATTCAGTCCCAGGACAAGAACGGATCGAGAGGCCGCCAGAAGTTATCCACCCCAACTCCCTCGGCATCCTGCACACCGCACATCTCATGAGCACATATCTGCCATGAACTCGCAAACGCAGCGGTCACTCTAGAATAAAAAGATGGGGGGAGGCAGTAGCTCATACATTACCTCCTCCCCTCACAGATGCAGTGCATGTGATCGCCCCTGCACCTCCCTCTTCCATCCAGGGCATCAATCTCCAGAGTTAAGCCCTCAAGGTGGACAGGGAGGAGAGAGAAGGGTTCAAGATAAGTATCATCGCCAAACGCACAGGCATGAAGCTCGGACACCCTGACGTTGCAATGCATGGCGACTTCATGCACCATGGGAACCTTGGCAAAGGTGAGCTGATGGCCCATCATCGTCGGGTTCACGGTGATCCATGGGACTCTGTGCAGGAAGGCACCAACGCTGAGCGCAAGGGCCCCCCTCAGGGCCGCATTTTCCCCGCCGACAACATCTCTAACTGTTGAATTCAACCTCGGGGACCCCCAAACGTCCCCCACTGACCTGACGCACTTTTCGCGGGCAGACCCTACGCCCCAGCAGACAGGCAGAAAAAAAGCTCCCCCCGCGAGCTTACCCTGCTGAAGCTTGCCACACCAACTCCGCTCGTCCTGCAGAGCCCACTCTTCCCAGGACAAGTGAAGCACGATTATCTCTTGCCTTTGTTTGGCACACTCCTCTCCCAGCTTAGCCTGGAAGTCGTCACTCTTCCGCTGGCCTTTGCCAACGATGAGAAAAAAGGGGGCGAGCATGTCGAGCACCGCCCTCGGCATAACTCGGCACTTTGCCTCGGCCCCCTGCAGCACCAAAGAAGGGTGCACACGGATGGCTTTTTCGTGGAGAAATCTTTCCCCTCTTGCAGGACCGCAAATTCTGACAGCAGCCTTCTCAGCCACGTGCTCTTGCTTTCCCATCCCCCTGTTCTTTTTTTGCAACTGGGCGCTAGCGGTCCTCCACTCTTGAACTTCCTCCTTATTCACTCGATGGCAGATCATGGCATGCCAACTCATCGCACAGCTTCGATTCTGCTTGAGATGCTTACAGAGTCTCCCATGAGAGTGAAATTCAAACATGCACATCTGACAGTGCGTGCCGACAGCCCAAGTGTTGCAGTCTGACCCGTGTTTGCGCTGCTTGCCTCGGTGTATAGCAAGACCCTTAGCCGACGGGGCCACGTATCCACACTCATAACACAAAAAACCGACTACTTCGGAGCTGCTTTGTTCCTCTCTAGCACTGTGCTCAGGGAGTCCGTGAGCTCGGCAATTCCTAAGAGTTTCTTTCACTAGATACTGCTGCTGCTGATGAAACAATTCACGCCTGGCGGCTTCCACCACCATGTTGATGAAGCGCCTTGGCCTGGCCCTAGCAAAGCTGAGCCAGTCATCATTACTCCCCTCCCCTGGTACCTGTCGCTTGTCCATCCTCGTGTTGAGCCATTCTAGATCCTCTCTCATAGCTCCCACCCAACTCCCAGTGTCTTCCCACAGAGTGTCTAAAACCACTCTCAGGCCTGCCGGCCCCGTGGTGAGCACCCTCGGGAGATATCTCAGCCTGGCAACGCGGAGTACACTGCGGTGATTGAGCCTGCTGACAGCATGCGCAACAGACGCGTGGGACTGGTGGTGGTCCTTGTTGCCACCGAGGGCCTCCCCCAGCGCTGCGCGATAGGCCGAGGCTTGAGCAGCAGCTAACTTACCATGAGACTTGTTGGAAAGGGGCTCCCAAACACAGCAGTTGAACCAAAGTTTGCTTAAGGCAAAAGCATCCGCGCAACGAGAACGAGTGGCCAGCTTGAGGGCCTTCCTTTTGCCAAGAGCCACTTGGATGGGCCGAACTTCAGCCCTCATCTGGGAAATCCTGTGGGCCACTTCAGGCCCAGCACCTCCACCCTCCACCAGGAGGGTCCCAAGCCCTTTGATTTGTCTAACAATCTTGACCTCAACCCCATGCTGGACAGAAGTCAGGGTGCCCCCTCCCCCCTGAAGTACCATAGCCTGCTTGGCTTTTCTAGCACCACGGCCAACAAGGGAGAGCATGAGAAATGATTTGGTAGCGTTCAATTCAAGTCCGTACTTGGATACTCCCACGTAGACGATGTCCACTAGCATGGAGGCTCGTGAAATGGCCTGCTCTGCTTCCGCAGTGGCCGCCACAGGTGTGAGATCATCTACAAATGACACCGAGGACCCCGAACTCTCAAGGTCGTCACCGGCGGAGAAATGAAGCTCAGCGGGCGGCGGTGTCCATGCCAACCCATTCTGCTGCATCTGCTGATCTATATCTTTCACTATGGGAGCAAAGCCAACATTGAAAATGTCGGTAGCCAGAATGGTCCCAGGTCGGCTGCCTAAAGCAGGTTTTACATACGCCGTCGATCCACGCACCTTCCACCAGCCTCCAGCCTGAGTTTCCCGAACCAACTCCAAGAGGTGGGGGTACGAAATAGCTTTGTCGAGGATGGGGTCGCATTCTAGAGCTCTGGTGACATGGAACAGAGCTGGGGGAATAGGCACCTCCTCTAATGCAGCTCTGAGTTCGTCCTCTTCTCCAGGCAGGCCCAAGATGAATTGCTTAATGACCTTGTAAAATGCCGCGCGCAAGTCAAGAAAAAAGGCAGCCGAGCAGAAGCCACATCTTTTTTGTGCTCTTATCCTGCTCCTGACCCAATGAGTGACTACATCCGCGCTCTTCCCCTTGAGGCCCCCACGCTGAGATTCGGCCAGACAAGTTTCCAAACGCCCCCAGACCTGGGTCCGAAGAAACTGATGGTGGACCTTCGCAAGGGTGTTGCTGAGCAGGATGCTTCTCTGAGCCAGCGCAAGTCGCTGGTCGCCTTTGCCTTTGTTAAAAACTAACTACTTCTCCCTGCTTCATGATGCAGGGCTCCCGTACGCAAATGGCAGCTTTCACCACAACAGGGTGATACACTCTCGCCATGCCCGCAGGGTCAGCAAGATACAACTCATTGACAATCATGTCGGGGCCTGAAGCTTTTCCTCTTTTCAGCCTTGAGAACGCCCTCTGCAGTTCCTGACGTGGCATGACACAGTCCAGGTTGAGCCGAAAATCTTCTCCCCCTATGGTTCCCCTGTCATTGTACTGCTTAAAAATCTGTTCCCTGGAGGCTGTGGTGGCCTTTTCGATGTCCCCAAAGTGTCGTTGCAAGTCATCTGCATCTTCCTGGGGCGTGATCAGAGGCCGTCCCTCAGGTGAAATGCGCTGCGGGAAAGAAAGCGTGTGTCGGCGGCGCTTGCCGCCCTGCAATAAAAGCTTCTTGGCGCACCGCCACTCAGCCTGAGAGATACGGCCGTCGATGCTAACGTTAATGAGATGAGCATTGTCCTCCAGCATCTGACTGTAGTCCCTGTCAAGCGCTCTGAGGAGTGTCTCCGACGACTCTCTGAGGAATCTGGCTAGGCCTAAGACCCACTCATCGGGGCACAGTTGTTTCCAAGAGAAGGCTTTAGCCATTTGGTAGAGCTGCGTCCAGCCGTGGCCGAGATCCTCCCGAAAGACACCCCCGAAGGCTCCTACTTCCCAGCCTTTGGAGTGAAGGGTTCCCTTCCTGAGATCCTGAGCAAGAAAAAAAAACGGCTCACGTACCGATCGACCCCACCTCGATGCCTAACTTTGCGAAGGACCCTTTGCATGGCCCTTCTCACCCTAATGGGCCAAAAGGCACTGTCCTGAATGTAGGTTTTCCTGGGGCGAACGGGATCTTTCTTAAAACATTCTTTCGCCGCGTCCAAAACATAGGCGTTGAGCTCAAGCAAATGATCATTCATATTCTTTTCCCAGGCTGGTAGCTCAAGGCTCGCTATCTGGGCTCTGAACTTGTCGCAAGCTGTCTCATCCTGGAGCTTGCGTGCGTCAAAAGCTGCCCCTTGCCTCTCTGCGCGCACCGAGTCTCTGACCCAGCAAAAGGCGTGATACCACAGGGAAATGATCATATTGCTTCCGTATGAGATCCACCTCATGCAGAACTGCCACCTCACTCATGGCTTTGAAAAGTTGGTGGTCTGCTATGAGAAAATCAATAATATGATTGCTTCCCGTTTTGTTAGCTATGAAAGTGCAATCCGCTTCCTCCCCAAGGAAGGTGTTGGCAGCAACAAGCTTGTGATCATTAAGCCACTCCTTCAACCTCGCACTGCCCGCAGAAGAAGAGCCAATCGTGCCCTTGGTTCCTGCCACCTCACACCCTTCGTCTCCAACAAGGTGGCAGTTGCCATCCATAAAGCACAACTGCGGGGGCCACTTGTTGCACACAGCGTCTAAATCCCCCCAAAAACTGAGTTTTTCTGCGGCCGAGTTAGCCGAATGAGGCACGTGGGCCACTAGAACATTGAGGTTGACCCCTGGAGCGTCTATTCTGCATGCTAGCAAACGCGGTGCAGCCCACAAGATTCGCACCTGCTGTGCACTGAAGGTCATCGGCTTTCCCTTGGACGTACCATAGGGGGATCCCACGTTGATCCATAGCTCGACGCCGAGCGCAAAGTCCTGGTGTCCTGCTGCAAAGCACACCCAATCTCCTGCCCTCCTGGTGCCCGTTTCGTCCCTTCCCTCCTGAATTCCGATGATGTGCATGCCGCTCCTATACATCTGAGTGCGGAGCGCCGCAGCACGGCGCGCTCGATTTCCCCCCTTCGACCCCGCCGAAAGGCACGCCGCAGGCTTTGCACGTTAAAAGTGGCAACACGCATGTCTACAGCTACCTGCAACTTGCTGGTCCTGGTGTCGCTTGCGCGCGGCTCTCGAAAATCCCCTGCCTGGGCAACTGGCTTCAAGCCTGAGAGGCTCACGCACTCGTTGTCATACACAACGCTGGGGCACGCATGAGAGTCCTCTCTCGCATCCAGGACCCATTCCCACAGGCGTGAGTTTTCAATCCGAATGGCTTGGATGACTCTCCACGGTAGCTCGGGCGCCACAGGCAAAAGCTGTCTCGCTGTGGCTTTAGCCACATTGTCTGCTAAAACATTCCACGGATGGCCAGCATGGGCCTTGACATGGGCGAGCTCCAGTGAACACTGTTTGGAGGCCAAGTCCCAAACAACCTGCACAAGCTGAACAATTTTCCTGTCTGAATTTGGCAAGCTGTGCCCAAGCGCTGCCCGAATCGCATTAAGCGAGTCGCTGTCCAGGGCGCAGGGATGCCCTGGGCGCTCAACTATGATTGCAAACAATGTCCATATCACCGCTAGACACTCCAACGTGGTGCTGGTGGCCGAGCTCGGCTCAAGGTTCATTGCACTGCTGCTCGCAAGTTCTCCTCTTAAAACTCCCCCGTACATGTACCTCCCATTCCTAACCACTATTTCTACCACTGCCCAACCCCCCATCCCTTCCCCTTGTTGGTAAAGCGAGCCGTCGGTAAAATAGTGGACGACGGAGACGTCGCCGATCCCGTCGTCGGGCGGAAAAACACGCAGGGCAACAGCAGCCTCCTCCCCTAACACCCCTGTGCTCTGCAAGACTTCCAGCGTTAGTGCTTCAAATCTGATGCTGCTGCCTTGCAGTGCTTCTCTCAACGGTGTCAGCGCGGGCTGACTCATGCTAAACTGGCACTGGCTCGGGAAACCTCTGGCAATGGACCCGTGGGTCCTCACACTGTCTGCCGTGCTCATGTCCGAAGTCTGCGATGCAAATGTCGAAGGAGACCGTCGATACCCCGATGTCTGCCCCCTAGCTTCGCCATTGTCTCCGCATTGCGCAGGAAAGCCCGCGCCCTGGTCAACAGGCTGCCTGGTATAGGTGTTGCAGGAAAAGGCTGGAGCCCCTAATGAGGTGTTACCCCCAGACTGTTGTCTAATTATTTGACAGGATCTAGTCCGAAAATCCTTGCCCCCCAAGATTGAAACCTGATGCGGCACATCCCTACCTATTTCAGTGTTGCATTCTAAAGGAGACGCTTGTTCTAACTGTTTGGCCCAGCTCACCTGCTTACCCCTCAGGCGCCGCCTTTGCCCCCCACCTTGAGGACCTTGGTCGCAGGGCTGCGCGGCTGCGGCGAGTCCGTTGCTGCCGTTGCCCACGTCGTCCTTGCCGTCGCCCCCCTCGTAGCCGTCGACTTCGATGCCGTCGAGGCCGTCGCTGAGCTGCTCGCGGCCGTTGGTGCGCTGCTCGCTGCTCGCTGCTCTGCACAGGCTTGGTCTATCTTCTCCATCTCCTTGTGTACCTGGGAGTCCGTCATGTCGCCACCATGCGACGTCACCAGAACAGGCTCCTCCGTGGGCTCGATCTTCGTCACGCTCTCCTTCGGCGCCATTGCCGTCAAGTAAGGGTCCTCCTGAGCACCCCCTGCCCACGGCTCCGTAGGTGAAATTGGCCACGGCGCTTGTGGCATCTCGATCTCCTCCCTCTTGTGCTCCTCCCTCGGCGTGGCCACGGGCTCCGTCGGCGTGAGGAGCTTCTCCTTGTGTGCCGATCTCCACGCAGGCGGTGTGCCTTGCGCTGGTGCGAAGGACTGAGGTGAGGCTGGTGTCTTCGGCATTGCAACCGGCGTCGAACAGCCTCCCACTGGTGTTTTGCCTTCTGGTGTACGCGGCGCTGGTGAGTCCGCTGGAGGGGCCGCCGTCTCCCCAGCGGCCGTAGTAAACCCCACGGCCTGCTGCTGCCTGTGGTGGTTCTGCTGCTGGCCCGAGGCAGTGTTGATCCACGAGACTAGGTTCGACATGATCTCCTCTTGCCTCGCTTGCCTCTGGTCCATCATGCGCAGAAATTGTAGTAAACCTGGATCGTGCATCTGCGGGCCCATCTGGCACTGCTGCTGCGGCGGTGCTGTCTGGCCCTGCTGCTGACTCTTCATCTGTTGGTCCATCATCTGCTGCTTCTTGTCCATCATCTGCTGATCGGTCTGCTGGCAATTCGTCTGGTCCATCTGGCCCATCTGCTGGCCCATCTGACCATGCTGATGCTGCTGATGCTGCTGACCGATCACGTTCCGTTGTCCACCAGCCGCTCCGAACTGAGGTAGGTGTGTCTGAATGTAGGGCGGCTGTTGATGCGCAACATACTGGTTCATCTGCTGCTGCTGCTGCTGCTGCTGCTGTGGATGCTGCGCTCCAGCAAATCCCCAAGCATACTGCGGCTGCGGCCCGTAGGGGCCAACACCTGCGACTGTGGCCTGGGGCTGGGCCGAGGACGCCATGTGCAGGTCGTCCATCGGCGGTTCGTCTGGCATCTGCTCCAGCTCGTTCATGCAGCTCTGAAGCTGCTGGATCTCCAGCTCGATCTCCTTCTCCTGCTCGGATAAGTCCTTGAGCCGCGATACCGTATTGTTGAGACGGTCCTTGGCTCGATCTAGTCTGCCCCTGACCTCGTCGCGCTGCTTCCTCACGGGCACTAGGGAGGCCAGGCAGGTCTTCATCACCATCAGCTCCATGTCGTGCTCGTTCGCCGTGTCCGTCTTGCCCGCCCTGCGAGCGTAGATCGCCATGCTCGCGACGTTGAGCAGCTGGTCCTCCAGCTCCTGCTTCCACGCTGGAATCTCCTGCTGCCTTGACGGTGTCGGACGAAAGGCTGAGTGATTCGTCACCGCACGATGTGGCATGGGCGGTAACTTCTGAATGTAGTTCCTGATGTGCTGTTGCTCTCGCTGTCGTTCTCTCACTGCGCTCTGGCTCCTCGCCCTTGCTCCTGCTCTGGGATTGTCGGTCCAGGCTTGGCCGCAAAGACAGTGACGATGCCAGTTGTTGACCATCTTCCCACATTTGCCACATTGCCACTTGTTGTTCATCTGCGTTCGATCTTGAACCTGGGCACTGTGATGCTGGGAAAGAAGCCGATATGATCGGTCTAGCGCCACAAGCAGCCGTGCTTGATGACGCTTGGCGCGCTCGCGCCGATGCCGAGCTGGCTCGGTGTCGCGCGAGAACAAGAGAGAAGAAATGACTGATATCGCGGTGCCTTGCTAGGCGCGCGCGTGGGGCTAGGCCTGCAGAGGAAAGTAAAAAGGATCGCAGGTTGCAGTATCGGTTCTGTCCTGCGGGTGGTTTAGGCCAAACCCTCGCCTCCACCTCCTCCTCCTCCTCCGCATCCGCTTCCTCCTCCTCCTCCTCCTCCTCCTCCTCCTCCTCCTCCTCCTCCTCAGCTGACCCCTCCTCCTACTCCTCCGCTCCAGCGCGGAACGGTGCATGCTTGTTCGGCCCCGAGGGCCAAAGAACTATACACCGTACCGTTCTTGCGTCGAGGGTCGGCGGGGCCTATGTGCGAGGCCAAGGCGGCACCGTGCACCCGAGTCGCCCGCGGATGCGAGGTCAGGTCGGGTCATCCCGCTCGCACGAGGGCCTCGTGGAGCTCGAGGGGAACATCGGGCGCCAGCGCGCTGCGCACAGGAGAGGGCTGGATGAAACAGTTCCCGTTTCGCCGTGCAGCCGTGCGCCCCGAGGTGGGGCAAGGCAGACACCGAGCCGGAGAGAGGGGAGGGGAGGGGAGGGAGGGAGGAGAGGGGTCAGGAGAGGGAGGAGAGGGGTCAGGGGAGGGGAGGCGAGGCGAGGGGTTGCGAAAAGAAGGTCAGGACACGAGGCTAGCGGGCTGCGGTTAGGAGAGGGGGAGGGGCTCGCGTGTCTGCACCAGCCCAGCCCAGCCGCCCATGCCATACCGCGGCACGGCTTCTCCAGCAGATCTTGGGGGATCCAGATAGCCTCCAAGCGGCCAAAGATGGCTCCAAGATGCCTCAAGATGGCCATGGCTGGCTACAAGACGGCCCACGGTTGCCTCCAGACGGTCCAAGACGGCCTCAATATGGCGCTGGACGGCCCAAGATGGCTCCAATGCGGCCCACGAGGGCTCCAAGAGGCCCTCCTGGAGGGTCCCCACGAAGCAGCAATCACTGGTGCTCCTAAATGCTTTGGAGGACTTGGCGTTCTCGCCTGTTCGGGCTTCTGACTCGCCCCCAAGGCAGCCCAAAAGGTGTCCAAGATGACTCCAAGACGGCCCAAGAGGCTCCCAAGAGGGCCCTAAGACGGCCGAAGAAGGCGGATCAAGATTTTTGGGCCATCTCCTTCGAGGAGCTCTTGGGCCCCTACGGCCAAGAGGCCCCCGAAGACGGCCCAACACAATCCAAGAGGCCTCGACGACCGCCCTACAGCGCTCCAAGAAGGCCCAAACAACGCCCAGAGAGGTCCCCAGACGGGCCAAGAGCGCCGAAAGATGGCCCAAGAAGGCTCCACGAGGCCCGAAAGGGGCCCCCAGAAGCCCCAAAAAGCCCCCAAGGAGCCACAAGAGGCCCCCAGGAGACCCGAAAGAAATCCCAAGAGGGCCTCACGAGACCACCAAGAGGCCGCCTCCTCCTCCTCCCTCCTCCTCCTCCTCCTCCTCCTCCTCCTCCTCCTCCTCCTCCTCCTCCTCCTCCTCCTCCTCCTCCTCCTCCCCTTCCCCCTCCTCCTCCTCCTCCTCCTCCTCCTCCCTCTCCTCCTCCGCCTCCTCCTCCTCCTCCTCCTCCGCCTCCTCCTCCTCCGCCTCCTCCTCCTCCGCCTCCTCCTCCTCCTACTCGAGCGGGCTGGGCGTTTCGCCTGAGGCTTCCTCCACGGCTCGAAATGTGCAACAGCTTCACGGATGGGGGGCGGGTGACTTTCAACATGTATAGCTCTCGCCTCAGCGCCACACGCCCGTTTCAAAGGTTTACAAATCGTGTCACGGATGGAGGACGGGCCCATTTTCAAAATGAGGCTCTCGCCGCAGCGCCGCGCGCATTCGTTGAATCAAGCGAGCAGTAGCTTCAATGATGGGGGACACATTGTTTTCAAAATCTGGCTCTCGCCTTGGCGCCGCACATTCGTCTGAAAAGTTTGCAACGGCGTCAAGGGTGGAGGGCAGATGGCGTTGAACATGTGGCTCTCGCCTCAGCGAAGCGCACATTTGTCTTAAAAGCTTGCTACCGGCTCAAGGGTTCGCATGGTTGAAGACCTGGGAATGGTGTTATGACATGATATAGGATTGAAAGAACGCGGCAGCCACTTTGAGTCGCGATGCGGAAGTCCCAGGAACTGTGTCCTGGCAAGATACAAGGTGTCAGGACGCAACAATCACGGTCATCCGCGGCGCTGAAGTACCAGGAATGGCGTCCAAGAGCGGTTGAAAAGTATCAGACAGTTGTTTTCTGACAGGCACTTTCCGCATGAATGAAACACTCTTCTAGGGGCGTATGAGGAGGGAACTGAGGAGGGTTCACGCAACATCGCTGATGCGTCTTGAGTTCACACTGGTCCTCCTCATCCTCATCATCATCATCCTCATCATCATCATCATCATCATCAGCAGCATCAGCAGCAGCAGCATCATCCACATCAGCATCCTCATCCTCATCCTGATTATCATCAGCCTCATAACCATCAGCATCATCATCAGCAACAGCATCATCATCGTCCTCTCCCTCCTCCTCCCCTTGACGGTCCCGCGAAATGCGAAAATGCAACACATGGGAATACGAATAGGAACACATTGGAATAGCAATAGCAATCCATTGGAAGACCCGTAGGTCCCCATTAGAGTACTCAAACGAGTAGATTTGAATACCCTCGGGTTCGATTGGAATGACCAAATCAATCCATCGAAATGCCTAACGCTGTGCAAGGGCAAGATGATGACTGGGGGGAGTGGCTAGATCCCGCTTCCTACACACAGGGAGCTTGAACATACATATGCAGGCATTGCTGTAGAAGATCATTGATTCCCCATCATAGATTCTGACGCAAACGCACAAACATAATGCACAAAAGACGCAGACGTCTCCAATACAATAAACCAAGGTGTTGCCCAGAAGACAGCAGCAAAGCAGATTTGGCTGAACGGACACCACAAAGCAGCTTATCCTGCTAAGGTTCTCGGTTGAATAACTCCTCGTCCACAACGCGGTCGAGCTCGACATAGCACGCCTCAAGGTACTCTTCTCTCGTCGCTTCTAAGATGCGGCCAACTTCTGCGCGGAAGTCGTCTGCGCTCATGAAGGCCAGGCCCTTCGAAAGGAGACAGTCTACCACCACGGCAACGGCAACACCGGTAGGAGGACCGGCAAGAAATGCTGTCAACTTCGCCAGGAAAGGTGTAGCCAGCTTTGAGGCCAGAGCCTTGGAGGCGGCAGGCGCGACGACCTTGGCTGCAACCGTAGCGCTTCCCGCCGCAGTCTTGGCGGCCACGCTTCCAGCGGCGCCCGTGGCTGCCGCTGTGCCAGCGGCTACGGCGGTGGAGCTAGCCTTGGAGCTGACGGCCCCACTCAAAAGGGCGAGCAGTTTGGGCGATCGCTCGAACTGTCCTGAGATGTGTTTCACTTTGTTCAGCTGAGCCTCCCAGTCCAATTTCACACCATCCAGAACAATCTCCAACTCATCTTCGCCAGCTACCGGGATCAGTTTCCCGCACTTCTCGAATACACCCCTCCTGAACTGTGAGTTGACCTCCTGAACTCCCTGTACGTACTCGCTCTCCAATTGCTTGTACGCTTTCTGCAGCACCTTGCGAATCTTCCAATCGGATATCTCTGGCTGCAGAATCAGGAGCTCATATTTCTTCTCAATGTAGATCTGCATGTCCAGCATAACCAGATCACTAACACTTTCCATGGGACGATTGAATGCCATAGAGTGAGCCAAAAACGAGCGCACCCCTTTACCCATCAGATCGTACTGCGTTTGGTATCTGAAATACCACTGCTGAAACACTGGGACGCGGTTTTCAAACTCACTCTTCCATAAGATGCCCATATCGTCTTTGAGTAACTCTTTGATGTTATGTTTGAGTGTACCTTTCAGCTCTTCTAGGGCGCGCTTCCGCTCGGTGTTCAGTTGCTCCAGCTGGTCTGGGTCTATATCCGCGCTGTACTCCAAGACCGTTACTACAGGGCTGTCTACTCCTGAATCAGTGTCCCTTGAATGCTGCGCTTTTTTCTTCACTCTGACCTTCACCTTGCTGCTGTCAGGATGCACCTTCGTTGCCTTGGCCTTGGCGCCCATTGCTTCCCACTGGCCGCGCGCCAGGAACATCAGAAGCAGCGCCGACGAGAACGCGAGGGCTCCCGAAGCATAATTTCTCACGCTGCCGCCCTTGTTGGAGGAAGAAAGAGCTGCACAAACATGAACATTCGGCGGTCCGCGCGGACCTCTCGGGTCGGCGCCAGGCCCCCCTCCCCGAGGGGGCCACCAGGGGGCTCCCAGCACAGGTCCCACGAGGTCCACGCGGGCGCACGACGAAAGCTCATGCTTGCGCAGTCTGCTTCTTCGTCAGCTTATGCGGCGTGCTTCCCCGGCCGCATCCCGAAGAGAATCGGCGACTCCGAAGGGCGTGCTTTGCGAAGGATGTGGTTTGCACCCCGCGCCTGGGGAGGGGGGGGTGGGCGAGGACCTCGACGGAGCTCTCCGCCACGCCCCGAGGAGGCCCGACGAGGGCAACGTGGTGCCCCCCAAGACCCAACGGCGCCGATCGCAAACCACACCCCTGGCGTGACCGCACCCTTCGCAGTCGCCGAGAGAAGCGCCTCGAAAAGCAGAGGTCGCCCAGCGGCGCGGCGCGGTGCAAGCGCCTCTCCTCGCCCCGTACCGCCGCGGCAGGCCGGGTGCAGAAGCTCCGCCGCCGCCGCTGCGGGCGCCGTGGCCGGAAGAAAATCAAGCGGCATAAACACGTGAGCAACGAAGCCGTACGCGAGATGGCATGGCGACCTCCGGCTGCGGCTTACGCGGGCCGCCAGCGCGGCACGCCACATCGGAAACGAGGGCGCTTGCGCGCGGCCTTACGCGGGAAATTTGCGCGCGAATGTCGGCGCAGGCGATCCCGTTTAACAGGGGATATGTTCAGGTTTCCGAATGGACCATGTGGGGCCCAACCCGGGGATGTAGGACAGGGGGGCGTCCATCCTCGATAGGTGTGCGTCCGAATAGCCCTCCTGGGGGTGCATAGGTGCATCTCAGGGTGTACCCCTGTTTCTGAGCGGCCGAACTTGTCGGGCGGAACGGAGACAAACCGCCCATGACCGTTTTCTTATGTCGCTCACACGCGCGCGGGCCCAAATTCTCGACCACGCCGCCGCGGTTCGAAGGGGGGCCTCCTCCTCCTCCTCCTCCTCCTCCTCCTCCTCCTCCTCCTTCCCCTCCTCCTCCGCCTCCTCCCTCCTCCTCCTCCGCCTCCTCCTCCTCCCCCTCCTCCTCTTCCTCGTGCTCCTCATCCTCCTCCTCTCCCCCTCCTCCTCCTCCTCCTCCTCCTCCTCCTCCTCCTCCTCCTCCTCCTCCTCCCCTCCTCCTCCCTCCTCCCTCCTCCCTCCTCCTTCCTCCTCCTCTCCTCCTCCTCCTCCTCCTCCCCTCTCTCCTCCTCCTCCTCCTCCTCCTCCTCCTCCTTCCTCCTCCTCCTCCTCCTCCTCCTCCTCCTCCTCCTCCTCCTCTCCTCTTCCTCCTCCTCCTCTTCTCCTCTCCTCCTCCTCCTCCTCCTCCTCCTCCTCCTCCTCCCTCCTCCTCCTCCTCCTCCTCCTCCTCCTCTCCTCCTCCTCCTCCTCCTCCTCCTCCTCCTCCTCCGCCTCCTCCTCCTCCTCCTCCTCGCTCCTCCCTCCGCCTCCTCCTCCTCCTCCTCCTCCTCCTCCTCCTCCTCCTCCTCTTCCTCCTCCTCCTCCTCCTCCTCTCCCTCATCCCCCTCCTCCTCCCCCTCCTCCTCCTCCTCCTGGCTCAAGCCGTTCTGGCACAAGCCTACCGTGGGCAGGTGGCGCCTGCTTCCATCTTTTAGCCTACCGTAGGCAGGTGGCGCCTGCTTTCTCGCCAATCAGTTTCTCACCCCAGGTCAGCAGCCAAACCTGGGGTCTCCCTCGTTCCATCAGATATGGGCGGTCAGAGACCGCAAAGTCGTGGCAGGGGAGACGGACGCAAGTACCTCTGCTGCCAATCTGGTGGATGCAAAGGATGGACATGGGCGGACAAGCCGTTCAAATATTGTGGCCAGTGTGGCCTAGCCTTCATTGGACGCAAGACAGGACAACCTGGCCCGTCCCCTCAGTCACAGACCACATCAGGCGGCACCCCCAACAGGTGGCGCAGGCGCTCGTCCAGCCCAGCGCCGAAGTGTCACCAAAAAAGGAGTTGCGGCAGTACGTGAACCCGAGGAGCCAGATCGAGACCCAGTTGCTGTGTGTGCGGCAGCTGTGCAGTTCTGGAAGAAAATGGAAGGCATCAAAGCGGGTCACTACCTGCAGGCCGTGGAGGAGTTGAACGCAGTGAAAGCATCGACACTAGCAGCAAAGCCATGGGACCAGCAGCGGAAGTCGCTGCATGACCAACTCGAAGTCGCAAAGAAAAAGCTGCTCAGTGCCCAACAGACATGCGACAAAACGTGTGAGGCCATGGTCACCTTGGCCAACGACTATACCAACCAGTGCAAGATCGTCGCCGACCTGACAGCGGAGACGCAGCAGCTGGAGACCCAGCACAAAATGGCAGTGGAGCAGGCGCTGAAAGAGCACGTCAGCACCTCGGCCCCCTCGCTGGAGACTTACATCAACAGCCAGTTCCCACCTGGGCTCGCGCCGTCTGCGGAGGTGAAGCAGGCCGTCGCACAGTTGTCGGCCAACCTACACGACGAGTGGCAGGCAGCCCAGGCTACCCAGGCCAGCTCCCAGCAGGACCAGACGGCGACCCAGGGGGCGGAGGACTCCCAGACGGGCACCGAGGCGGGGACCGCGGTCCCAATCGCAGCCGCCGACGACCCGAGGGCGCCGTCGCAGGCCACCGCCATCCCATCAGGAGATGTCAGCCCAGAGGTGGCAGCCAGCCTGGACGTCGAGGCCGAAGCCATGCAGCTGGACCACGACGAGGCGGACAAGAGGAGCCAGGGCATGAAGCGCGTGGGCGAGGCGATCGACCAGGTGCTGAACATCAACGGCCAGAACTCGACGCTCACGCCCCAGCAGCAGATGGCCAACGCGGCGCTCCAGTCCAGCGCGAAGGCGCTCTGCCTGGCCAACAAGGGCAAGGGCGGCAAGGGGACGGACGGGGCGCCGCGTGGGTAACACGGTCAGGTTCGCCACGATCAATGGAAGCTGCTGGAGATCTAGTCGGAAGTTTCTGAAGTCTCAAGCAACTGAGACGGTGGACATCATCTGCTGTCAAGAACTTCGGGTACTGAAGGATGCGCTCCCGTTCATCGCACAGTGGTGCGAGCGAGAGGGGTGGAACGCGATACTCTTTCCAGCCGTGCTCAGTCAGAAAGGGTACCCTGTCCAAGGAACAGGGATTTTGATTCGTGATGGGCATGACTATGGAGTATCACGAGTGCCGTTGCCTGCAGGGGTGGCAGAGTCACGGCGCACCGCAGTTTCACTTGAGCTTCCTGGACATCGTCCATTCGCACTAGTTTCACTATACTTGGCCGACGGGGTGGGCCTCAACCAGTATAACTTAGAGCTCTTAGCAGGGGTTGCAATGATCCAGGACGCTGTACGACAGCCACTCATCATTGCTGGGGATTTCACTGTGTCGACGAGTAAGCTAATCGAGTCGAACTACCCGCTGAGAGCAGGCCTTAAGATTATGGCCCCGACAAAACCAACATGTAAGATGAAGAAGTCCGAGTCCATTATCGACTTCGTTCTCGCCTCGTCGCGTTTCGACCAGGACCTCCCGGGGGCCACGGTTCTCGACGAGTACCCCGCGAGCCCGCATAGGCCCGTGCTGTTCCAGCTGCGCTGCGGGAAGCCCTATATGGTCCCAGTTTTGGGGGAGCCCCAACCTTTTGCTACCTCCAGGCCCTATGGGCCAACCAACCACGTGCCGTCCTGGGACCGTACGGGGGCTGCCTCGGATTTCCTGGACCAGGTTATTGATCGCGAGTCTGGGATTGAGGCCGGCTTGCTGGCCCTGGATCCGGCACATCAGTATTTCGCCTCGGACATGGCGAAGACGATCAGTATACGCACGGACACTCCGATCAAGTCGCCCACGGCCCCGCGGGCGGGCCTCCCTAAGATCCGCTGGGCACCGGGGGCCGCTCGAGAGGTGGAGCCCAGGGCCAGTTGGAGGAGTCTATCAATTCCGATTCGGTGGTATATATATATATAAAAAAAAAAAAAAAAAAAAAAAAAAAAAAAAAAAAAAAAAAAAAAAAAAAAAAACATGGACGTTATCCGTCGGGTTGATTCCAAGGAGGAGTTTTACCTTTCGGAGATTTTGACCAGCATCCAGTCGCCACCCCCAGAGCTCGAAGGTACCGAAGAGTTTTCCCGTTTGCTCGCCAGTGTTAGGACTGCTCTAGGCGCTGCTGCCCAAGACCAGGACAATGGCCAGATGGACCCCAAGCTCGTGTTGAAGGTATTTGAAGAGCTCGATGAAGCAGTCGATCACGCGCTCAAAGCTGAGGAGGCCAAGGACCGACAAAGCGAAACAACGTCTTGGAACAACTGGGTCCAGGAGGCCATGTCTCGGGGTGTTGGTTGGGCCCACCGCTGGACCTCAAAGCTCACCTCCTGGTAACCTCAGAAAGTTTGGCGCCCCGAGCTGCAGACATTTTCAGGTCGGCCATCTGAGTTGCTCCAGTCCGAGGCAACCCGCCTCGCAGGATTGCGGCAGGCCACGCCGCAGGAGCAGGACTTTAACTTGCCGTCGGCCGGGCGTGACCGCTTGGAGCCCATCACGCCTGGCCAGATCAGATCAGCTGCCAAAAGATTTCCAAAATCTACCAGCCAGACTTGGGATGGGTTTCATCCTCGTCACTTTGCTTATCTCAGCAACGTGGAACTGGAGCATGTGCGTAAGCTTTTGGCAGCGATCGAGGAGATTGGAGTATTTCCGACAGCCATCCGCGGCGCCAGTATCACGTTGATTGAGAAGCACAAGCCCGACCAGTCTGAGGGCCCCTCGCACCGTGGTATAGGTTTGCCCCCTGCCCTCTGGAGGGCGTGGTCTAAAATTCGCCCAGGGGAAGCTCGTCGGTGGGAAAGGGCCAACAAAAGGCCTTATCTTGCTCACCAGTCTGGTCGAGGTGTGCTTGAAACTGTTTATGCGCAGGCCTTGAAGGCTGAACTTGCTGGTTTCCAAGCCGTCCACACTGGTGGGGTTTTATGGGACTTATCTAACTATTATGAGAATGTCAATCGGAGGAAATGGAAATCTCGGGCGATCTCTTCTGGATTTTCGGAGACGCGTACGTGCATTATGATGAACCAGTATGGGGGCCCCAGGGCTGTTGCAACCAGAACATTGGCTACCTACGCGGGGGGTGCTACCAAAGGCTTTCCAGCTGGGTGCTCGCTTGCGACCTACAACGTCCAAATGTATACGGACCCCCCCCATGGACTCCTGGGTCCCGAAGTTCCCCACCGTGGACCCCTCAATCTTCATAGATGATTTCATGTTGACTAGCAACAACACAAGTGTTCGCCTGTTGGCGTCGGACCTGGCGCAGGCCGCCGACAGCATGCTAGATCTAATCGAGGAGGACCTCGATTGCTCGGTCGCCTTGCACAAGGCAGCAGCGCTGGGCTCGCCCGCTGCAGCACAGCACCGCCTGGCCACAGCTCTAGGTAAGCACAGTGGACCAGAGGGAATCAACCAAGCACAGTCTGCGCCAAACCTCGGAGTCGATTTCACCATGGGGAACAGGGTCTCGAAGAAGGCCCGAAACACTCTGGCGAAGCGGACCTCCAAGATGAAACGTCGACTCCACCGTCTGGCCCATATTAGGCGAGCAGGTGCGAATATGAGGAAGATTTATCAGACAGGTTTGAAGGCGGCCGCCTACTATGGAGCGGAGGTCGTCGGCCTCACCAACCCCGAGTTGCAAGAAGCTCAGCCCCTCTACCTCAAGATTGTAGGGCCCCGCTGTGCTACAAGATCCAGGTCCCTGGTTTTATCGATATTGGGGGACCCGACCTGGAGTGCTGCCTTGGGGCCGGCCTGTTATTGGGCCAACCTGATATGGGGAGTTGTTCATAACCCTGGTACGACTGGCTTTTCTCTGGTGGGACTCCGTGAACAAGCCCTGCAGGTCCTCCGCAAGCCCCCTACGAAGTGGCACCAAACCCGTAGGCCCTTAGGGGCCACGATGCTCAGCCTGAGCCGTCTGGGGTGGTCAATGCCCGACCCGCTCGTCTTTAGAGACTCGCAAGGCCAGGGCTACCCACTCATTACTACCTCCCCCGCCCTCATCAAGAAGCTGTTTCAATCCCATTGGCAGTTGCAGTTAGACGCGAAGGCGGGGCAGAAGCTCGGTTTCGACGAGCCCCTCGACCCGTCGGTCACGCAGCGCGCGCTGCAGGACAGTACAGTGCAGGCCTACAAAAGGAAGACGCTGCTTTCGCATGGCTGCCAGTGCATTTGGACCAAAGAAAAGATGGCCGAGGCAGGCTACCAGAACGAAGTCGAATGCGAGCTGTGCAAGGGCCCCGTGGACTCCATTCCCCACAGGCTCTTTGAGTGCCCGCAGACTCGCAACCTGAGAGAGGAAATGTTAAGTGAAGCTGATATCGAGGAGTTCAAGGATCCGAGGAGAGGATTTCCATATGTGTTAGGATTCCAACTTCGACCTGAACCCATTGCTCTGAGGCCCCCTGGTCTAGGACTTGATCAGGCTGTATATTGGTCTAGAGATGGGCTGCCCAAGGAGGTGGCCATGCAAGGGGAAGTTCTCCACGATGGCAGCGTTTTGAAACCTGGGCCCGCGGTGTTTGACGCCCCCGCCTGGTCCGTGGTCAAAATCGACGAGGACGGCGACCTGGTTGCCTGTCTCTCGGGCCCTGTGGGGGCCAGCCTTCATCCCACGTCGCCCGCTGCCGAACACCTGGGTTTTTCAGTTGCAACGACCTGCCCCAGAGTCACCAAAGCGTGGACGGATTTCAAGGGCATCCTCTCGGTGCATCAGAGCGCCGAAGTCTCACGTAAAGAAATGTACTCAGGAGTTTCAGTTCTGGCCAGGACCCAGAGCTGTTTTGCGTCCCTCGAGATCGGGAAAGTCAAGGCCCACCAGGACCTGTCTTCCCTGGTGGTCGGCTCGAGGGATTGGTTTGTTGCCAAAGGCAATGACTGGGCGGACATGGTGGCCAAACAAGCGGCCGCCAGAATCCCCGCCCCGTCCCAGGGAGAAATCGATCATTATAAAGAATGTCGTAGCCGAGTTCAGAGGCTGGTGAAGTATGCTGCTGAGGCTCTCTCCTTGTGGGCCCCGCTCGCTCCGAAGTCGGGCAAGAAGGCCTATGAGAAGCCCGCCCAGAGCTTCAATCCC
>CAUYUJ010017883.1:0-2500 GCA_963575745.1 Prorocentrum cordatum
GACGGGGAGAAGGCGGAGGAGGAGCAGGAGGAGGGGGAAGAGGAGGAGGAGGAGGTGCGTGCTTTTCAGGTGACCGAGGCGCCCGACTTGTGCGGGGCCAAGGTCTCTTCCCGCACGAAAGAAATGCTTCGGCATCATCTTTTTGCTACGGCTGGAGAGACGCTTTCTGGTCCGTCCTGTCGCCAAGGTCAACGGGCGGGCTCGATTATGGGGCAGTGCAACGGACAGGCGCGACGAAAGGGCTCCCAGGAAATGGGGCTTCTTCGCACGCCACAGGCATAAGGGTGTTGATTATTTCTACCCTTCAGTTCGTGGCGCAGTTGACAGAGCTACCAGTCGGCTTCCAGGGGGCGGAGGAGACGGCGCGCTCATTTCTGCCTGTGCTCCCAGGGCCTGACTCGCTGCGACCGCGGCCAATGACTTGAAGGTGGGTCCTGGCCCGCAGCGCCTGGGTGACGCAGTGGGTGCGCAAGTCGTTCCTCCACATCCTGTCCCGGGCCTGTGCTCGCGCCAGCGAGGTGCTGCGGCGCGCCGCCGGCGTGGACTGGTGGACAACTTCGCAGGCTTGTTGGCAGGGCCACGTGACGAAATTGCTGGTGGTCGGCTGCCGGGGAGAGGCCATGCGGCACCTCCGCCCGAACTTGGACAGGTGGCGGTTGGACATCCTCGCCAGCCAGCGACTGGGCAGAGCGCTGAAGGTGTTGGACGCCTTGGTCCGCCGCTCAATCAACAGTGCGGCCAGCGGGGCCACCCAGGACTCCATCGACCACCTGGCGTGCTGCAGCGTGAACGGTTTTCGCGCGCCGCGGGCGCTCGATGACTGTGCGTTGCCCTTCTTCTTTGCGTGCCTGCGGAAGGAGGCTGTGTCGCGCGGAGTGGGCCTGCAGTTATGCCATGCGCCGTTTCCCCGCAGGAGCGGGGGGCTTGGCTCACTCACCACTCACCAAACCACCCCAACCCAACCCGAAGGCTTCAATTTGCCCTCCATTTCCAGTTGGGGGGGGTCTGAGAACACTGAAAAAACACATGGAACCCGTACCCCCCCCAACCCGAAATTCGGGTCAAATTCGGGTCTTCGGGTTGGGTTGGGGTGGTCTGGTAGGTAGTCACTCACAGTGACTTGTGGGGGGCCTTCCGTCCACTTTGCGCGGCAGGCAGCCCTGGCCCCCCTAGCCGGGCTGAGGTCCTGCCGCATGACGTGCGCGTCTCTGCAGGGGCACGGGGGCAGCTTCCGGGCGCGCGGTGGCCCCTCTGACCGCTCGAGTTTTCTTTCCTCTTCTCCCCCTCCTCCTCCTCCCCCTCCTCCTCCTCCTCCTCGATTTTTTTTTTTCCTCTTCTGCCCCTCCTCCTCCTCCTCCTCCTCCTCCTCCCCCTCCTCCCCCTCCTCCTCCTCCTCGGATCTGCTGGCTTCTGTTCTCCGCAGGGCGGAGCAGCACTTGTCCGCCCTGGCCGGCGCCTGCGGTAGACAACATCTTGACTTTGGGAGTATTGGCCGATCCTCGATTTACAGGCTGCTCCCCGATGTTGTTCTACCTTTTTCTCGTGCTCCTCCTCTTCCTCCTCCGCTTCTCTGTGCCACCCTCGGCGGGAAACGAACGACACTTTGTTGGGGGAGTGTTCTCCTAAACAGTGGCGGAAACGAGTCCCAGACACCGAGTCTCTGTTCTGTGTTCGTGCTCTTGCTGTCCACTATGGGGGCAGCATTTGACCGCTTGAGGTGGCGCAAGCAGCTAACGGCGAGTCACTCGGGTACAGGGTTCGATCGGTTGGTGCTTCGCGAGTCCTCCGTCCTTCGAAAAAACTGGCGGCTTCAGCGTGGACCCCCGCGCGGGCCGCAGATTCTCCCAGACCATGCGGGAGGACCGTCGAACCGATGGGTGGTGTTGAGGTTCTTGCCACGGGGGCCCTAACAAACATGGCTTGAACATGATCGAGGAATCTTCCAGGACTGTTCGGGGATGGTGTCGAGGCCCTCGCCCCCAGGAGTTGTCACGTGGCTGCAGCATGGCTTCGATGCGTGCCGCACAGCCCCGAGGAGTTAAGAGGGGGCCACCGCCACGAAGGGCAACATGATCTCGACATGGACCTGGAACCCCTCCGGCCGGACGGAGGCACACATGGGCCACCCTCCAGGCCCGCGGTGGAATCGATTCTAGCTCAGGAGGGGAAAAAACGCACAGACGCAACTAGTCGTCGACTCCCAGGAAAATATCGGAAAATATGGGAAGGGGGGGAAGACAGAAACCCCCCAAAAATGGGAAAATATGGCGAATCCTGTTATTTGTGTGTAGTTATTTGTGTGTCCCAGGGCCTCGTCACTAGCGCGCGTCGAGGTTCCCGCCCTGAGGTCCTCGACGCGGCCACTGCGCGGGCCTGACATCCTTCCGCCCCCCGTCCAAACTCCAGGGTGGTCGCAGCGCGACGCGTGTGCGCTATCCTGCGTCCGTCGCCCCGCCCCCTGACCCTCGTCAGCCGCCGCCGCCGCCGCGCCTCCCCGCCA
>CAUYUJ010017883.1:7500-25000 GCA_963575745.1 Prorocentrum cordatum
AAGGACGAGGACGAGGAAGAGGAGGAGGAGCAGGGAGGAGGCGGAGGAGGAGGAGGAGGAGGAAAGAGGAGGGGAGGAGGAGGAGGAGGAGGAGGAGGAGGAGGAGGAGGAGGAGGAGGAGGAGGAGGAGGAGGAGAGATGCAGGAGGAGGAGGAGGAGATGCAGGAGGAGGAGGAGGAGGAGGAGGAGGAGGAGAGGAGGAGAGGAGGAGGAGAGATGCGAGGAGGAGGAGGAGGAGGAGGAGGAGGAGGAGGAGAGGAGGAGGAGGAGGCGGAGGAGGCGGAGCAGGACGAGGAGGAGGACGAGGAGGAGGAGGAGGAAGAGGAACGCGGAAACAACCCTGACAGGTATTGGGACAAAATGTGCGAGTTCATAGAGCAGGGTGAACAATGTCCCTACGGAGAGGGGTGCTCCTACGCGCACACGAAGGAGGATCCGGCGCGACTCGCCCTCTTCCTTTACCAGCGCCTGGTCCCCCTGCTCTCTTTATTCTCCCACCTCCATGCCCGTTTTCGTCTCTTCCCCTCCCACTTTTCGCGCACACGTCCCTCATCCTGCCTCCTCCTTCCCGCCTTCCTCGTCCCCCTTGCCTCCTCCTTGCTCCGTTGTCCCTGTCGCCTCCTGCCTCCTGCCTCCCCCTCCCCTCCCCCTCCTTTCCTGCCTCCCCTCCTCCCTCCTCTTCCGCTTCCCCCCCCCGCCCCCCTTCCCCCCAGAGCCCTCCCCCCTCCTTCCGTCCTGCCTCCTCCCTCGTCCAGACTCCTCCGTCCCACCGCATCCTCCACTCTTTCCCCTGGACCCTTCTGGCCGCAGGTGGCCTGGTGCGCCGGACCCCCCGCTGGCCAGCCGCACGCGGCGCCATCGCGTCGAAGCGACATGCGCCAGAGGCAGCCCGGCAGAGGCGGCTGCGGGCAAAGCGTGTTGCAGCCACAGTGCTGGTGCGGTTTGCTGGCCCTGACGTTCGACAAGCATGCGAACTTCCAGCTCCACACCATTCAGCACAACGGCAACTGCCGCCTTCAAGTATGGCAGGCTGCTGGTGGGGTTCCTCTTGTGTCGCTCTCGCTTTCGACGAACGGGAGACTTGCCGTTCCTGTGCGACACCCTGGCGGCCTTCACTTGCTCGCAGGGGACCCCATGGGCAGAGGGCGCCGTCACCCCCGCCTCCTCCGCATCGAGATCAGAAGGCGCTCGTGGCAAGAGCAAGTGCAAAGGAAAAGACAACGGAAACGGCAACGATGCCGATCCAGACTCAGGAAGACGTTGGCCACCACCCAGATCGCCGAGAGCCAGTTCCGTCGGGTTCTCGGACCACACGCATGGGAGATACCCTTGTCTATCATCTCTGCCTTGCCTCAACAAACCCGGCTCCATCCCGGGTGTCAACAAGGGTTGCCCGATAATGCGATGGCTTTCGAGCGCAAAGCCTTCGTGAGCGAACGCCATGTAGAGCTTCGCACACGTGCGGGCGCCATCGACTTTACAAAACGTCGGGAAATCTGGCAGACGAAAAACCAGAACGGCATGCTGCATTGGTTACTTCCATACATGTGTGATGACCGTGCCAGGAGCAGATCGACTAGCAGTCTGTTGCCCTTACACGGGCCAGCGCCCGATTTCGGGCCATTCAGCCCGACATCCTGGCCAGGCACGGCGAGTTCAGAGAGCTCGAGACGCGCAGAGACACGGCAGCGCCCTGGGCGAACCGTCCGACAGATGCGCTGGCCGAGAGCCAAGCGCACCCGCCCGAGCCGCCCGCGGAGCTGGACGCAGACCTGGACGCCGCGAGCCAGCACCTGGCAAGACAAGGCAGCAGCCCTCTGCGTGACCTGAGCTGGCCCTGCCAGAGCCGTCGTCAAGTCTCCGCTCGCTCAGGCGCCGCCGCCCATCCGAGAGGGAACACACATCTTGCCAGTGTGGTCTCATCACCTGAGCTTGCCAGACTCCTCCGCCTCCTCCTCCTCCTCCTCCTCCTCCTCCTCCTCCTCCTCCTCCTCCTCTATTCTCTCCTCCTACTCCTCCTCCCGTCTCCTCATCCCCCTCCTCCCCCTCCTCCTCTTTCGCCTCCTCTCCTCCCCCCTCCCCCTCCTCCTCCGCCTCCTCCTCCTCCTCCTCCTCCTCCTCCTCCTCCTCCTCCTCTCCCTCCTCTCCCTCCTCCTCCTCCGTTCCCCCCTCGTCCTCCTCCATATTCAAGTCATCAGCTCGGGGTCCCTCAGCAGAGGGCCAGGGAACGAGCGCGCAGTTTTGGGCTTCGACCCTCGCATGGAAGGCGCCCGCCGACAAGAGCGCGAGGCGGTCTTGCTAGCCGTGCGACCTGCAGCGACGGCGACGGTTCCTGCGGCGGCCGTGGCAGCTTCTGCTGCGCCGCCACGGGCGCTCCTGCGGGTGGCCGAGCCGTGGGCCAGAGCAGCAGCAGAGCGTCGAATCACCGCCGCCTGCAGCTCGGCAGCCAGCGTCTGGCGCGCGTGTGTTCGGTACCCCCCCGCGGCCCCCCAAGAGCTGCGCACCGAAGGTCGCTCTTGCCCAGGGTCACTCTTGCTTGTAGCCGATGAAGCCCGCCCTTCCCGGCGAAAGCTCGGATGGGGTTATCGGACGTTTCTTTCTTGTGGCGCTCCCGCCATGGATCATATCAAGTCGTTCTGGAACGCTGATGGTTCGGGGGGCTCGCAAGTACCTCGGCGTCCCATGACGTTGGATGGTTCGGAGTACGTACTTGGTCGCCTACTTCGCGGGCACCTTCGGCCCTGGTGCTTTGGGGGCTGTGCCGAGGAGACAGAGTTTGGCAGCGGAGTGTCTCGGCCTGATTTGGGCCGTCAGCTGTTTTTTTCCGGCCAGGGCTCCTATGGCCACGCTCTGTTGGGGCAACGTGTCAGTCCTCGTTGTGACCCTGGGCCGGTTCCTCTTGGCGGCTTCTCTCAAGCTCTTCGAGCCCTCGCCCCGGGGTGGCCCCGGTGGGGGCGCGGTGGTCGGTTCGAAGACTGTTCACGTCGCAGCCCATGATGGGGGCCCTCAGGAAGAGTTCGTCGACCCCTTGCCGCACTGCTGTCTCTGTTGCCCGTGGGGTCATTTTTTCGGAGTCCCAGTTCGGCTTGCTGGGTCGAGGCTTTCGCGTCGCTCTCCGCGGGCTTTTGGCGGTGCCAGAAGATCAGGTCTATTGTCAATGGAGTGGGAAAGGCTTCGGCGGGGGTGTCTTCTAATTCCTTGCTTTCGCGGCGCCCGCGAGGGCTGCTACGCGCGGCCGACCCCCGCTCGTGGGGCCGGTTTTCTGTCTTCCCTTCAAGGGCTTCTCCGGCGCCGCTCGGCTTACCAGCGCTGCCTATTGGCGCCTCTTGCATGGGCGCGCCTCGCCCGCGCCAGAGCGGGCGCGGCGGCGAAGGCAAATCAATTGGCCGGCGCAGTGCAAGATGATGGTCAGGGAGGAGGAGGAGGAGGAGCAGGAGGAGGAGGAGGAGCAGGTGGAGGAGGAAGAGGAGGAGGAGGAGGAGCAGGAGGAGGAGGAAGAGGAGGAGGAGGAGGAGGAGGAGGAGGAGGAGAAGGAGGAGGTGGAGGAGGGCCAGTTCGATGGCCCTTCGGGGGCCCGAGCTGCTGCTGTCGAGCTGTCTCTTGCGGTGCGGCCATCACGGGAGCCGCCCTTGTTTGCTTGCGCCCGCCCCTCCCCCTTGCCGCTGCCTCCCCTCCCTCCTGCCGTGTTTGAGCGCACCGCGGCCAACAGGGCCAAGGCGCTCCGCGGGCGAAGGGGGGGGACCGAGAAGGCGACGCTGGCCGAGGCGGCTGCGAGGCGCCTGCCTATCCGTCCCTTCGGCGTGTTCCCGCAGGCCCTCCGCGCCTTGCAGCCTTCGGGAGCAGTGTTCTGCGCAAGCTGTTCTGCGCAGGTGGTTTCAAGCCGCCGCGTCGGGGCGAAGTGAAAGGCTAGTGACTGTTAGGCTGATTATTGGTTGGAGGAGGTTACTTCTGACGTGCGCGGACTGTGGACTGCCGACCAGCCCACTTTGGTTGATAGTTGCCATTGTGGCTCCCACCCTCCCAGTAGAGCTCAGCAGACTGAGTCACCCGAAGTCCTCGACCGACCGACCGACCGACTGACCGACCTTCTGCTGCCCCCCTGTTTCCTCCTCGTCCTCGTCCTCCGTCCCTCTTCCCCCTTCCCCCCGTCCCCCTCCTTCTGAGTATACTCTGTGTGTAGCTTCGTGTATACATGCTGCGAACATTTGGTTCGAGGATCCCCTCGAGGTTCTAGGAGGACATGTTGCGCGGACGAGATCCGGGAGCACGTGAGGGATGGGTTTCAGAGCGCCGCCCCGACGTGGCAACGGCTGCAGGACGGGGAGGGCGCTTCCCAGCAGTTGGAAGAAGGGTCCGAGCCCCGCGCCAACGCCATGCGAGGGACGGCGTCTGCCGCAGCCAGCCTGCTGCCAGACGCGGGCGCCGAGGACGAGGAGCACCCCGGTTCGCGCGGGGCCGCGCGCAGCCCCTGGCTGCAGAGGCTGCTTTCCGCAGTCGTGGACAAGTGCGTCGCCGCGGGCGTGAAGCAGTACTACCAGGCGTTCGACAGCGGCTCCTGCCACGTGCGTCGCCTCCAGGATTTGGCCCACCCCGACGAGGACCATACGTGGCTACGGCGCCTCTCCCGCGCCCACGGGCAGGTATTGGACAAGGACGAGTTCGCGGAGGCCGTTCGGGTTCGCCTCGGAGCCGGGGGGCCAACCGACGCCGGCGTGTGCGGCGCGTGCGGGCAGGCGGTGCTCGATTCCGGCGGCGGGCATGCTTCCTGCTGCGCCGTGGGAGAGGCTGCTCGAGGCCACAACGCCGTGCGCGACCTGCTCTTCGACTTCTCCCTGGCAGCTGACGCTGCCACCGAGAAGCAGCCTCCGGGGTTGATCCCTTCCCGTCAAGCGCTTTGGCCCGCCGACGTTCTGTCTCCCGCGGTCCTGTCTGGCCGCGCGGCGGCGCTGAGCGCAGGAATCACCTCCGCGGAGGCCGCAAGTGGCGGGGACGCGGCCGAGGCGATGTACCAGAGGATAACGAGTGAGCGCGAGCCCTTCGCGGACGAGCTGGCCGCCGAGAACGTCGTCTGCATGCCAGTGGTCTGCACGAACTTCGGCCGCCCGCACCCTCGCGCGCTCACCGTGATCCGCGCCATCGCGTGGCGGGTCGCCAGGCGGCGCGGGCACGTGCATCAGAAGGTCGTGCTGCGCCAATTCTTGTGCAACCTGGGCGCTGGGATCGCCAGGCGCGCGGCGCGCATGAGCTTGGCGTGTTGGCCCGTGGCCGCAGAGGAGCCGGCCGGCGAGGTGGGCAGGCCTCCTGGGCCCTAGCCCGGCGCCGCCCGTACGAATCGCCGGCGGGCACCCTGACGTAGCGGTGGCCGCGAATGCAGCCCTCAGGGCGCGTTCCTTTCCCGCACTGTCTTCTCTTTCGGCCTCCTCTCCCCGTCTACGTACACATGGCACGCCCCGTTTCTTTCTGCAGGCCCTTGGTTATGCGCGAGGGCTTTTTCCGTCGCGCAATGAGTGGCCAGCAGTTGCGGCGCAGCTGGCGTTAAATTGTTCAAGCAGTTTGCGCCCATGCCGGCGTTACAGCTGTCAGAGCAGCTTGCGCCTGATTTTGACATTAGCTAGTAAGGAGTTCGAGCAGGTGTATTATGTGTCCCCCCTCGCTTCCTGGGTCCCTGGGCCCTCTGCTGCTGCTACTCCTCCTCCCCTCCTCCTCCTCCTCCTCCTCCTTCTCCTCCTCCTCCTCCTCCTCCTCCTCCCTCTATTGGCCTCCTGTGTGAAATTCAATTCCCGCGATGGCACCGGTGCAATCTGGCCGGGTTTCCAGCGCAGCTGCGGGGTTGCCGCTGCACGTGCGGGGCGGTGCTTGCGTGTGGCGGCGCCTGGGGCCGGACAAAAAAAATTATCCCAGTGCGACCCTACCTAGGAGTTGGAACCCCTAGGAAAGCAGCATTAGTAGTAACAGAAACGCTAAGCTAAAGCTAAGCTAAAGCTAAGCTAAAGCTAAGCTAAAGCTAAGCTACAGCTAAGCTAAAGTTAAGCTAAAGCTAAGCTAAAGCTAAGCTAAAGCTAAGCTAAAGCTAAGCTAACGCTAAGCTAAAGCTGAGCAACAGCTAAGCTAAAGCTAAGCTACAGCTAAGCTACAGCTAAGCTAAAGCTAAACTAAAGCTAAGCTACAGCTAGGCTCAAGCTAAGCTAAAGCTAAGCTAAAGCTAAGCTAAAGCTAAGCTAACGCTAAGCTAAACGCTAAGCGAAAAGCTAAGCGAAACGCTAAGCTAAAGCTAAGCTACAGCTAAGCTAACGCTAAACTAAAGCTAAGCTAAAGCTAAAGCTAAAGCTGAAGCTAAAGCTCCCAGGGGACTGGGGGGAACCGCTCCCAGGGGACTGGGGGAACCGCCCGGGGCGATTTCCACTGCCCGGCCCCTTTAAGTTAAGAGAGTAAGAACCCTTCTAGGCAGAGCCTAGGTAGGGAACATGTTGTGACCAAGCAAAGATCGGTTTCCCATTCCTCTTCCTTTTCCTCCTTCCTCTTCCTCCTTCCCCCTTCCCCTCCTCCTCGCCTCTCCTCCTCCTTCTCTCCTTCTCCTCCTCCTCCTCCTCCTCCTTCTCGGTCTCGTCATTGTCCTCCCCTTCCCCTCTCCATTTTTTGGGGGGGAAGGCCATGGGTAGGGTGTAGTCCAGCTGCCACGAACAGCTTGCCCCAGTAAACGGACGGGGGCGGCTTGCTTGTGCCATTTGCCGCAGGAGGTATCGTACCATGCGGCCAAGTTCAAGACAAAACCGTGCACCGAACCGCAGTGCTGCGACAAGAAGATGTGCTGCTTCGCGCACGGGAGGGGCGGGGCCCTTGTTGCTCTCCTCTCCCTTCTTCCTTTTCCGCACCTCTCGCGCGGGAGCGGTGGGAACATCGGGATCATTTCAGCTGAGGGGGGTGGCGGGGGGAAGGCTTGGAGCGAGGCCGGGGACAGACTCTTCCTCCTCCTCCTCCTCCTCCGCCTCCTCCTCCTCCTCCTCCTCCTCCTCCTCCTCCTCCCACTCCTCCTCGATGGCGACAGCACGGGTGACGAAGGCTGCAGCGCGGTGCCGGCGGCGGCAGCAGCGACGGCGCCGCTGGCCGTGGAGGGATGCTGCTGGCGCTGCCGCCCCAGACCGGGCACGACGGCGTCCCTCGGCGCCGAGGGAGGTTCCGTGTGCTCGAGGGCGCACGCCCTTGCCCAGGTGGCGGGGGGCGGCCGCGACGTGCCGCGTGACCGCGGCGGGCGTTTCGGCTGGGCGGGCGGTGCAGGCGGCGCGTGCCCCAAGGGGGCGGGGCGGGGTGTCCAGTCGGTGGCGGCCGGCGGCGGGGAGGGCTCGGCGGTCCAGGTCCCAGGGTGGCGGCGTGGAAGCTGGGCGCCCGGGGCAGAGCAGCGCGGCCAGAGCTCTTCTCCCGCTGGGGCCCCTCAAGACTTTCATTTGGTGTCTGAGTCGTCCTGAAATTTTGTGCACACGCGTAGGCTGTCACTGTCGGCTCGAGGTGGCTGGTCGTAATTGGTACCAGTTGTTTTTTGGGTCAGTGGGGGAGTGGCCAGGTCGGCTGTAATTGGTAACACCAATGGGTTGGGATGGGTCCGACATGCGGTCACAATCCCCAGGCTCCCCCCCGGCCCGCCCCCCAACCCACCCCTGAGACCCCCCTCGGGACCCCCGCCTTCCAAGCGGGTGAGGGATCACAGGGAAGGGTCTTTCGTTCGACTCGATAGCGACGTTGCTCGCTTGCCCTTTAATTAGCTGGAACGTTTGAGGAGGAGGTCCCAGGGACAGGGGGGAGCGGCGACGGCGACGACGACGACTCAAATGGAAAATCTTCAAGGGAGGGGAGCGGTGATGACGACGACTCAAACTGAACAAATCCTCACACGCGCCGACATGGTCGGCGGTTTTTCGTCATCATTTTTTATGATGATGGTGATGGCGATGATGATGATAACGGTGATGATGATGATGCTCATAAAAATGATGATGTTGCTGATGCTGATGATAATGATGTTGCTGATGATGGTGATGGTGATAGTGATGGCGATGGTGATGATGATGGTTGTGGTGACGGTGATGGTGATGGTGATGGTGGTGGTGATGATGATTGTGTTGAGGGTGTTGATTGTGTTGATTACGATTTGCCAATGACGTTGACGATGGTGATGCCGATCACAATGCCGATGATTCGGATGATGATGGTCAAGATGATGATGATACTGATGATGATGGTTATGATGATGATAATAATGCTGATGCTGCTGATCGCGATGATCATGATGACGGTGGTGATGATGGTTATGATGATGCTGGTGGTGATGACGGCCATGGTAATAGTGATGGTGATTGTGATTGTGATGGCTACGTTGATGACGATAGGTACTATGAACATGCTTATGATACTGCTGCCGATGATGATGAATGTGACGAATGATGATCATGCTGATGATGGTCTTGGTGGTGATGATGAGGATGACGACGGCGATGACGGCGAAGACGATGAGGACGACAATGATAATGATAATGATGACGATGATGATGATGGTGGCAGTGGTGGTGGTAAATATGATAATGAGAACAACAAAGATGATGCTGATGATGAGGACGATGACGATGACGGTGACGACGATGATGACGATGATGACAATAATGATGCTGATGCTTATGATGATGACGATGTTGATGATTGTGATTGTTATGTTGATGCTGATGGTGTTGACGCAGTTGTTGTGGTAGTCGTTGATGATGAGGTTGTTGTTGTTGTTGGTGGTGGTGGTGTCACTGTTGTTGTTATGGCTATTGTTATTGTTATTGTTATCGTTATTGTTATTGTTATTGTTATTGTTATTACTGTTGTTGTTGTTGCTGTTGTTGTTGCTGCTGTTGTTGTTGTTGTTATTGTTGTTGCTTCTATTCGTTATTACTACCATTATGGCTGTTGTTATTGTTGTTATGATTGTTGTAGCTGCTGCTGTTGTGTTGTGTTGTTATTGTTGTTGTTGCTGCAGTTGTTCTTGTTACGGCTGTTGTTTTTTTTGTTGTTGTTGCTGTTGTTTTTTTATCATTGTTGTTGTTGCTGTCATTTTTGTCGTTTTCGTTTTTTGTTGTTGTTCTTGCTGCTATTGTTGTTGTTATTGATGCAGCTGGCTGTTGGGGCCCCGAGGGGGGGCGAACAACGAACAACAGCACAACGGGGCCCGAAAAGGGCCAATCGGGTCTGTATGGGATTTCACAGGGGGGCCCATGAGGTTTCGTTCGCTTTCATAGGGGTCCCATGAGGTTCTCTAGGGATTCCATCGGGGTCCCTTGAGGTTCCGTGGGGATCCCACAGGGGCCCCAGGAGGCCGCCTCGGGTCCAGTCTGGCGCACCTCTCACACGTTCCGTGGCCCCAGTGGGCTTCACCGAAGGAGGATTGGGTCAATTTCGGCACACCCAGGCCTCGGGTCCAGTTCGGCACATCTCTCATACGTTTCGTGGCCCCAGTGGGTTTCACCGAAGGATTCGGGTCAACTTCGGCACATCCGTTTCGTGGCCCCCGTGGGCTTCACCGAAGGTTTCAGGCGCCTTTCGGCACACCCCTCACACGTTTCGTGGCCCCACAAGGGGTTCAACCGAAGGCCTCGGGTCCAGTTCGGCGCACCCCTCACACGCTTCGTGGCCCCACAGGGGGCTCCACCGAAGGTTTCGGGTTCATTTCGGCACACCTCTCAAACGTTTCGTGGCCCGAGTGAGCTCCACCGAAGGTTTCGGGTCAGGTCCACAGGGGGCTCCACCGAAGGTCTCGGGTCCACTTCGGCACACCCCTCACACGTTCCGTGGCCCCAGTGGGTTTCACCGGAGGATCCGGGTCAATTTCGGCATACCCCTCATATGCTTCGTGGCCCTAGTGGGCTCCAAGGCAGACAGCGCCAAGGCCAAGCTCACCGCCCTCAGTGACCTCAAGGAGGAGCTCCAGAAGCTGGGAGGAGGCGAGCAGGCCACGAGCTGCGTCAAAGCCGTTGAGGCCAAGTACTCCGAGCCGCCCAAGCCCAAGAGCCTCCCAGCCCTCGAGGGGCAGCGCAGGAAGCTCGAGGGACAGCACCAGAAGGCGCTCGCCAAGGTCGCTGAGCTCGAGGACCAGCGTGCCAAGCTCGACCTGCGGATCTGCGAGGCCAAAGACTCGGTTGCCGAGCTCAAGGGCAAGCTGCAGGCGGCCGACGCCGAGATCGAGTCTCGCCACGCCGCTGGCGTCCTCGGCGACGGGCTCAGGGGCTTGGCCAAGGTCCTCGAGCAGTTCAAGGCTACGGCAGTGGAGAACCAGGCAGTACTCCACGGACTCATCCAGTTGCAGGACGTCGTCAAGAAGGAGCAGGAGTCACTGGAAGCTGCCGACGACGCTGCACCTGCTGCTGGTGCTGCTGGCTGCGGCGATGGGGATAGCCACGAGGGTGTCCCTGGCAGTGCTGAGCCAGGAGGTGAGTCCGTACCCGTCCCCGACGAGCTGGTCGACAGTCTCATGGGGGAAGCCCCAGAAGGTGAGAGCTACGAGCAGCGCCGCAAGCGCTTCAGCGACCTCATCGGGGCACAGTTCAAGCGGCCTCGGGTTTGATAGCCTGTGGCTCTACTCTGTCAATTCGAACACCGAGAAGGGCTATCGGGACTTCCTCGACTGGCTGGACGGCCTGCGCAGTCTCGATGTTGCAGGGCCGATGAGGCGGCCAGCAGCAGACATCACCTTCGTGCAGGAGACGCGTGTGCGTGAAGTCGGCAGAGAGGCAGTTCAGCGTTGGCATCGGAAGCGTGGCTTCGACTTCGACCTTGCTGCAGGGCTCAGCACGGGTGACGGGCCTCAGTCCGTCTCAGGCGGGGTGGGCATCGGTGTTCGGCAGCGGTTCGCAGTTGCCACGCTCGACACCAAGTTCAAGCAGCCCCACCGCGTGCTCAGACGGGTGGTCAACATAGGCGACGGGCTCGCCATCGATCTCATGTCTGTCTACCTCCGCGACGGGGAGGGCATGAGTGAGGCCAACGCAGACATCCTATGGGATGTGGCGTCGCAGCTCAGGGTGGCGGCGCGGCCGTGGATACTAGCAGGCGACTTCAACATGGACCCCCTCCAGGTCGCGGCGTGGGCGGCGACGGCTGGAGGACTCGTGCTACATACAGGGGCGGCGACCTGCAGGGCGGGGGCGCTCAACGAGCTCGACTTCGCGATCATCTCCGACGAGCTCCAGCAGTTCGTGTTCAGCCATGGGCCCGTGGTCGAGGCCCCCATCGGGCCGCGCAGCCCCGTCCTGTTGGGGGTGCGAGGGCTGCATGCAGACGCCACGGTGCAGCAGCTGCACCGCGCGGCGCGGCTGCCGTTCGATCGGGCCATCGGCTGCCTTCCCTGGGTCCCGCTGCCTGCCTGGACCTGGGAAGAGGGCGCGGTCCCCTCTAGCCCGAGGGCTGCCATGCAGGAGTGGCTTAGTCACGCCGAGGGCTACCTTCTCCCGCTCTACGACCTGTACGGCGACGAGGCTCAGAAGTTCGCTGGCAGGGCGGATGGAGTGCGCTTCGTCAACGTTTCGATTGCCGACGCCAGCCGCCGCCGCTGGGCCCAGCTCAGCTCGAATGAGACCCGCGCCTGGGGTGGTCTGGCCAGCCTGTTGCAGCGCGCTGACTTGCTGGTGGCGCGAGGGAAGGACTCGCAGGGCTTGGCCAGCCTGCGCAGCCGCCTGAATGCGATGCGCCTGGCGGACTACGACGGCAGTAGGGCCCCCGTGCCCAGGGGTGAGCTGGGCGCTGCAGCTACCTCTAGCGACGCGGCCTTGAGGAGGAGGCTCATCGAGCACGCCAGGGCCCAGCCGCAGGCCAGCCAGCGCAGCGACGCCGCAGCTGCCAGGAAGCAGTGGCAGGCCTGGGCCAAGGGTGCGGCCACAGGCGGGGGGGAGCTGGCCCATCGCTTCTCCAAGCCCGAGCCGCTGGCCAAGGCGACCCTCGTCACGGCGGACGAGGATGGGGGCGACGTGCTTCCCGTCAACGGCGACGAGGCAGTGCAGCATTGCCTCAAGGAGTGGCCCCCGCTCTGGCTGGATCCTCGGCGCCGAGGAGGGCTCGAGGAAGCGGCCAGCTGGGGGGCGACCGAGCCGCTGCCGAACCTCGAGGTGGGCAGCCTCAGGCACCTGCTCAAGCGGTACGGGAGGTGGGCTGGCCTGGGGTGGGGCCAGCTCCACCCGAGGCAGCTGCTCCGCCTGGACGAGTCCTTCCTGGTCAGGCTCCTCGAGGTGCTGGCCAGCTGGGAGGACGCGCCCGAGGCCTACTTGGACTGGCTCTCGGTCATCGTCTTCCGCGCCAAGGCTGACGGAGGCCTATTGCGCTCACCTGCCTTCAGATTCGCCTCTGGTCGGCCATGCGCGGGCCCATCGTCAGGGACTGGGGGGCGCAGCACCACGAGGTCTGGTACATTGGCGGGGAGCTAGCTCAACGCGTGTGAGAGGGCTGGCTGGGTACACCAGACCCTCACGGCCCTTGCCTATGAGAAAGGCCTCAGCACGGGCACGGTCCTGGGCGACCTACGGAAGTTCTACGAGAACACCAGCCACAAGGAGCTCTTGGTGGAGGCGCAAGCTACGGGCTTCCCCGTCAAGCTCCTCAGGGCGTGCTGCGTCGCGTACTCAGGCTACAGAGTCATCGCGGTTGACGGGGCCTGCAGCTCGCCCTTTCGAGCTACGGGCACGGTGCTTGCAGGCTGCTCCTGCGCGACGGGGATTGCCAAGCTTCTTCTTTTCAGATCTTTCAAGAAGGTTGCGGCCTTCTACCCCAGCGTGCGGCTGGGCACCGTCGTCGACGACTTCGCGCTCCAGACCGTTGGCACCACGGGCATGGTGAAGGCAGTACTAGGACCAGCCACGCGCATGCTGTTGGGCTGCTTCGACGAGAAGCGGGCGCCCGGCCACTTCGGGAAGCTATGCTACCTCACGCCCGATGCGGAGGTTGCGAAGCAGCTGGAGTCGGAGTGGCCCGCCGGTGACGGCAGGGCGCAGCGTGGCAGGCTGCTAGGCAACGACGTGCACGACGGACGCTGGAGGCGCACCGCCATCGGGGCGCAGCGCGTCGAGGATGCGCTGGCAAGGTCTCGGCGGCTGCAGGTGCTGAGGACGGCTGGGGCCAAGGTCGCCACGGTGCGGAGGGGCGGCCCCACGGCAGCCGCCACCTGGGGCTCGGCCACGACTGGCCTCGCCCCCTCGGTCCTGCACGGGCGACGCGTGGCTGCAGCGCGTGGTGAGGGGCCCTTTGCGCCAGGTGCATCCGTCGGCCTGCGGCTGAGGTGCTACCCCAAAGGCATCGAGAGGGACCCCGCTGTGGTGAACGCAGGCCAGGTCGTGCTGCAGTTCGGCATGGCGCTCTGGCTGGGCTACCCCACGCCGTTCGCCCTCAGCGCGCTGCTGGAGAAGGCCAAGCAGCGTTTCGTGACGGCGAAGCGGCCGTGGGCAACCTGCAGAGACCCCGTGGCAGCCTTCTTCCTCACCATCAGCAGGCTCGGCTGGTCCATCGAGGGCTGCAGACACGTCACCACTGACCAGGGGTTGGAGGTCGACCTCGCCAGGGTTTCGCCGTTCTTCAGCAAGGAGCTGGCAGAGGGAGCGGCCAAGAGGTGGTCTGACCGCGACGCCACCTTCAGGCTCTACCCCCACCAGAGCTCGGAGTTGTACTGGGGGTCGCTGCAGCGGCTGGGCAGGACCAAGGAGTCGCTCGGCTGGCAGCAGCACCAGCGAGCGGCCCTCCACTCAGTCATATCAGGCACGGTACTCTCCCAGACGCGGCTCTACAAGAGAGGCATGGCCTCAGAGTGGGAATGCCTCATGTGCAGGAGCGCTCCTGGCACACTCTGGCACAGGCTGTACGGCTGCGACGGCCACGCGGCGTTCCGCAAGGACGAGGCCTCACCCGAGCTCCTGCGGCACGCGGAGGTGGCACGGGCTGCAGGAGGCAACTGCGGCGAGATGTTCGGCAGGTGCCTTTTCCCGTCGCTCGACCATGTGATCCCGAGGCGCGACCCTGATGGTGATCCAGTGCTGTGGTGTCGGCGCCCAGCCTCGGGGTACCTCACCGGCCTCATCTTCACCGACGGCAGCGCGGTCGGCACGCGGTGGCCAGAGCTGCAGCGGGCGGGCTGGTCGCTCGTACAGTGTGACGGACACGGGCGCCTGGTCGCTGCAGCTTGGGGATGGGTGCCCCTCTCCATGGCGCCGCGGCAGGAAGCGCGGGACGGCGAGGACTACGCATACCGCATGGCGGCTTTCCTCTGCGAGGGCCACGTCGACCTGAGGGGGGCAGCATGGGCATGCCGCCCTGGGTCGTCGAGGGCCCACATGTGGAACGCGTTCTACGCCTCCTTCGACGGCTCGCGGAGCTACACGGTCACCAAGGTGCTGGCCCACGCTACCGCTGCCGACGTGGAGGCAGACCGCGCGACCTGGTGGCAGCGTGCAGGCAACAGGCTCGCCGACGAGGCGGCGAAGGAGGGGGCGAAGCTGGCGCTGGCAGACGACCAGCTGGACGTCGCATACGGCCTCGACCTCATCGCAAGGCAGGCGATGATCTTCACGGGTAAGCTCCACGCGCGCATGGCGGATCGGAAGCAGATCGACCACGCCAGCGACATCATCCTGGAGCTCTCGGAGCCCGAGGCGGGCTACGAGGAGCCTGAGGCCCCAACGCAGCCGAGGCCTCCTGGGCGGCGGCTGGCGCGGCGGTGGTGGCCCTTGCAGCGGCGCGGGCCTCGTCGGAGGGCGACGAGCCACCTGCAGCCCGACGACCTCGGACGCCTTGGTTGATCGGAGGCCACGCCATCGTCGAGAGGGCCATCGCGGGGCCTGGCACGGATGGCTCCACCATGGTCCATTGCGTGAAGTGCTACGCCTATGCCCACCAGCGCATGATGGGTATCCTGAGGCCGTTCGGCACGGGGGCAGGACGTGAGCCACAGATTGATAGGATTCGCAAAGGGCTGTTCCCTAGCGTGAAGGGCGGCCGCGGAGCATGGCGCCTCGGGGAACAGCTTTTTCCCTCCGAGGCCTGGCAAGTGAAATTCAGCCAAAGGCTTGCGCCTCCCGCCGCCCCCGAGGCCAGCAGGGCCACGGGCAGCGGGCAGCCGGGCCCAGCTCAACGCTTGCCCCGCTCGCAAGCGCTGTTGCGTTTTGGGGTCGGGCCAGAGCAGGGGGCCGACTTCCTTTCCTGGTCGGCCAGGCAGCGTGCTGCTCGGAGGTCCGAGGGAGACCCCGACGAGATCGAAGGGGAGGCCTCCGACTAAGAGGGTTGGAGGCGCCCCTCTTCTCTTTCTTGCGGTGCAGAGGCTCGTACTTCGGTGTAGGCCCTGCAGGCTCGGAGTGGCCCCGACTCAGAGGGTTGGGGGCCCTCTGGCCTCTGCGGGGCTCCGACAAGGGTTCGGGGCCCGCGAGGCTCTGCTCTAGAGTGCCCCTGGCGCCCTGAGCTGGACTGGACGGTCCTTCAGGTAGGGGGTTGGGTCGGCTCGGCCAACCCCCCACCTGCCGTGTAGCGAGGCGGTACTACTACTACTACTACTACTACTACTACTACTACTACTACTACTATTACTTCTACTACTTCTACTACTACTACTACTACTACCACTAATACTACTACTACTACTACTGCTACTACTACTATTATTATCGGGACTGCCAGTATCACTCGTAGTAGTAGTAGTAGTAGTAGTACTACTACTATTACTACTACTACTACTACTACTACTACTACTACTAGTACTACTACCACTGCGACTACTACTACTACTATTACTTCAATTTTTTCCCCCAAACCATCCTGTGGTGTTGGGTCCTCGTTTTGAAGAGACGGTGCCCCGCGTCTCCTTCCTCCTCCTCTCCTCCTCCGCCTCCTCTCCCCTCCTATCATCCTCATCGTCATCATCATCATCCTCATCATCATCATCATCGTCATCATCATCATCATCATTATCATCATCATCGTCATCAGCATCAACATCATGGCCGCCATCATAACCATCATCGTCATCATCACCATCATCGTCGTCATCACCATCATCGTTGTCCTCGTCGCCATCATCGCACGTTTCGTGGCCCCATACGGAGCTCCACCGAAGGTCCCAGTGGGTGTGCCCGCATGCGTCCCGCACGCCCATTTTGGCACACCCCTCACACGTTTCGTGGCCCCATAGGGAGCTCCATTTACGGTCCAAGTGGCGCAGCTCGCATGGCGCCACCGCCCCATTTTGGCACACCCCTCACACGTTTCGTGGCCCCTCAGGGAGCTCCACCTGAGGTCCAAGTGGCGCAGCTCGCATGGCGCCACCGCCCCATTTTGGCACACCCCTCACAGATTTCGTGGCCCCTCAGGGAGCTCCTTTTGGCACACCCCTCACACGTTTCGTGGCCCCATAGGGAGCTCCACCTAAGGTCCACGTGGCGCAGCTCGCATGGCGCCACCGTCCCTTTTTGGCACACCCCTCACACGTTTCGTGGCCCCATAGGGAGCTCCATTACGGTCCAAGTGGCGCAGCTCGCATGGCGCCACCGCCCCATTTTGGCACACCCCTCACAGATTTCGTGGCCCCTCAGGGAGCTCCACCTGAGGTCCAAGTGGCGCAGCTCGCATGGCGCCACCGCCCCTTTTTGGCACACCCCTCACACGTTTCGGGGGAACGGCGCTCCGGGGACGGCCAGACCTCCGGGGCGCGAGCAGTCCGCGGCCAGACCTCGGTCCTGTGGACTCTCGCCCTGGGCCGTCGGCTGCCCGGCGCACTGCCCCCTCGGCCGAGTCGCCCAGGTGTGATCTTGGACTGCGGCCGCCACGAGGTCGGGAACGGCAAGAAGGAGGGCGACGACTGGTGGCTGGAGCTCTATGTGCTGCTCTCGCGCGCCACGCGCCACGAGGACCTCCTGCTCATGCGGGCGCCGCGCATCGAGTTCTTCCTGGCAGGACCGCCGGAGGGCCTGCGAAAGCAGCTGGGGCAGTTTGCAGCGCGCGCGAAGCGGTGCAGGAGGGGGGCGACGGCCCTCGCCAGGGAGCTCGGCTTCACCGAGTTTATCCGCGAGGCCTGACCTGAGGGGCGCCCCCCCGAGCCGCGCCTTCTCTCGACTGCCCGCATAATAATTGTTCGGCCTCGCGCCGCGGACGACCCGCGCGCGTCGCTGGGACCCTCTCGGGTCGACCAGCGCGCGTCGCGGGGATTCCGCGCGGCGCTCTGCTCAGCGCCTCGCTCGCCCGTCGTCGCTCTGCCCAGCGGCCGGAGCCTTGCCCGCAATCGGCCGGCCGGCTAGCTCTCTGTGCTCCGCGCAGCGGACGACCTGCGCGCGTCGCTGGGCCCCGTCCGCGGCGACCTGCGCGCGTCGCGGGGACTCCGCGCTGCTCTGCGCCCGCAGCTTTGGATTTTTGGTGCGCGCAGGCAAAGAGGGGGGAAAAGAAGGGGCGGAAGCGGGTGCGATCCCCGTGAGGGGCGTGCCGACATGGGCGTCGCGGCGCGCGGGCGCTGCCG
>CAUYUJ010017883.1:30000-40000 GCA_963575745.1 Prorocentrum cordatum
GATGAGGAGGCGGAGGCGGAGGCGGAGGCGGAGGCCGAGGGCGGAGCCGGGAGGTGGAAGAGGGGATGAGGATGCTGACGAGAACGAGACGAAGGAGAGGACGATGAGGAGAGGAGGAGGGAGTAATGAGGAGGACGAGGAGGAGAGAGGAGAAAAGGCAGAGGAGGAGGAGGGAGGATGAGGAGGAGGAGGAGGAGGGGGAAAGGGGAGGAGGACGGAGGAGAGGAGAGGACGAGGAGGATGAGGAGGAGGTGGAGGAGCAGAGGAGGAGGCAGAGGAGGAGGAGGAGGAGGAGGAGGAGGAGGAGGAGGAGGAGGAGGAGGAGTCGGAGGAGTGGAGTGGAGTGGAGCAATCGGACGTAGTCCGTTCGGGGAACCAAGAGACGCCAGGGGGGCCATCCAGAATTTCTCGGAGGGCCGTGGGGGCGACTACCCACGGCACACCGCGACAGGCCCCCCTGGCCTCACAATTTACTCAGAGGCGCCGCTAGGAGCCGCGAGTGAAGCAATCGCGGCTTCGGCTGCCGATTCATGCATGGCCTCTACAACAGACTTGCTGGGACCCGATCTGGACGGATGGAGGCCTCGTCTGATCCTGCTGAGGTTCTCGAGGCCTTTGCCAGTGGGTCCCAGGGCCCTGCGCTCTCCCACTTGGTGGGTGAGAGGGCAGGGGAACTGTAAGCATTTGACCTGGTGTGTGGCCGTATGGCCGCACTTCACACAGAAGAACATTTGCCACTTGGGGATGGTGGCCAACATGTGGGAGGGGTGTATCGCCTTGCCACTGATCACACGGTGACCCCTCGACCACAGCACCTCGCCACACGCAGCAAACTCAGGAAGGGGGCAAGGCGGTACACACTCCGTGGCGGCAGCAGGAATAATCTGGCAAGCATCGACGATGATGTGACAAGCAGAGCATCGCCATTTATCTACACACCGACCGAATTTGTGCTGAGAATCCGCGTTCGCGGTCTGCAACAGAGAGCGAGGGGCAGCCTCTTGAGTGGGTTGCCTCTCTGGCCACGATCCTCGTGGCCCTGCATTCTTACCGAAAGAACGTAGGATTAGTCGTGCCCGCTGTCGGACAATCGCCGCAATGGCATCATATTCGTCAGTCCTGGGCACGGGCGGGAGGGCAAGGGTGGCCGACTTGTGGGCCGCTTTTCCCGCAAGCTCGTCGGCTTGCTGGTTACCGAGAGCAAGAAATTTCTGAAAACCGTGCAGGGTCTGGGGATCGGCGTGAGATGGGGTCCAGAGCACCGTGACCGAGGAGGCGCCACGCGGTCGATCCTGCACGAGATGCCGTATTCTCAGCCAGAGATCACCATTCTTATTCTTACCTCTGAGGCTGCCTGGCCTGAGACATCTACCATTCTGCCAACCACGCTGCAAGGCTAGGTGGTCGGTAACATAAGTGAAATCCTGATGGCACGTCTCTAGTGCCAGCAGAACGCATATAACTCTCCTCTTGGAACGGTCTGGCGGGGGCCTGGAAGGGGGGCTTGGAGGCCCGAGTGGAGGGTCCAGGAGGCCGAGGGAGGGTTCCAACGAAGGGCCGCGAGGCCAGAGCCGACGCGACGTCTCCTGACGTCGTCGGAGAAGGCTCCGCCAGACCCGTCGCCAAAAAGAAACAACTCACCCTCTGCGTTACGAGCACCTTCCCAGGTCGGCAAACCCTCCCGCACCTCACCAACAAACTCCCACCCGTCCCTCCCAGTCAATGGCTCGAACGAGGGCGTAGTGAGAGCAGAAGAGGGAAGGCCGCGGAGCCACAAGGCGGGGTCGGCATCGGCCCCCGCTAGGGCTCGCGGCAGTAGCTTGTCGCTGGCCTCAAACTCGGGCCCAACGTTCGCCTCGCACTGCCACATGCGGTGAAACAGGGTTTCAGGGACTCCAGCACTGCAGCGGTCGCAGTTCCTGTCGATCTGGTAGCCTGCGTTGTGGAGGCGGTCTCTGGTCCACTGTCCTCCGCTGATGATGGTGTTGTTGAGGGCCCAATCGCTGAAGTCGCCGTTTGCGAGGAACCTCCTTTGTTCAATGCGGATAGTGACCATGTCTGCGCCTCCTGCAAGCGTGTCTCCATGGGTATGTGTAGCGGCCTGCGTCCAGAGGAGACGGTGTAGATCTTCGCTGAGGTCTTGCAATGCTGTGTGGATGTCGGCGTCGAGGAGGTCAGGGTCGTCGGCCGGGGGAAGGTTCCACTCCTCGATGTAGCCGTCCTTCGTACGCCTCCACGTCGTAGCTGAGGTCGGCTCCCAACTGGCTTCTAGCAGGGTCGCGATGGCCGCGCCGGTGGGGCCCTTGACCTCGCGCCACAGCTTGGGGCCAGCGGCGAGCAGGGTAGTCTTGATCTTTGGCCAGGCTCTGATGATCCTGGCGTGCGTGTTCGGGTGGCGTATCCAGTGCTGAAGCCAGGCCTCGATGAACTCAATCCTTAGGGGGACTCCAGGGTCCATGCCGTCAAAGGTGGCGCCGAGGAGAGAAGTGAGGCAACGACCCGCTGCAGCGCCCGTCGCTGCCATGGCGGCCTGTCGCCGCCAGCGTAGAAGAGCGTGCCGAGCGAGGCCGTGAACCTGATGGCCAAATACTCCTTCAGGAAGAGCGCCAGTGCGCCACAGGCCAGCAGAGATTCGGGCCTGCTGTGCAGTGCTCCGTAGTCGATGTATTTTGCGAAACCTGGCGGTGGCGGAGATCTGGCGCTTCCTGGCTTTGGCTTGTACTCGTCGAGTAGCCGCGGCAGCGTCCACGCCAAGGTCGACGGCCGTGGAGGTCGCGGTAACTGGGATGTCGTACTGGTCGCATCTTCTTGGCAAGCAAGTGGCGGACCTTGGGAGTGGAGCCGATGAGGACGGTCTTGTCTGAGATAGGCAACTCGAACTCCTTTAATCCGTTGCATAGCGTCCTGGCGGCACGGGGGAGGTGCTTCTGCAAAGCTCGTAGGGCTCCTTCGACTCGTAGTACAGTGTCGTCCACGAAGGTCCACATCTGGGCAAGCTCTGCCTGAGCTTGAGCATGTCGAAGAATTGGTAACAAAATAAATCGTGCCAGGGTGGTGCCGTGGGGGGAGCCTGCAATGATGCCCTTGGAGGCGAAGATAGGCATGCTCACCCATTGACGACTGCGCAAGAATCTGGGCGCCAGGTAGAGCTGTACCTCCAATAAAAGAATGATGGCAGGGAAGCCACAGTTGAGGCCGACCATGATGAGGTTGGCGAGCTTGATATTGTCGTAGAATTTCTGGATGTCTAGCAGCAAGGTCGCCGACTGAATGCCGAGTGCTGAGGCTGTCTCGTCTAACAAGGCCCTATGCAGGACGGCTTGGAGAGCTGAAGAGCCTTTGATGGCTGTAGTCCAAAAATCGTCAAGTCCTTGCGTCCAGGCTTCCGACGCGGTGGATCTAATACGAGACCAGAGTCGGGCCATATGAGGAAGCATGCCAAGGACTCTGTCGCCTCCAGTCTTCTTGGCGGCGAGAGCTGCAATGGTGCCTGAAACTTGTAGTGGCCAAATGCCAGCTTGCTCCACTGAATTGAGAATCTCTGCGTAGGCTTCGACGGCAGGTTCTGGTAATCGATGGAGGTCGCGAGGTCCTAGGGCATCAACTCCATGCGCTTTACTGGGTGGCATGCGGCCGTGAATGCGGTGTACGTTCTCGGTTGTAATGGGCTCGAGAGGATGATGAACAGCTGCTGCCTTGGCCTTTGTCAGGGCCTGGAGGATGTCGTCGGAGGTCTCGGTGGCATGCCATACTTGCTGCCAGTGTTGCTTCTTGTTGTCCATGATGACGGTGGGGTCGGCGATGGTCAGGTTGGCCGTGTAGGCCTCGATGTGACGTACAGGTGCTGGCTTAACATGGGCGTGTAGTACTCCAGGGCGGTGCTTCCATTGCTGGGCGAGCCAAGCCCCGTAGGCCCTCTTGGACTTGGCGAGGGCGGCCGAGAGGGCTCTGGAGGCCCAGGTAGCGGTAATAGTGACCAAGTCGTCGGTGTCATCCTTGTCCCGGTGCGGGGCCCAGACGAGCGCGAACCAGCGGAAGATGGTGTCCTCGTCCTTCTCGAACTGTAGGTCGTGCATGTGGCTGTTGAAGTGGTCCGCGCGCTGCTGGATGATGGTGGCCTGCTGCTGCATAAGCGCTGTATGCTTAGGCTTGTCGTAGAGCGCGGCGTAGCGCTTGATGAGGGTGAGCGTAATGGCCCACCATTCCGAATGTGGGTCATGTACGTGTACACGGCCTGGAGCAGCCGCTGTCTTCTTCCAAGATAGCATGTAACCCTGAGCTCGGCCAGTGTATGCTGCGGCTTCCTTCGGGTCGATCTGGTGGTGGCTGATCATAGTGTTCTCGAGCGCCGTGACCCATTTGGCGTACTTGAGGTTGAGGAGGTCGGCGTCGTGCTCCCAGTGTCGATACACGAAGTGCGCGTGCGGCTGCTTGCAACGTGTGGGTAACGCCTCCTGCCATTGTTTTTCCCACAAGTCCAGCGGGATGGCGTAGGAGATAGGGTCCAGCTCTGCGGGCTCGTCTTGTGGCTGAAGCTGTGCTGCTGCTTGTTGAAGTTCAGGGGGTAGATCACGTAGACGAGCTGCTCGAGCTTCAGCTGTTTTCCGTTTCTTGATGGCGGTCTTGCTGTTGGGGTCTGGCGGTAACCTGGGCCTGTCCACTGTGGGGAAGGCCTTGGGGGTGTCGATCGACTGATACCACCAGGGGTCTGCACTGCCTGCTCGAACTTCGAGGCCAACGTGGGTGGCCCACGGTACGGTGGGGCACTGGCGGATGGAAATAGTGTGCTCGATGCCAGTCTTGACCAGTGCGAAATCAAGCGTGAGCCCCTGGCCCTTGTCGCAGGTGGCAGATCCAGGTGCTCGCACGATGGTAGCATTCCATTTGGCCAGCCACTCTGTCGCTGCAAGCTGCTCGGGTGTCATATTCCAATCGGCCAAGATGATCCAAGGGTCTGTCAGCATAGTAACGAAGGCTCCCAGCGAGAGCAGCTTGTCGTGCACTGCACCCTCGATCTGCCTGTGGGGTTCCAGATACGCAGCAATAACAACCAGATTGCCAGAGCGTCTGTGCCATACCATGGGCGTGAAGCCGAGGAAAGGGTCAGGCCTGCGCTGAGAGATGGCGAGATCTCGTAGATGGTTGAACGTGGTGGCCTGGACATGGTACCTGGATAGGATGATCTCGCCACCCGTGTTGCCGCCGTCTGATCTTCTGGTAGGGGTGGCCGTAGTCGATGATATTCTCCAACCATCCGCTGCTAGCTTGTCGTAGATGAGCGGCGCTTTTTCAGGCGAGATGTGTGTTTCGACTAGGGCCACCATCTGATATTGCTTGCCTGGGCCTGCCAACCATTTCTCAGACTGTGGTCCCCATTGTGTGATGTTGGAGAAAAACAGGGAGTGGTCTGACTGCGGGAGCTTCGTAGGGCCTTTCTCTTGGTTGGCAGGTGTAGGGTCGGGTCTCGGACTGCTGGGCTTCCATGGCCCCTTCACTGCAGGACTGTCGACAGCTTTCGCCATCTCATCGCCCCCTACCAAGGACTGCGTCTTGGGCGGAGCGGCATCAGGGTTTGCCTCTGGCGGAGGCTCCCCTGGAGGAGGAGTCGGAGGAGGATGAGGACGAGGAGGAGGAGGAAGGAGGACGCGCAGGCGGAGGCCGAGGCGGAGGCGGAGGAGAATGAGGAGGACGCGGAGGCGGAGGCGGAGGCGGAGGCGGAGGAGGAGGAGGATGAGGAGGAGGAGGAAGAGGAGGAGGAGGTGGACCAGTGCAAACCCAAGAATCATCAACGATGTTGGAGTAATCCCTCCCTCCAAGCTCCCTCTTCACAGGCCCCATAGAGGGAACTGCCTCGTTGGAAGACAACCGTTTGAAGACCTTGAAGTATGCCAACACATTATTCTCGAGATTCCAACGCCGCGGATCAACCTGACTGTTGCGGGTTGACGATCCCGAACCGTGCCAGAACGCCATTCCTGTGAAACCCTTGCAATTTCTTGCAACGAGTGTGCGCCGCGCTAAGGCGAGAGCCACATTTTGAAAAAGGAACCGCCCTGAATCAGTGAAGCTCTTGCATTTTGCATTTTTTGCCTCGAATGTGCGCCGCGCTAAGGCGAGAACCACATTTTGAAAACAACCCGCCCTCAATCTGTGAAGCTCTTGCAAATTTTGAAAACGAATGTGCGCCGGGCTGAGGCGAGAGCCACATTTTGACAACCACTTGCCCTCAGTCCGTGAAGCTCTCGCACATTTTGAAAACGACTGTGCGCCGCGCTGAGGCGAGAGCCACATTTTGAAATCCACCCGCCCTCAATCCGTGAAGGTCTCGCACATTTTTCAACGACTGTGCGCCGCGCTAAGGCGAGAGCCACATTTTGAAATCCACCCGCCCTCAATTCGTGAAGCCCTTGCCTTTTTTAACGACTGTGCGCCGCGCTAAGGCGAGAGCCACATTTCGAAAACGACCCGCCCTCAGTCCGTGAAGCTCTTGCATTTTTTACAACGGATGTGCGCCTCGCTGAGGTGAGAGCCACATTTTGAAAACGACCCGCCCTCAATTCGTGAAGCTCGTGCATTTTTGCGAAACGCCCGGCCCGCCCTACAAACTGGCCTCGGGGTGCGACAGGGAGAAGTTAATTACAATGAAAAGGAATGGCGGAGGAGGAGGAGGAGGAGGAGGAGGAGGACGCGGAGGGGGCGGAAGCGGAGGCGGAGGATTCTGAGGAGGCGGAGGAGGATGATGAGGAGGAGGAGGAGCAAGAGGATGAGGAGGATGAGGATGAGGATGAGGACGAGGACGAGGATGAGGACGAGGAGGAGGAGGATGAGGAGGACGAGGAGGAGGAGGACAGAGGACGGGGGAAGGTGGAGGAAGAGGAGGTGGAACTGGAGGAGGAGGGAGAGGAGGAGGAGGAGGAGGAGGAGGAGGACCAGTGTAAACCCAAGAGCCATCAACGATGTTTGAATGAACCCTCCCTCCAAGCTCCCTCTTCGCAGTCCCCTACAGAGGTTCATTTTTCATTGAGGGAACTGCCTCGTTGGAAGACAACCGTTTGAAGATACTGAAGCGTGCCAAAACATTGCTCTCGGGATTTCAATGCCACGTATCAACCTGAGCGCTGCGTCTTGACGATCCAGAATCGTGTCAGAACGCCATTTTTTGGACTTCAGCACCGCGAATCAACATACATTTTTTTGCGCCCGCATAATTCTGAATCCTTCCAAAACGAATGTGCGCGGCGCTAAGGCGAGAGCCACATTTTGAAAAGGAACCGCCTTCAATCTGTAAAAGTCGCAAATTTTTAAAACGAATGTGCGCCGCGTTAAGGCGAAAACCACATTTTGAAAACGACCCACCCTCAATCCGTGAAGCTCTTACACTTTTTGAAAACGAATGTGCGCCAGGCTGAGGCGAGAGCCACATTTTGAAATCCACCCGCCCTCAATCCGTGAAGCTCTTGATTCTTTTTACAACGAATGTGCGCCGCGCTGAGGCGAGAGCCACATTTTGAAAGCGACCCGCCCTCCATCTGTGAAATAGCTGCCATTTTTAAAGCTTCCGAGTCACAAGTGGGGAGGAAGTCTCAGGCGAAACGCCCAGCCCGCCCGAAAAACTGGCCTCGGGGTGCCGCAGGGAAAAGTTATTTATAAGGAGAAGGAATGATGATGATGATGCTGATGATGATGATGATGATGATGATGATGTTGATGATGATGATCATGATGATGATGATGATGATGATGATGATGATGATGATGATGATGATGTTGATGATGATGATGATGATGATGATGATGATGATGATGCTGATGATGATGATGATGCTGATGATGATGATGTTGATGATGATGCTGATGATGTTGATGATGCTGCTGCTGCTGATGATGCTGTTGCTGCTGCTGCTGCTGCTGCTGATCATGATGATGATGATGGATGATGATGATGATGATGATGATGATGATGATGATGATGATGCTGATGATGATGATGATGATGATGATGATGATGATGATGGATGATGATGCTGATTGATGATGATTGTCATGTTGATGGATGATGATGATGATGATGAGGATGATATGATGATGTGATGATGATGATGAGGATGTGATGGTGAGAGATGAAGGAGGGATAGGAGGAGGAGGAGGAGGAGGAGGAGGAGGAGCTCGGAACTGCCCCCTGACTCGCGGGCCCCGCCGAACACCAGGGCGCCTCGTGGAACCCGGACATGTCGTCGTACGATCCCGCGATCGTCGCGGCGGCGGGACCGAACCCCGTGGAGCCCGGGGGGGCATTGGGATGGGGGAGCGGAGGAGGCGTCGGCGGAGGGGGACCCCCCCTCCAAGGGTGGGCGGGCTCCTCCTCCTGTACGACTCTGACTCCCGACGGCCGCAGCCAGAGGAGAAGGGGGGGGAGGACGCAAGCGGGGAGGGGGATGTGGTGGGGGTGGGGAGCGCTATGAGGGGGAGGCACGATTGAACAATTGCCTGGCCTGTGCTTGTCATGCGGTTTTGGTCTGGCACCCTGTCCTGGTCCCTTCTTGCGTTTCGCTCTGGCGCTGCGGGCCTGTCCCTTCGTGCGCAAGGTGGAAGCGGAAGAGAGCGATGGCGGGCGTTACCGAGGGGGGAAGGGTGGCAGGCGTTGCCGAGGGGGGAAGGGTGGGGACGGGCCATGAACGTTTTGTTTCGCGCCGGCGCCGGGTGGGAATGCTTAGGAATAGCCAAAGACAGCTCGGACAGCAGATATCTATATGGATCTGCTACAGCAGAATGCGCATACCTATAGGGATCTGCAACGGCAGAGCGCCTCGCTTCTCTTTCTCCTCCTCTGCCTCCTCCTCCTCCTCCTCGTTCCTTCTTCATCCCACCTCATTCTGCCCTCCCGTCGTCGTCGTCGTCGTTGTTGTTGTCGTGCTCCTGCCTCGTTTGGGAATTTGAGCCCAACAACGCGCCATGGTTTCGGTTCGTAACCTAGTCATTTAGGTTTCTGCTGAAAGCCGTATGGAGTCTGAATGGAGATCTTCTCGTCCTCCTTTTTATCATCATCATCATCACTTCCTCCCTCCTCCGTCTCACGAGGCTCGGGGAAACGTCAGACTCGAGTACGCCGGAACTCGAGCTGAACTCGGGTTTGCCCACGCTTTCTGACGGGCGCGTCCTGGATTTTGACGGTTTGGTTTTCGTGGGATGTCTGGAAAAGGAGGAGGAGGAGGAGGCGGAGGCGGAGGCGGAGGCGGAGGGAGGAGGAGGAGGAGGCGGTAGGTAGGAGGAGGAGGAGGAGGAGGAGGAGGAGGAAGGAGGAGGAGGAGGAGGAGGAGGAGGAGGAGGAGGAGGAGGAGGAGGAGCGGGAGCTCGCATTAGATTTCAGAGTGTGTCTCGTCCTTTTCCTGACTGGCCCCGTCAGGCCGACCCGAGTCCTTGCGTCTCCTCGCGAGAGGCTCCTCCTCTGTCTTTCTCCTCCTCCTCCTTCTTCTTCTCCTCCTCCTCCTCATCCTCCCAGTCGGATTCCCCTTTCACGGTGGAATAACTCGGTTGCGCCGTAGGTTGCGCCTTCGGCGGCAGAGTATAAAACCGTCTCCTATCAGTTGCGCCATAGGTCGCGCCCTCGGCGGCCGAGAAAAACGCCTCCTATCGGTTGCGCCATAGGTTGCGCTCTCGGCGGCCGAATATAAAACCGTCCCCGATCGTTTGCGCCATAGGTTGCGCCCTCGGCGGCCGAGAATAAAACCGTCGGGTGCGACCAGTCTGTTCAGTTCAGTTCAGTTTCGTTCAGCCTCGCGAGAAACAAATTCGGGCTACGCCCGACATGAAGCATTGCGCTATTTGTAAGGACGAGTTGGAAGCGGCCCGCGTATATTGCATGCTTTGTTTCGCAGTTCCGCACGCCCCCAGTGCGCCCCGGCGATGTGGTGTGCACGGTATTGTGCAGTGAAGCATCTAGCAACGTAATCAGGAGGAACAGGACGACAAGGGGAGGATCATGAGGGCGAGGAAGGGGAGG
>CAUYUJ010017883.1:44277-54277 GCA_963575745.1 Prorocentrum cordatum
CTCTCTCCTGTCCCCCCCCTCTCCTTTCCCCTCCCCTCCCCCCCCCCTCTCTCCTGTCCAGGGCGCAGTGAAGGGGGGGGAGCTGGGGGAAAGAGAAGGTGCAGAGGCGGGGGGGGTCCAGGAAGGAACAGGGGGGGTGGGCGGAGAGGGGATTGCAGGGGAATGGGGGGGGTGCAGGAAGAGAGGGGGGGGGGGCGCCGGAGAGGAAGGTGCAGGGGGGGGGTGGCGGTCCCGGCATTGGGGAGGCCTTGCGTGTCAATTCTTTCGTCGTTTGCGTCCCCCCTCCTTGCAGAGCGAAGCTTGAGCGAGCTCAAGCCCACGCTCTCAGAAACTCACGCTGGATCGGCGGATTTCCAGCGCCATGCCACGGCATGGTTTTCGGTCGATTCCAACTAGGCCCCAAAATCTAGAAAAATGCCCCCCCCCCCCCCCGAAAAAACCATCGGAAGTGATTCCACATTCGGTGTCGATTCGTTGATCTTTTGGGCCACAGAAGCCCCACCCCACTTTGGGGCGTCGCTACGCCTACGCCATGCTATGTCAGGCTATGCGTCCTCATTTCCGCGCTTCCGCGCGTGTGTTTTTGTTCGAAATGCTGCTCTCGCTGAAGCGCTGGCCTCATTTTCGGGCTACCGCTCGTTCCGAATCGTGCTCCCGCTGCAGCGCTGGCCTCATTTCCTAGCTACCGCTCGTTTCGAATCGTGCTCCCGTTGCAGCGCTGGCGTCATTATTTCCAGTGCCATGCCACGGCATGGTTTTCGGTCCTCCCGAAAAGACCCCAAAATCTAAAAAGTGCCCCCCCCCCCCCCCCCCCTCCCTCCCGAAGTGATTCCACATTCGGTGTCGATTCGTTGATCTTTTGGGCCCCCTCCACTTTGGGGCGCCTCCACGCCATGCTATGTCATGCTACGCGTTAATCTTCAACACCATGCTATTCTATGTATGCCATGCTACGACATCCGATTGTGCGAATAGAGAGGAGATCTACGTCATGATAAGGGATGGTAGGGAGGGGTAGGACGTCAGCTATGACGCGAGCGCACCTAGCTTGTCCTCCCCCTCCCCTTTCTCGTCTTCCTCTCTCTTCCTCGTCCTCCTGCCGTCCTCGCCCTCCTCCTCACCTCCTCTTCCTCCCACCCTCCTCCTCGCCTCTCTCCCCCCCCCCCCCGGCTCCTCCTTCCCTTTAGCCCCCCCCCTTGTGCTCTCCCCCCCCCCCCCCCCTCTCTCCGTCGTCCTCCCGAGCTCGGCGTTTTCGGGGTGGCAGGCTCGGGGCCGCTCCTCAGCGGCCGTTCCTGGTGCGGAGGTCATCTCTACCCCCCCCCCCTGGGGAGGGGGGCGCGGGGACAGAGGACGACGAGGAGGAAGGACGCGGAAAAACGCCACGACATACAGCGCCGGTTTTCATACATGCTCCGCGTGCGGACCATGTAGTAAAAATAAAGGGTTGATTAATAAATACAAGGATGCGTTTACGCATTAATCTGTTCATACATTAATCATGTATTCAACATCTTATATTTGAAAAATCCCATGTATAAAAAACTGCCCTGTACAGTCAGCCCGCATGGTAAGGATGGGCGACCTTCTCTGAGGGTACCCTTGCATCCCTGCCTCCTCGGCCCGTCCTTGGCCACTTTCGTTGGCCGCGCCCCGCTCGCAGAGCTTCGAAGCGGCCTTCCAAGGCCCTTGCATCCTCATCGCGCAGGCCGGCTGTAACGGATGAGGATGATGACAAGGACGTTGACGAAGACGAGGACGCGGATGACGATAATGATGGTGTTGTCGGTGCTGCTGCTGCTGATACTGCTGAGGAGTATACTGAGTATTAGTGTTTGTAGAACTATTGTCCACATTTTATTGCGATTCTGGCGGTGGTGGTGATGACGATGTTTCCGTGGTGTCATTGTGATGGTAAGTACGATCATGCTGCTGCTGATGGTGGTGGCGGCGGTGGTGATGATGATTCTGCTGGGGCTGCTGCTGCCAATTTCTGCTGCTTCTGATTAATAATGGGCGATGATGACGACGAGAAGGAGGATGGGGAGGGAGGAGGGAGGAGGAGGAGGAGGAGGAGGAGGAGGAGGTGGAGGAGGATGAGGGAAGATGGGGATGAACAGGAGGAAGCGAGGGAAGCACACCATGGCAAACCCAACATGCACGTACACGCATACGCGCACGTGCCTGAATATGTGTACATCTGAGCCACGCTGCAGTGCACAGCTCCGCCGCACGGTCCCTCCCTGTAGAGGTCCCCACGGAGCCTGCTTTTGCACCGCGACTCTTCGCCCCCCCCCCCCCCCCCGCGAAAAAAGCGAGTGCCCCGTGGGCCTGCCATGCTTGGCGAGTTTTTTTGTTGTTGTTGTTTTGTTTTTTGTTTTTGTTTTTTTTGTTTGTTGTTAAAAACAATGTGTTGTAAATAAAAAGTTTTAAACATAAATTGTTTGCATTCTTCTTCTTCTTCTTATTATTTTTATTATTATTACTATTATTATTATTATTATTATTATTATTATTATTATATATATATTTGTATATATACATGGGAATGGAACTGCCTTGCGTCCCTTTGGCGAATTCTATAGGATGACTGCGGCAAGGCACACCCATGCAGTTTACCCGCCAGTCGTTGAGAAAGTGGGTGTTTTTGGGTTCCCATATTCCAGTCTACTTTGAGCGCCTCCCTACTTCAGTGATCGAGTGGCTTCACCTTTCCTGTCTTCCTTAGGGGGCGGGCAGACACCCAGTCTACTTTCCTCGCCTTCCTACTTCATGCTCCTACCTACTTCTTCCGACCGATGGGTACTCAAACAGTTCAACACGATGTTTCAGCGAGAGCCCTGTTTTGAACAATAATGTTGTTCGTGCCCGTGTCATGGTTGCGCATGCTTACATGTCTGGTCGGTCAGTTGGGCGAGACTTGCATGGTTAAGTTGAGTCGCCCTCCATCCGTGCATATGTTACACATGTTTATGCTGCTGGATGTTAGATTTGAGGAGGTCTCAGCCGAGAACCCCATGTTGAAAACGAACCGTCCTCCATCAGTGTAATTGTTGTATGAGTTTACACTGCTGGTTGCGTTTTGAGGAATTTCAGACGAGAACCCCATTGAGAAAACGAGCCAGCCTTTATCTGTGTCACCGCTGCATGATCGTGCCCGTTCTTTTTTATTTGGCTAGCAAGTCTAGTGCGACAAATCCCATTTTGAGAAGGACCCAGCCTCCATTGTCGTACTTGCTTCAATCTTTTAAGACGAAGTTGCGCAGCGCTACGGCCAGCGTCCCCTTTTGAAAGGGGCCTCGCCTCCATCCGCACAGCTGCCGTAAGGTCTGAACGCACGTGCGCGCCGCCACGGCGGGAACCCTGGATTCAAGAGGACCCCCGCCGTCCGTGCTGCTGCTGGATGTCTTCGAGCTTCGGCGTAGTAGGTCGTGAGCAAGCCTCGGGCGAGACGCCCGGCCTGGCCCGAGGACACTCTTGGAGGTGCAAGAGAGAGAGAGAGAGAGAGAGAGAGCAGGAAGAGGAGGAAGAGGAGGAGGAGGAGGAGGAAGGACGGACGGAGGAAGGACGCGGGGTAGGAGGAGGAAGAGGAGGAAGAGGGGTAGGAGGAGGACGAGGCGGAGGAGGAAGGACGGAGGAAGAGGAGGAGGAGGAAGAGTAGGAAGAGGAGCAAGAGGAGGAGGAAGGAGGAGGGAGGAGGAAGGAGGAGGAGGAGGAAGAGGAGGAAGACAGGGATGGAGGGAGGAAGAGGAGGAAGGACGAGAGGGAGGCGTCCCGCCCCCTTGCTATTCTGGACGATCCGCGTAACCCCGGTGGCCCATCCAGAAAAACGATGGCCAGACGAGTTGCCCAGAGCAAGGATCGGGGCTCAAGAGGCGGGGGTCAATGCAAACGGGGGTCAGCCAGGGCGCCGGATCTTGCAGGATCCTGCAGGGCCGGGGGAGCATTGACCCGGGTTAGGTGCAGGATCCTGCAGGATCCTGCAGGATTTTGCAGGGCTATGGTCGCATTGACCCTGGTTTGGGTGCAGGATCCTGAAGGATCCTGCAAGGCTCGACTGACCCGGGTCTGGTTTCACCCGGGTCAGAAGATCCCCGAAGGGAGGTGGAGTATTACGCAGTGGGAAAGAGTGGGTTGGGTAAGACGTCGCACCCCAGGAGTGGGAGGATGGAGGAGGAGTCGGAGGAGCAAGAGAGGGATGAGGAGGAGGAGGCGGAGGTGGAGGCGGTTGCGGAGGCGGGGGCGGAGGAAGAGGAGGAGGAGGAGGACCAGTGGAAACCCAAGAGTCATCAACGATGTTGGAATTAACCCTCCCTCCAAGCTCCCTCTTCATCGGCCCCTAGAACGGTTCATTTCCATTGAGGGAACTGCTTCGTTGGAGGACAACCGCTTGTAGATCCTGAAGCATGCCAAAACATTGTCTCGGGAGTTCAACACCACGTATCAAGCTGGCTGCTGCGTCTTGACGATCTGGAATCGTGCCAGAACGTCATTTTTTTGGATTCTAACACCGCGAATCAACATAACTGTTGCACCCGCATAATCCTGAACCCTTCCTGAATAAACAATACTTTCTGGTACGTTGACCATGGGAACCCGTGAAACTCTTGCAAATGTTTAAAGCGAATATGCGCGTCGCTTAGGCGAGAGCCACATTTTGATAACGGGTGATCCTCAACCCGTGAAGTTCTTGCAATTTTTGAAAGCGAATGTGCGCGGCGCTAAGGCGAGAGCCACATTTTGATAACGGGTGATCCTCAATCCGTGAAGTTCTTGCAATTTTTCATAAGGCGAGAGCCACATATTGAAAAGGAACCGCCCTCAATCAGTGAAACTCTTGCAGATGGTTAAAACGAATGTGTGTGGCGCTAAGGCGAGAGCCACATTTTGAAATGGAGCCGCCTTCAATCCGTGAAACTGTTGCAAATTTTAAAAACGAATGTGCGCGGCGCTAAGGCGAGAGCTACATGGTGAAATCGACCCGCCCTCAATACGTGAAACTCGTGCAAATTTTGAAAATGAATGTGCGCGACGCTAACGCAAGAGCCACATTTTGAAAACCACCCGCCCTCAATCCGTGAAGCTCTTGCAAATTTTTTAAAGCGAATGTGCGCGGCGTTAAGGCGATAGCCACATTTTGAAAACGACCCGCCCTCAATATGTGAACTTGTTGCCACTTTGTAAGCTTCAGAGTCATGAGTGGTGAGGAAGTCTCAGGCGAAACGCCCGGCCCGCCCTAAAAACTGGCCTCGGGGTGCGACAGGGAGAAATTATTTGAAAGAGGAAGGAGTGGAGGAGGAGGAGGAGGAGGAGGAGGAGGAGGAGGGGGAGGAGGAGGAGGAGGAGGACGAGGACGAGGAGGAGGGATGATCAAGGAAGAGGAACATGCGGATCAGGAAGAGGAGGAGCAGGAGAACAAGTAGGAGGAGGAGGAGGAAGAGGAGGAGGAGGAGGAGGAGGAGGAGGAGGAGGAGGGCGAACGGAATGAACAAAGGCCTCTAGGATGCCTCTCGGAGTCTCTTCGGATTTCTTTCGAGAGTTTCTTGGAGTCCTCTAGGGGCGTCTTGGGTGTCTCCTTGGCAGTCCCGGAGGCTCTGGGGGGCCTCTTGGGGCCTCCTCTTCGGGCTCTTGGGAGCCTCTTGGGGGCATCTTGGGAGCCTCTTGAGGGCCTCTTGGGGGCCTCTTGGGGGCCGCTTGGGGCCTCCTGGGCACGGACCATCTTTGGGCCATCTTGGCTGAGAGCGATCAAACGAGGGGAGCTCCCCAATTAGGTTTCCTCCTCAGGAGGCCAACATGTAGCCCAAACCCTAGTGAAATAGATGATTTTGGCTTACTCGCCGAGGCCATCTTGGACGCTCCAACGACCCACGGAACGCCCCGTCCAGGTCCACAGGTAGGGGGTAGGGGGAGGGGTCAAGGCACCCTCCCCGCCCGCAAGCCGTCTCGCTCACTCCCACCCGCCCTCCCAACACATCAGTCACACCCGAGCCGCAGCGTGTTCAGCGGTAGTTTTTGGAAGGGCAGCTAATAGGAACCAAAACGGACCCCATGTGCGCAACGCTTGGGCGAGGTGCGCCAGGCGTGCCAGGCGCGCCACGCGCGCTAGGTGCGCCAGGCCCCCCTGTGGCCCAAGCGTGCCGGGCACGCCTGGTGCGCCAGATGCGCCACGTGATCCATTTGCGCCGTGTGTACCGCATGCTCCAGCCGCGCCAGTTGCCCTACGTTCGGGGCACGCGTAGAGTGTGCCAGATGAGCCTGCGCACGTGGCAGTACACATCGGAAAACGTGCCGGCCCCCACGACCCTTGTCGAAAACAAGTTCGCAATCGCGGCGGGGTGGCCATCATAGCGTCTGGTGGGCCTTCACATAGCAGGCAATATGCCAGTACCCTCGCCGTCCCTGTCAAAGACCAATGTACAGTGATCATGGTGTGCCCGCGCATGACCCAGCTTTTTTCTCGAAGTGCATCTTGTGTTATCGTCTTTTCACAAGGAAGCTGGCCCTGCGCACAGCAGGCAATATGCGGGCCCCCCCACCGTCCCTGTCAGAACAATACGAAGTGCTCATCGTGACCCACGACTTGGCCCCAAAGTGGATTTTGCATGGCTTTTTGACAGGGGGATCGTGTGTGTGAAGGGGGTGCCCTCATTGGTCCTGCTTGGCCCTCGGTCGCCTGGGGGAGGGGGTGCTCACTAACAGGGAGCAGTGATTGAAGCCTTCCCCGAAGAGGAAGAAGGGAGGTTGGAAGAGGAAGCTCCCCGAGCCGCTCACGCCCAGCAGGGCCGGTGGGACTCTTCATCCCCCCTTCTCCTCCTCCTCCTCCTCGTCGTCGTCCTCCTCCTCCTCCTCCTCCTCCTCCTCCTCCTCCTCCTCCTCCTCCTCCTCCTCCTCCCCCTCCCCCCTTCCCAGCTCCTTCCTGCTGCTCCTCCTCGTTCGTCCTCCCCCCTGCTGCTTCTCTCCCCCGCGCTCTCCGCGCTGCCGCTTGCCGCGAGATGGACCGCATGAGCCACATGATGAGCGGCGCCTGCTTCGTGCCGCAGGCGCGGCGCCCCCGCCGGGGATCACCCTGCACGGGGTCGAGGATGCTGATGGTGGTGGTGCTGGTCGTGGATGAGGGTGAGAATGAGGACGGTGGTGGTGGTGATTGTGATTGTGATGGCAATGTTGGTGGCAATGATGATTGAGAGGAGGAGGAGGAGGAGGAGGAGGAGCACAGGGAGGGGCCGAACATGGGAGGGAGGAGGGAGGGAGGTCATGGAAGAATGGGGACCACGTTGTGAAAACGAGCCGTCCTCAATCCGTGAAGCTCTTGCATTTTTTTCAAAATGCGCCGCGCTAAGGCGAGAGTCACATTTTGAAAAGGAACTGCCCTCAATCCGTGAAAATCTTACAAATTGTTAAAACGAATGTGTGTGGCGCTAAGGCGAGAGCCACGTGTTGAAAAGGAACCGCCTTCCATCCGTGAAACCCTTGCAAACTTTGAGAACCAATGTGCGCGGCGCTAAGGCAAGGGCCACCTTTTGAAAACGACCCGCCCTCAATCCGTGAAGCTCGTGGCACTTTTAAAGCGAATGTGCGCAGCGCTAAGGCGGGAGCCACATTTTGAAAACCACCCGCCCTCAATCCGTGAAGCTCTTGCAAATATTTAAAGCGAATGTGCGCGACGCTTAGGCGAGAGCCACATTTTGAAAACCACCTCCCTCAATCCGTGAAGCTCTTGCAAATTTTTAAAGCGAATGTGCGCGGCGCTTAGGCGAGAGCCACATTTTGAAAACCACCCGCCCTCCATCTGTGGAATTGTTGTCGCTTTCTAGGTTTCAGGGTCATAAATGGTGAAGAAGTCTCAGGCGAAACGCCCGGCCCGCCCTAAAAACTGGCCTCTGGGTGCGACAGGGAGGAGTTATCTATAAGGAGAAGGAATGGAGGAGGAGGAGGCGGAGGAGGAGGAGGAGGAGGAGGAGGAGGAGTAGGCGGCGGAGGCGGAGGAGGAGGAGGAGGAAGAGGAGGCGGAGGAGGAGGAGGAAGAGGAAGAGGAGGAGGAGGAGGAGGAGGAGGAGGAGGAGGATGTGGATAATATTAATCATAAGAAGGGGCATAATAATACGAAATAGAAGACGAATACTAAGAATATTGTTAATAATACGAATAATACACATAAGAAGACGAACACTAATACAACTAAGAGGGCTAATACTAAACATAATAAGGCGAATAACACGAATAATAAGGATACTACTCATATTAAGAATAATAAAATCACTAATTATATAAATACTGATACTACTATCAACATTTATCATGCCAATAAGAATAATAGGAATAATAACAATAATGAGAGTACTACGATTCAGAAGAATACGAATAAGGAAAGGGTAATAATACGAAGACGAATAGTGATAAGGATTACACTCATAATAATACGAATAAGAAGACGACGAGGAGGAGGATCTATTGTTTTCCCCTGCGGGCTTTGACCACCTCGTATCTCCCCACGAGGGTGGTCTGGCAGAGAGCCTAGACGTGGCGCTTCCAGGCTTCAGCAAGAAGACTCTCCCAGGGGGGCGACCCCCTGGGCACGAACAGGTGGGCCGCACATTCCCATCCGGGAGAGGGATGCACGACACCACGAGAGCATCCCCCTCTCCAGCACACAGGCAGTCGAAGCCGCAGCACGCTGAGGCGGTGTCTGCCAAGACTACGCAGAGTCGTCTGCTGCTGCATCGTTGTTCGCAGGGACAGGTGGCCTGGACCTTGGCCTGAAATGCAGGTGTCCTGACCTCTCGACGAAGGGCTTATGTTCTCAGAACAACGTTTTTGTTCTTAGAGCCTTTTTGGGTTCTACGATCACTTCGTGGTAGGCTTTCTAGGAATGCCGGGACGATCGGTCCCTGCCCCGCTCTGGACGCCCGAAAGATGATTACGGAACAACAGACCGAAGTTGAGATAAAGAAGAGCCCCAGCCAGCATCACCGTTGTCAGAAGGCGAGCGGGCCTCGGGCGCGGGGTGCTCTCGGGAAGGGCCGCGGTCGGGCCGGAGGTCGACCTGGGCATTCACCGTCAGCTCTTTCCTCTTAGGATGGCGGCCTTTACACATCTATTACCACGCCCAGATGCCGAACTTGCCTGGAAGTGGGTCACACCTGGCATGAAGGCCTCGAGAGCTGCCGTGGGACGCGAAACATTTGCATGCCAGTCGCACTACCAGCTCCGCACTACCACTGCAAGGAAGCATGCCACATGTGTGGTCGAAAGAATTAAGACGCTCCACGCTGCACGCCCTCAAGCTCGAGCGCTTACCAGGAAGAGGCTTTCTGCCATCCAGAGGCCGACGGTTCTGGAGGCAACGAGCACAGCGCCAAACACCTTCAAGCCTAAACCAGCGGTGCACTTTGCCAGAGGGTGGCAGGGTGGCACAGCCTTCAGGAACAGACAGGATGCCTTCTTTTGAAGCTCTGGGAGCAGCACACCCAGGCAGCCGCTTAGCCGCGACTTTGCAGGCGGCACGCGCGACTTTGTGATCGTTTTCTTATTAATTGTTTTGCCGATCGGCCAGGGCCCTCGCGCGCCCCCCCCCCCCCCCCCCGCAGAGCACATCTTGGGTGTTTCTGGCGCCTGTTTCAGGTAGGTGGAGGCTCCCCCAGAGGACGCACTGTTGCAAACAGTCGCATTAAGCAGAGGTCTGAAGCCAGACCCCCCCCCTCCCCCCCTTCCGCCCAATGTCGAAACGCCGAAGAAGAACATGTTGACTTTCACACACACATGTGTCCACTTCTTCCGACACCCCCTGGTGTCCAGGATGGAGCTCGAGAGCTTCCCTGGCCCCGAGGTCGGCCGCGTGGCTCTCCCGAGCCTGAGTGCCATCCCTTCACTGGGAGACCATTTCTACTTTATTGCATCTTGTGGACAAATCTTGGGGAGCCTCGTCCAAGGGGAGGCTTGTCCAAGGGGGGCTTGTCCAAGACAATTTGGGCCTTGACCTTGATCACCTCACGGCTCCAGGGGC
>CAUYUJ010017883.1:59277-84277 GCA_963575745.1 Prorocentrum cordatum
GCGACCGAGTTTGACAGCCGAGTGTGATCCAGCCGAGTTCGACTGTGGCCGACCCTGATCCGTCCGAGATCAACCCGGTCCGAGTCGGACCGGGTCGAGTCCAGCTTGGCCGAGTCTGACTCGGCCGAGTCCGACCGCGCGCCATTTTTTCAGCCAGAGCGCCGGCCGAGTGCGACCAGGCGAGTTCGACCAGGTCAAGTTTGACCGGGCCAAGTTCGACTGGGTCCGAGTCCGACCTGGCCGAGTCCGACTTGGCCGAGTCCAGCTTGGCCGATTCCGACCCGCCGAATTCGACCCTCCCGAGTGCGACCTGATCGAGTTCGTCCAGCCCAGTTCGACTCAAGTTCGACCAGGCTGAGTTCAATGTCTTCCCTAGGGGAAGTGTCGAACATGCGGCTGGGGGTTTTCTCACACGTGCAAATACGTCTGCGGAGGTGGTAGTGTCGAACATATGTCTTTGGCACTTGTTTTCATGTGTGTCATTAGGAGCCAAGGGGATGTGTCGAACATGCGGCTGGCAGATTCTGTCACACGTGCAAATATGTGCGCGTAGAGGTTTGTGTCGGATTTGCGTCTGGCACTTGTGCACTTGGCATGCGTCTTTCATTGTGTCGGCGCCAAGGGGTGTCTTCGAACATGCGTACACACGTATTTTCACATCTGTTCGTGCCAAGGGGAGATTGTTGAAAGTTCGGCCGGTGCATTTTTCACGTGAAAATACGTTCGCGTAGGTGGCGGTGTCGGATTTGCGTCTGGGACTTGTGCACTTGCCACGTGTCTTTCATATGTGTAGGCGCCAAGGGGTGTCTTCAAGCATGTGAGCTCACATGTTTTCACATCTGTTCGTGCCAAGGGGGGTGGTGTTGGAACTGGGGCCGGCGAATTTCTCACACGTGCAAATACGTGCGCGGAGAGGGGGTGTCGAGAATGCGTCTGGCACGCTTTTCTTGTGTGGTGTCGCCAAGGGATCATGTTTCAGGCGTAAAGGTGAATTTGCGGAGGGGTGATATCGAATATGCGAGGCGAGCGAACAGCACAAAGGCACCCCCTCGCTTTGAGCTCCATCGGAAACCAAGGAGAGAGGAAGCACTTACCGATGGAGAACACTGGAGATGATGGTATCGATCGTGATGACGATGATGGTTACGGTGATGATGATGCTGATCATGATTCTGACGATGATAATGATGAAGATGATGATGATGTTGATGATGATAATGATGTTGTTGCTTTTGCTGATGATGATGCTGATGGTGGTGGTGATGATGGTGATGATGAGGGGGAAGATGATGATGCTGATGACGAGGATGATGATGGTGGTGATAATGATGATTATGATGACTATGATAAAGACGATGGTAATGATGAATATGGTGGTGGTCATGACGACGATGATGATCATATTGGCGATGCTGACGACGATGGTGTTGATGATGATGGTGGTTACGATGATGATATGCCGATGATGATGATTATGAACATAATAGTATGATGATGACGATGATGATGAATATTACGATGATGTTGCTGCTGCTGCTGATGATGATGATGATGATGATGGGGATGTTGATGATGATGATTCATATTATTGTTCCGTTTTTTCATATATTATCATTATTGTGATGATTAGTCTGAGGATGTTGATGATGCTGATGGGGATGAGGATGATGCTGCTGATGACGATGACGATGACGATACTGATGATGATGCTGATGATGATGGTGATGACCATTGGGCTGCTGATGATGGTGATGATGATGCTGCTGACGATGCGGATGACGATGATGGTGATGGTGATGATGCTGCTGTTGATGACGATGCTGTGACGATGCTGATGAAGGTGATGATGCTAGTGATGATGCTGATGATGACGATGCTGTGACGATGGTGATGATGGTGATGATGCTGCTGATGCTGAAGGCGATGAGGATTTTGATGCTGTTTATGATGATGACGACTTTGATGACTCTGATGATGATGATGGTGGTGGTACGGATGATGATGATGATGATGATGATGAGGATGATGATGGTGATGATGATGATGATGGTGATGATGATGATGATGATGATGATGATGATGATGATGGTGATGATGATGATGATGATGATGATGATGATAATGATGATGATAATGAGGATCGTGGTTCGTATCATTTTGATGACGATGGTGGTCATGACCACGACCACGACCATGCTGACGACGATGCTGATGTTGATGAGGATGCTGATGCTGATACTGAGGCTGATGATGCTGATGATGTTGGCGATGATGATGCTGCTGTTGATGATGATGCTACTGTTGCTGCTGATGATGATGCTGCTGCTGCGGCTGCTGCTGATGATGAGGATGATGATGATGATGATGGTGACGATGATTCTCGGGATCATGGTGGTTGTTATGATGATGCTGATCATGGTTGTGGGCGTGATCGTTGTGGTGATGAAGATAATAATGAGGATGGCGACGACGGCGATATCGATTCTGGTAAAGATGACGGTGATAGAGGTGGAGGTGGTGGTGGTGGTGGAGGTTCGCCAGGCACGGTACAGGCCTGGGCGGTTGGAACGCCTACCCCAACGAATCAACGATGGATACTTGTTTGTAATCTGCCACGCAGGGGATCTGACTCAGAAACCTTTTTTCCATTCCAATCAAGTGAATTCTTTGGTATTCAACCACAAAGGGGGTCCCCCCTGTAATGCGCCAATCAACGGCGGAATGCCGAGTGCGGGATACAAAGAATGGCGGAATGCAAAAGGATCATCCTTGTGGCGGAATGCAAACTGATTCCCTGTGTGGCAGAATGCGAACGCATTCTTCTTGTGGCGAAATAGAAAGAGAATTCTTTCCTTGTGGATTTCAAGCGGGTTTGTTTTGTGGCAAGATACAAAGGATTCATGTTGCGGCCAAATACAAAAGGGTTTCCCTTGTGGCGGGAAGCAAGAGGATTTCCTTTGTTGCAGAATGCTAAAGGATACCTTGTGTGGCGGAGTACTGAAGGATTCAATTTGTGGTGGGTTACTAAAGGATTCGGTTTGTGGCAGAATGCAAGGGGAATATTCCTGCGGCTTATTACTAAAGGGTTCCTGCTATGGTGGGTTACTAAGGGATTTGTTTTGTGGCGGGATACGCAAGGTACCCCTTTGTTGCTGAGTACAGCGGGGTGCAAAGGGATTCCCCCTTGTGGCAGAACGCAAAAAGGATCCCGCTCGTGGTGGAACACTGGGGGACTTCTTTTGTGGTGGATTGCTCAGGGATTCTTTTTGCGGCAGAAGACAAGATGAATCCTTCCGTGATTGATTACCGATGGTTTTTCGTTTATGTGGCGGAATGCAACGGGAATTGTTATGTGGCCGAATACAAAGGGCTTCCTTTGCGGCGGAATATGGTCTCTTTCGTGGCAGGATGCTAGAGTTTGTTTTTGTTGCGGAAAACTAAAGGAATCCTTATGTGGTGGGTTACTTCGGGATTTCGGTGGTGGCAGAGTACAAGAGGAGTCCTTCGGTGGTTGATTACCACGGGAGGCCTTGTGTGATGAAATGCAGGGGGAATCCGTCTGTGGCCAAATGCAAAAGGATTTCCTTTGTGGCGGGATACATGAGAATTCCTTTTGTGGCAGACTACTGAAGGATTCGGTTTGTGGCGGAGTACCAAGGGATTCTTTTTGTGGTTGATTACCAAGGGATTCTTTTCGTGGTTGATTGCACGGGATTCCTTACGTGGCGGCATGCAACGGGATGTGTTCTGTGGCCGAATACAAAAAAGGTTTCCCATCTGGCGGAATGCAAGAGGGATCCCCGTTGTTGCGGGATACAAAATCATTCGTTTTAAGGCGGAATGCAAAAGGACTACTTTTGTGAGCGAGACGCGCTGACAAATATCCTACACCTAATGAGAAACCAACACACGCACACGTACACCAGACAAACCATTCAACAAACCCTGCTATCGGCAACATCTCCTTGGACCATCGCCACAATTCAGCAGGTTTCTTTTTGGTATTTGCCAGCGCTTTTCGCTCACAAATGGAGTCCTTTTGTATTCCGTCTGAGAAGGCGTCCTATTGTACTCCGCCGCAAACTGATAATTCTTTGTTCATGCAACCACGAAACGAAGTCTGATGTATTCTGCCACCACGGGAATCTTTGTGTATTCGGCCACAAAAGGGGATCCTTGTGCTTTCAGCCGCAAGGGGACTCCTTGTGGAATCCGACGCACAGGGGATCTTTTTGCATTCATCCGCGTGAAGAGTTATTTTGCATTCCGCCGCAAAACGAATGTTCGTAGTACAAGAGCAGTGGTGGGGTACTATAGGACTGATTTGGGTGGAATGGGATGAGGTTTCTTTTTGAATGGAATGGACCGTTTTTTTTTCTGTGGCGGGTTCTAAGAGGTGATGTCTTTCGTTATGCCAGTTGAAAAAGATACGCTCAAATCGCCCATCGTGCATTGTGTGGAGGGTAGAGGCGGAGGTGGTGGTTGAGGTGTAGGTGTAGGCGGAGGAGGAGGAGGAGGGGAGGAGGAGGCGGAGGAGGAGGAGGAGGATCAGGAGGAGGAGGAGGAGGATGAGGAGGCGGATGTGCTTCTCGTCGTCGTTTTTGCCGCCGCCGCGCGCGCCGCCCTCTGGCGGCCCGTGGCAGGTTCAAGACGCTCTGGTGCCCCGTTGGGGTGCAGCACGACTGGCAGACGTGCGTGTATGCCCACAACTACCAGGCTCGATGAAAAGGGAGGACGAGGAGCATGACGAGGAGGATCAGGAACAGGAATTGTACGAGGAGGATAGAGGATAGAGGGGGAGGAGGATGAGGAGGAGGAGTTGGAGGAGGAGTAGGAGGAGGAGGAGGAGGAGGAGGAGGAGGAGGAGAAGGAGGATGAGGAGGAAGTAGGAGAAGTATGAGGAGGAGGAGGGTCGGAGGAGGATGGAGGAGAGAAGGTGGATGAAAAACAACAGGATAAGCAGGGAGGGGATCAGGAGGATGCGGGGGATACGTATTCAGAGGGATGGGTTGAGAGATGCGGACGGAGTGGAAGGACGGAGGCGGGAATGAAAATCATTATGCGTTGCGCAGGGTGGAGGGGACGAGGATGAGGGTGATGAGGGGGTAGTGATCACGGCGATGAGGGCAAGGATGGGGCAGGCGCTGCTCGCGGCCGTCGCCGTCGCCACCGTCGCTGTCGCTGGTCGCTCGTCGCCGCCCTCGGAGCCGCGGGGCGCTACCCTTGAGACCGTCGTCGCTGGTCGCTGGTCGCTCGTCGGCGTCGGCCGGTCACAAGTCGTCGGTCGTCGCCGCGCCGGGAGGACGCGCGGCGCCACCCGCACGTGGGCTACGGGCCTCGCCCGTGCCCGTACTGGAAGCGGCAGGTGCCGGCCGCCCGCCGCCCGCCCGCGGGAGGGAGGAGGGGGAGGAGGAGGCGAGGGTCGGTTCTGGGTGGTGGTGGTGGGGAGGGTGGTGGCGGTTGGCAGTGGTGGCGATGGTGGCGATGGGTGGTGGTGGTGGCGAGAATGATGGTGATGATGATGGTGATGATGGTGATGGTGATGGTGATGGTGATGGTGATGATGGTGATGATGGTGATGGTGATGATGATTGTGATGGTGATGATCGTGATGATGGTGGTGATGGTGATGGTGATGATGGTGTTGATGGTGATGTTGATGGTGATGGTGATGATGCTGATGATGATGATGATGATGGTGATGATGATGGCGATGGCGATGGTGATGATGATGAGGATGATGAGGATGAGAAGGATGGGGACGGCGAGGATGAGGAGGATGAAGATCACGATGAGTATGATGATGCTGCTGATGATGATGTTGATGATGATGGCGATGACGATGATGATGATGACGATGATGATGATGGCGATGAAGATAACGGCTATGATGATGATGATGATGATGATGATGATGATGATGACGATGGTGATGACGATGATGGTGATGATGATGATTCAGATGATGATGAGGATGAGGATGAGGATGAGGATGATGAGGATGGGGATGCTGCTGATGCTGATGCTGATGCTGTTGAATTATGATTATGCTGATGATGATGGTGATGATGAGGACGATGATGGTGATGATGAGGACGATGATGGAGATGATGATGATGATGATGTTGATGATGATGATCATGATGACGATGATGATGATGATGATGATGATGATGATGATGATGATGATGATGTTGGTGGTGGTGGTGGTGGTAGTGGTGATGGTCATGATGATGCTGCTGCTGGTGACGATGATGATGATTCTGGCGAATATGCTGCTGCTAATGAGCATGATCATCTCGATGATGATGGCTACGATGATGATGATGATGATGATGATGATGATGATGATGAGGATGCGGATGAGGAGGAGGAAGAGGATGCTGATCAGGATTATGGGGACCAGAAGATGATGCTGACGATTGGGATGATGATTCTGATGCTGCTGATGCTGCGTATTCGGGTGATATGATGATGAGGATGATTATGCGGATTCTGATTATGATGAGGGGGATGGTGTTGATGCTGACGATGATCAGGCTGAGGATGCTGATGATGAGGAGGGGGATTACGATTATGTTGACGATGCAGATGAAGATGATGCTGCTGACGATTACGAGTACGATGATGATGGTAAATGATGAAGAGAGGGTGATGAGAATGTGGACCATGATTATGATGATGTGTATATTAATGCTGATGATGATGAGGACGATTATGCATATGATGAGCATGTTGATGATGCTCAGTATGATGATGTCGGTAAGGATTCTGATGAGGGTAATGCTGATGCTGCTGATGATACTGTCGGTGATGATGATGGTGAGGAAGGAGATCATGATGATGAGAATGGGAGCGAAGATCGGAATGTTGCTGTTGATGATGCTGCTGCTGCTGATGATGATGCTGTTGCGGATTAGGACTGATTGTGATGATGGTGGTGATGGTTGTGGTGGTGATGATAATGATGCTGCTGGTGCTTGTGCTGATGATGCTGATGATGATGAGGATGAGGATGAGGATGATGAGGATGCACATGGTGATGGTGATGATGAAGGTGACGAGGATGAGGATGAGGATGATGATGATGACGATGATGATGAGGCTGATGTTGATCATGATGACGACGACGATGGTGATGGTGATGGTGATGGTGTTGATTATGGTAATAATGATGCTGATGATGAAGATGATGAGGATGAGGATGAGGAGGAGGAGGAGGAGGAGGAAGAAGGAATCAGATAATGCTTGTTGCCCTGCCTGAAGTATGCCATATCGTTTTGGGCGTTTCACTCCTCATACATGTCAGGATCAGGCGTCAATATCGTATACGCTGCACCCACTACCGGTGCAAGGACAAGACGCTAATGCCAAGGCTCCCTCTCCCCGCCATAGTTAGCGAAAGCCACGCCCCCCGACATGAGGTCGAGGGCTCGGCGCACTGCTCGACTCGATCGCTTTGGAGCTAACGCTAAAACTCTGGACGACACGCGCGGACTGCGACTCCTGACGGCCCAGCCTCCACGTAGCCACACCATACGCCACCAGACACGTGCACAGCACCGCCTTCACCGCGAGCACCGCGAGCACCCCCAGCAGGAAGCTCACGCCCACGGCGATGACAAGGGCGACCAGCGGCGATGACAAGGGCGCCCAGCGGCACTGGCGCGGGTCAGACGTCGGTCTGGGAGAGAAAGGCGTTGGCTGTGAACGATATGGCGAAGGCGCACGGCGAGACTATCAGACTGGTCGAGAGATCCCAAGAGGCTGAAAGAGCGGGCGCTGGAGCAAACATGGGGAATGCTCCAGCCGAAATCTCCCATTCTCCGCCACGGCATCAACCGCTTGAACCGCAAGGCGGCCACGGCTGGAAGTATGTATCATTGCACTCTCTGTTCCACTGCACACGATCCATTCTTCAGAGCTGCTACAGTATGAGGGTGTGTTTGATAATGATGATGTTGCTGCTGATGATGACGATGATGATGCTGATGATGATGAGGATCAGGATTATGATGAGGATGTGGATGAAGATGATCAGGATGAGGATCAGAGTGAGATTGACAATGAGGAAGATGTTTATGCGGATGAGGATGTAAGTGACGACCATGAACTGGATATTGAGAATGAGGATGGGGAATTTGATGAAGACGAGGACGAGGATTCTGATATGGTGGATGATGATGATGCTGATGATGAGGGTGATGAGGATGGTGAGGATGCAGGCAATGATAATAATAATAATGATGATGATGATGATGATGGTGATGCTGATGAGGATGATGATGATGATGATGGTGATTGAGCTGCTGATGATGCTGATTACGATGATGATCATGATGCTGCTTATGCTGATGAGGGTGCGGATGATGATGATGATGATGATGATGATGATGATGATGATGATGATGATGATGATGATGATGTTGCCGATGATACTGATGAGGATGAGCATAAGGATGATGATGCTTATGATGAACGTAGTGGTGTTTGAGGCTGATGATGGTGGTGGTAATGCTGAGGATGAGAATGCTGAGGATGCTGATGCTGCTGATGCTGCTGATGATGATGAGGATGCGGACGAGGATGAGGATGAGGATGAGTAGATTACGATGCTGATGCAGATGATGATGCTGTTTAAGCTGATTGTTAGGAGGTGGATGAGGATGTTGTTGCGGATTATATTGATGATGATCATGATGAGGATGCTGATTGTGATGATGCTGATGCTAATCATGATGATCATGATGGTAATGACGATGATGACGATGCCGATGATGCTGCTGATGATGACGATGATGATGTTGATGATGATGATGAAGTGAATGCTGATGATGATGATCATCATGATGACGATCATGCTGTCGATGCGCATGCTGATGTTGCGGATGATGATGCTGCTGATGATGAGGATGATGGTGAGCATGACGATGACGCTGACGATGATGATGTTGATGACGTTGATGATGATGATGATGATGATGCTGATGGCTATGATGATTGTGATGCTGATGATGATGATGATGATGGTGCTGATGATAATGATTATGGGGGCGACGATGCTGTCGCGGGTGATGTTGATGGTGATGAAGCTGACGATTTTGATGATTTGGAGGATGAAGTGGATGATGATGATGCTGATGATGATAATGCTGATGCTGATGCTGATGATGCTGATGCTGATGCTGATACTGATGATGAAGATGCTGATACTGATGTCGATGCTGGTGATGGTGTCGATGATGTGTCTTGGGCTGGTGACTATTCGGATGATGAAGGTGATGCTAATGAGGCGGATGGAGCTGCTGCTGCTACTGATGATGATGATTATGACGATGCTGATGATGATGATGATGACGATGATGATGATGATGATGATGATGATGAATGCGATGCTGATGGCGATGATGATGACGATGATGATGATCACGATGATGATGATGAGGATGAGGATGATGATGATGATGATGATGATGATGATGATGCTGACGATGACGATGATGCTGATGATGCTGCTGATGATAATGCTACCTTCTCTGGTGGCGATGATGACGATGATGATGAGTAGCATGCTGATGATTTGTATGATGATCATTTTGATTTTGATGGTGATTTTGTTGATGATGATGATGATGATGATGATGATGATCATGATCATGACGATGATGATGATGATGATGCTGATGATGATGATGATGATGATGCTGATGACGATGCTGCTGCTGCTGCTGATGATGATGATGATGATGCGGACGATGATGCTGCTGATGATGCTGCTGCTGATGCTTATGGTGATGATGGTGCTGATGCTGCTGCTGATGACGATGATGCTGCTGATGATGAGGACGATGATGACGATAATGTTGCTGCTGATGATTATGCTGATGATGATGCTGATGATTATGATGGTTGTGGTGATGATGATCATGCTGCTGCTGATGATGATGATGATGATGACGACGACGACGATGATGATGATGATGATGATGAGGATGATGATGATGATGATGATGATGATGATGATGATGATGATGATACGGCTGACGACGATCACTTCGTGATGATGAGGCCGCTAACGGTGCTGCCGGTTATGATACTGATGCTGCTGTTTGACTGATGCCACGGCTGATCATGATGATGCGGATACGTCTGTTGGCGATGATGATGGATTTCAAGATATTGTGGATCATGCTTATGATGCTGATGATGATGTTGCTGATGAGGCTGGTGATGATGATGGTGGTGGTCGTGGTGATTGTGATGGTTGTGATGGTGATAACGATGTTGCTGATCATGATGATGATGCTGATACTGATGATGAGGATGATGCTGATGCTGATGATGAGGATCATGATGATGTTGATTGTGATGAAGATGAGGTGCTGGTGATGTTGATGATGCTGATGATGATGATGGTGATGATGATGATGATGATGATGATCAGGGTAGCGCTGCTGGTGTGGGTGGTGGTGATGACGGTGAGGAGTTGGATTATTGTGATCATGTGGGTTTGGTGTGGGGGAGGACGGGGTGGGGGATGGAGGGGGAGATACCATGGATGTACTGGTGATTGTCGGGTGTTCCTGTGGCATCTAGACATCTTCCCCTCCGCTCCGGGGAGGAAGATTGTGGAGACCGGGGAGGAGGGGATGTGGATGATGATAGTTGGGGAGGGGAGGGGCAGGAGGAGCGTGAGGAGTGGTACGGGGTATGGATGATGAGGGGCGGGAGGACGATGACGAGAACGACATGAGCGACGGCGGGAGCGACGGTGGCGGCGGTGTCGGCGGCGACGACGACGACAACGTCTCCGCCGACATCGACAACGAGAGCGACGACAACGACAATGACGGCGACGACGACGAGATAGACGACGACTGTGCGCCGAGGAGACTTCCTTGGAGTACTCGCAGCGGTGCCCGCTGGGGGTGCGGTGCCCCTTCTCGCACGGGGCCAAGGAGCCTGGCCGCACCCGCATCACCAAGGGACGGAGCAGCGTCGGAATCCGTGGATGATGATGACGGTGATCATGATGACGATGATGACGATGATGATGCTGATGATGATGATGACGATGATGACGATGATGACGATGCCGATGCTGATGCTGTGATAGTGACGATGATGGTGATGACGACGATGACGATGATGGTGACGATTACGATGATGATTATCGTGGTTGTTGTGATGTTGATACACATGATGATGATGATGACGACGATGATGATGATGATGAGGATGATGATTATAGTGATGATAGTGATGATGCTGCTGCTGCTGAGGATGATGCTGATGATGATGATGATGCTGATGAATCTCATGATCATGATGCTTCTGATGATGATGACGACTATGACGATGACGGTGGTGATTGTGGTGATGTTGGCAATCACGATGATGACGATGATGTCATGATGGTGGTAATGAAGATGAGGGCGATGGCGATGATGATGACGATGATTATGCCGATGCCTTCGATGATCATGCTGATGAATATACTGATGATGATGATGATGATGCTGATGGGGGTGAGGATGATGACAAGGTTGTTGATGATGCTGATGCTGGAGATGATTCTGATGCTGATGCTGATGATGATGATGATGATGATGATCATGATGCTCAATATTATGATACTGCTGATGGTCCTGATGATAATGCTGACGATGCTGCTGCTGATGATGGTGGGGAGGAGGAGGCGGATGATGATGATGATCATGATGATGACGATGATGATGATCATGATGATAACGATGAGTATGAAAATGATGAGGGTGGTGTTTTTTTAGAACTGTGATGATTCTTATCGTGGTGATGCTGGTGATAATGATATTCGCTTTTATACATATAGCCATTTTTTTGTGTGTGTTTTTTCCTATATATATATATAAAAAAACAAAAAAATAATTATTCGATTCTCATCACCAGGAAAGGTGGTGATACGGCTTATGATGATGGTGATGCTGATGCTGATGCTGATGATGAACATGCTCATGAGCATGATTATGCTGCGTATGAGGTTGATGGCGGGGATGATTTTGAGGCTGCTGCTTCTGCGGATGCCGCTGCTGCTGATGATAATGATGCTGATGATGCTGATGATGCTGCTGCTGCTGAGCATGATGATAATGATGATGCTGATGGTGATGATGATGCTGATGACTATGATGATGATGGTTGTGATGCTGATGGTGCGGAATATGCTGTTGCTTGTTGTTGATGCTGATGAGGATGTTGACGATGCTGCTGATGAGGATGATGCTGATGCTGATGCTGATTCCGCTGCTGATGACGATCATGATGCTGCTGCTGATGATGATGCTGATGATGATGATTCTGCTGATGATGATGATGGTGATGATGATGCTGCTGCTGCTGATGATAATCATGATGATGATGCTGACGATGCTGCTGCTGATGAAGCGATGATGATTGTCATGATGATGATGACGATGATAATGATGATGATGATGATGATGATGATGATGATGATGATGATGATGATGATGATGATGATGATGATGATGATGATTCTGATCATGATGATGATGATGATGATGATGATGATGATGCTGATGGTGATGATGATGCTGCTGCTGATGATGATGAGGAGGATGATTATGATGCTGCTGCTGCTGCTGCTGCTGATGATGATGATGATGATGATGATGATGATGATGATGATGATGATGATGATGATGATGATGATGATGATGCTGCTGCTGCTGCTGATGATGATGATGATGATGATGATGATGATGATGACGACGAATTGCATGCGCTTGCTGCTGATGGTGATGATGGTCGTGATGACGATGACGTTGATGGTGGTGAGGCGCCCAAGAACGCGTATGCCCCCGTGTGCCAGCACGAATGTGATCCTGTCCCCTTCCCGACGTCTCTGGCCATTTGGGCTCAGGCTCTCGTCTGTTTCTGAAGAACGGCTGGTCACTGCAGCTGGCTGTTGGGCCTGCGCCCTCGACGCCGCACCGCGGCGGAGCGAGAAGTTCATCCTTCCCGGCGCCTGCAATGCCGTCGCGCAGGGGGAAGGCAGAGGGGCCGAGGCGCAAAACCGCGGAGGATTGTCGAGAGCGTGTGGCAGCGCTCCGTATGACCCTCCGGGACGGGAGCCAAATTGCCAGGCGGAGGACCGCGGAAGGGATACCGAGAGCGCGTGGCAGCGCTCCATAAAACACCCTTCCTGGACGGGAGCCAGGTGGAGCCCTCTGGGGCGGCCGCCAGGTCAGCATAGTCCCCCTCGCCGAGCTTTCAGTGGGGCGCAGAGGGCTGGCAAGATGTCCGAGGAGGAAGCGTGACCGCTGAGATCACCGCCGAGATGAGGTTGACGCCCTTGGTCAAGGAGGCCGACGGCGCGCGCAATTTCGTGGGTGGCCACGTTGCCGAGACCAGCCTGGTCACGTGCCAATTCTGTGAGGAAGAATGCGGCTTCGTATCGCTCTTCTTCTTGGCTTTCGAGGGCGGTGGGATCCATGGTTGCAGGCCATCAGCTCGGTCGCCGCGCGCGAGCACGTGGCCGAGGCCATGGGCGGCAAATGCCCGAGGACGCTTGTCAACATGATCCCAGACCGTTTGCGCCCGTGCCGCTACATGTGCTTCCGGTACCACGCAGGCAAGCAGCCCGCGAGCAGCCTGAAATCCGGAAGGTCCAAACTGAAGGACAAGCAGAGGAAGCAGTCGCCGCCGAATCAAATTTACGAGGTGATCCTAAGGGACGAGCGTTTGGAAGTTGTGGCGGGTTTCGCAATCGCCCTCGGTGGAGATGACCACGTCACGTGCGTGTGCCCGCGCGGCAAGACGGCCCCGTCAAGCCGAAGGAGTGGGCGCGCTTCGCGGTGCCGACCCAGGTGAACGAGCCAGGGGGCGCCACCGCCGGAGGCCACCGGAAGTGTGCGAGCAATAGGCGCGGCCGCAGGTGGTCAGAGACGGGCGCCGGCGCGTGCGAGCACCGCGCCATGAGCTTCCCGTCGCGCTTCATCGTCGCGAATGGCGGCGTGGAGATTGCCGGCGACCTTGGGGCGGGGCAGATCCAGTAGTCCCAGGAGTGCAGCCCAGGGGGCCGGGCGGAGATGATCTACTTCGGATGCGGGCCACGGATCAGGAGGGCGCCCGAATTGGCGTCCGTCATCGACGCCGCGAGAAGGGGGTGTCAAATTGGACGACCTCGGCGCAGTCGTGGGCGCCGTCGGCTCCTGCGACGAGGAGGCTTGCAAGAAGCCCGTCGAGCTCGCGCCCGCGTTCTCGGAGGAGATGCCCACCGAGGACGCGCTCAGGGATTGGGGCGTTCGCCCTCGCTACGAGGGCGGGCCGCTCTCCTGGGGAGCGTTCGCGGGCAGCCACCGCGCCTTCCGCCCGCCCGAGAGCTGAGCTGTCCCATATTGAACGAGGCAGAGCGCGACAGGGTGATCGATCGCCTGCCCCCTCTCCTCGGCATCTCGTGCGCCGCGGGCCCAGGGCCCGAAACGGGCCAGAAGAAGGGGCGGCTTGCGTGGCGGTGGGGGCGTGCGCTCGAACGCCAGAAGTCGGCCACGGCGGACTTGATCGAGCGCGGCAGCGAGCTCTGATCAGAGGGTCGGCTGGCCTGGTGATGCGCTCGGGCGACGGCGGCGGCTGCGCCCCGGGCGGCAGATCAGGGTTGGGCGCCGCCGTCGCGCAGGGGGGGTGGCCGCCGGGCCGCTGAGGGCACTGGGCCACCGCGCGGCGACGGCGCGCCGCGGCTTCAGCTGCCCGCGAGGCTCGGGCGGCGCAGCGCAAGGGCCTGCGTCCGCAGCACGTCGCTCCGCGCGACCCGCCGGCGGGGGGGCGCAGGAGACGGCCGCCGCGCTGCCCGGGGCGCGTCGGGCGCGGTGGTTGCTCGAGAGCAGGCGCCGAGGAGCACTGGCTGCCTGCGGGGGCGGCCCCGCCGGCGGATGGCAGCCCCCGCCCGAGGAAGAGACGGCCCCCTCGACCTCGGCGCCCGCCCCCGCGGCGACGCAAGTGGGCGGGGCTTGGCGTCGGTGAGTTTGTCGAGAGGCTCGCCGCCCAACATGGGAAGGGGGGGCCTCGCCTGGGGCCGCCCGGAGAATGACGCGCCGATGGGGGCGGGCTGACATGGGCGCGGAGGAGGAGCGATCCCCGCCGCGGAGCGCTGCCGCTCGGCGGAGGTCAGCAAGGCGCTCCACGGCCACTGCCGCCTCGGCCCGCGTCGAGCGACCTTGGCGGACGGGCCCGCATTCGGTGGGTGCTCGAGCGCGCGGCGGCCGCCCGGGGCCTCGGCGCGACGGGGGTGCCAAAGAGGGCGCTCGTTGGCCAGTCGGCAGCGAGTCGCAGGCGCTGACGCGGCCGCGGAGGCCAGTGAGTGATCCACTGCTGCCGCCTCCTCGGCCTACGTCGGGCGCGTTTTGGCGGGCGGGCTCGCGTTCGGGGGGCCCTCGAACCGATGGCGGCGGCCGAGGGCCTCGGCGCGACGGAGGCCGCGGCGCGGGGAGGGCGCGTCAGCCGCTGGAGGAGCTCGTGGACCAAGTTGTAACTGAGGAGCCAGTGAAGAGGCGGCGGTAGGCGTCCGCGATTGCCCATGGCTGACCGCGCGGAAAAACGCCGCGGCGTGCTTCGGGGTGGCGACCCGCCAAGGAGCGGTCGATGCCCCGTCGCCGCGGGGCGCCCGCGCGACGGCGGGGCCCGTTTCGCTCGGGGCGGCCGGATGGGGGTTGCCTCGGACTGGGGGCGCAGGGTGGGGGCTCGGTGGAAGCCTTGCCCGATCGCGCTGCCGAGGACATGGGCGTGCCCTCGCATGGGGCGGCGCGGTCGTGCATCGACCTGCGGCGCGCGAAGGGCGGCGTCGCGGGCTGTTCGCGCGTCGTCGACGTGGCGAGGTCGCGCGCGCGCGGGCCCCGGAGACGATGCGCAGGTGGTCCGTGCGCGTTCGCGGGGCCCCGTGGCCCGCGACGACCGGGCATTTCATCGACTGCGTGAATCATTGGCCCCCGCGCCGCGCGGGCCGACGGTGCCCGGCGAGGCTCTTGGCGCCGCGCGGGGGGCGTGGCGCGCGGCAGGCGCGGCCCAGAACGACGGGCTCCCCGCTCGACCCGAGGCCCTTGAGGTCGTCGCAGACGCCGAGATGGCTCTCGGCGCGGGCAAGGTCGACGGGGGACAGCGCGGTTCTCCGGCGGCGTCGCCGGGGCGCTGGCGCGGCGAGTCATGGGCGAGGGCCCCTCCGCCAGGAAGGGGGCAGCGCGGGCGCGAGCGGCGGCAGGGTTCCGCGCGACCCCGCGGGGCGGGGGGCCCGCCCGCGCGCTGGCGCGTCGCGCCGCGCCCTCCCCCCCGCAGCCGCGCGCGGTGCGCGGCGACTCGAGGGCCGGGAGATTGTGGGGCCCCTCGGTGTGCCAGCGTTTTTTTTTTTTTTTTTTTTTTTTTTTTTTGGGGGGGGGGGGGCATGTATATATGTATATATATACATATATGTATACATTTGTATATAGTAATAATACATTATACATTTTTATTTCTATATATATATATATATATATATCTTTTTCCCAACCATCCTGTGGGGTTGGGTCCTCGTTTTGAAGAGACGGTGCCCGCGTCCTCTCCTCCTCCTCTTCCCCCTCCTCCCTCCTCCCCCTCCTTGCCTCTGCTGTCGGCACACCTCTCACGCGTTTCGTAGCCCCATAGGGAGCTCCACCGAAGGCCCCAGTGGGGGTGTCCACATGCGGTTCCCCCACCCAGGGCAGCGTTTCGTGGCCCCATAGGGAGCTCCACCGAAGGCCCCAGCGGGGGTGTCCACATGCGGTTCCCCCACCCAGGGCAGCGTTTCGTGGCCCCATAGGGAGCTCCACCGAAGGCCCCAGTGGGGGTGTCCGCATGCGGTTCCCCCACCCAGGGCAGCGTTTCGTAGCCCCATAGGGAGCTCCACCGAAGGCCCCAGTGGGGGTGTCCACATGCGGTTCCCCCACCCAGGGCAGCGTTTCGTGGCCCCATAGGGAGCTCCACCGAAGGCCCCAGTGGGGGTGTTCGCATGCGGTTCCCCCACCCAGGGCAGCGTTTCGTGGCCCCATAGGGAGCTCCACCGAAGGCCCCAGTGGGGGTGTTCGCATGCGGTTCCCCCACCCAGGGCAGCGTTTCGTGGCCCCATAGGGAGCTCCACCGAAGGCCCCAGTGGGGGTGTGCGGTTCCCCCACCCAGGGCAGCGTTTCGTGGCCCCATAGGGAGCTCCACCGAAGGCCCCAGCCCCATAGGGAGCTCCACCGAAGGCCCCAGTGTTCGCATGCGGTTCCCCCACCCAGGGCAGCGTTTCGTGGCCCCATAGGGAGCTCCACCGAAGGCCCCAGTGGGGGTGTTCGCATGCGGTTCCCCCACCCAGGGCAGCGTTTCGTGGCCCCATAGGGAGCTCCACCGAAGGCCCCAGTGGGGGTGTTCGCATGCGGTTCCCCCACCCAGGGCAGCGTTTCGTGGCCCCATAGGGAGCTCCACCGAAGGCCCCAGTGGGGGTGTTCGCATGCGGTTCCCCCACCCAGGGCAGCGTTTCGTAGCCCCATAGGGAGCTCCACCGAAGGCCCCAGTGGGGGTGTTCGCATGCGGTTCCCCCACCCAGGGCAGCGTTTCGTGGCCCCATAGGGAGCTCCACCGAAGGCCCCAGTGGGGGTGTTCGCATGCGGTTCCCCCACCCAGGGCAGCGTTTCGTGGCCCCATAGGGAGCTCCACCGAAGGCCCCAGTGGGGGTGTTCGCATGCGGTTCCCCCACCCAGGGCAGCGTTTCGTGGCCCCATAGGGAGCTCCACCGAAGGCCCCAGTGGGGGTGTTCGCATGCGGTTCCCCCACCCAGGGCAGCGTTTCGTGGCCCCATAGGGAGCTCCACCGAAGGCCCCAGTGGGGGTGTCCACATGCGGTTCCCCCACCCAGGGCAGCGTTTCGTGGCCCCATAGGGAGCTCCACCGAAGGCCCCAGTGGGGGTGTCCACATGCGGTTCCCCCACCCAGGGCAGCGTTTCGTGGCCCCATAGGGAGCTCCACCGAAGGCCCCAGTGGGGGTGTCCACATGCGGTTCCCCCACCCAGGGCAGCGTTTCGTAGCCCCATAGGGAGCTCCACCGTAGGCCCCAGTGGGGCTGCCCTCGTGCGGTTCCCCCACCCAGGGCAGCGTTTCGTAGCCCCAGAGGGAGCTCCACCGTAGGCCCCAGTGGGGGTGCCCGCATGCGGTTCCCCCACCAAGGGCAGCGTTTCGTGGCCCCACAGGGAGCTCCACCGAAGGCCCCAGTGGGGCTGCCTGCATGCGGTTCCCCCACCCAGGGCAGCGTTTCGTAGCCCCATAGGGAGCTCCACCGAAGGCCCCAGTGGGGGTGTTCGCATGCGTCTCCACTACCCAGAGGTAGCGCCGCCGAAAACGATATTCACACTTGCGGTATTCACAGTTGCATATGGTTGGGTCCTTCGCCAGGCTAATTTTATATATATGTGTATGTATAAATCCCTCGCGCGCGCGTCAGAGGGGGGTCATCGCCGAGGGGTTCGGCGGGGGGACCTCGCAACAATCGGAGCCGTTTGGAAAGCGCTGCTGAGGGTTGCGAGTGGACAGCGTCGCAAGAGTAATGTATTGAGAAGCGTCGCCCCGAGATTTCACTGAGGGCCTCGCATCAGGAATCCCGTGGGACGTGCCGCGCAAGGATTCGGTTGGAAAGTGTCGCGCTCGGAATTATGTGCGAAGTGCTGCGCGGGGGCTCCAGTGGGTGGCCTCAGGTATTCGCGTGAAAGCGCTGCAAACGCATTCTGTTAGACGCGATCAGATTTGTTTTTTTTTGGGCGGCGCTTCAGGGGGATTATGTGGGGCAGCTTTGCAAATCGAATCCCGTGGAAAGGAGTCTAGGGGACTGTGCCGGAAGGCTTTTCAACGGAGTTCCTTTGAACAGCGCGAAACAAGGTTGTATTGGCGCACCCGCAACAGGAGCCCTTTCTGAATCACCCCGCATGGTTTCTGTGGCCTCGCAACAGGAATCCGCTCGGGGCCATTGCAGTCGAGGGTTCTAGGGGAAACATCGTAAACGAAACCGTTTAGGAAGCATTGCTGAGGGCTTCTATTGGGATGCGTCGCAGGAGGGAACCTTTGGACGACGTAAACTATTCGATTGGACGGCCTCGGGCATGGGACGCTGCGCGACATGCTGTGCAGGAATTCCATTGCATGGCCTCGCAACAGCGACCATTGGGACAACGCTGTCCAGCAACGCGCATTCTGTTAGAGACTATCATAGTTGCAATCTTTTGGAAAAAGCCCCAGAAGGATTCTGTGGGAATGAACGATTGGAGCCCTGTGGGAAGGGATCTAACCGGCTTTATCGGACGGCCTCGCAATGGGGATCCTTTGGGCAGCGCAACAACGTGGATTATATTTGAGCACCTCGCGACAGGAGTCCTTTGGAAAACTCCGCGCAAGGATTGCATTGGAAAGCCTCGCAAGAGAAATCTCCTGGAAAGCAGCGCGAAGGTCTCCTGATGGAAAGCGCCGCAAGAGGAATCCTCTGGAAAACGCTGCCACGGGCCCCTTGTGGACGGCGCCACAAAGGGGATTCTTTGGAAAGCGCCGCGCAGGGAGTCTACTGAAGTGGAAAGCGCAACTAAGGATCTCCTGTTGGGAAGCCGCGCAACAAGGAACCCACCGGAGCGCGCCGCAGAGGGGTGCCATAGGAAAACCTCGCGCTAGGAAGCTTGTTTGAAAGCGCCAATGGGCGCTCCAATTGGGCAGCCGCGCAACAATGGCATCCATCGGAAAGGGCCGCGGAGGGATTCAACCAGGAAGCCTCGCAACGGGAATCCCTGGGCTAGCGCCGCAGAGGGATTCGATTGGAAAGCTTCGCGACAGGTCTCTTGGAAAGCACTGCGCAGAGATTCTATTGAGAAACCTCGCAACCGGGATCTTTTGGAAAGCGGCGGAACGGGGTTCTGGGGGAAATTCTCACAGCGGGAATCCCTTGGAACGCGCCGCGAAGGGTTTCCACTGTAAAACATCACGAGGAATTCGGTGGTAAGCACCACGGTGAGATCCTCTTGGGAAGCGGCGCAACAACAATCCGTTGGAGCGCGCCGCAAAGGGGTATGATGGGAAAGCCCCGCAACCGGAATCCAATGGAAAGCGCCGCGCAGATATTCCGTTGGAAAGCTGCGCAACATGAATCCATTGGGAAGCGCCGCGACGGCATTCGATGGGACACCGTCACAGTGGAAATCCTCTGGGCACCGCGACACAGCGATTCTGCGTGAAAATTTCGCATCGGAAAGCTGGTTCGAAAGCGCCACTGAGGGCGCTAGTTGAAAGCCGCGCAAAAGAGAACCCATCGGAAAGCATCGCAGAGGGATTCAATACTGAAGCCTCGGATAGCGCCGCAGGGAGATTCTACTGGGAAGACTTGCGACAGGACTCCTGTGGACAGCATCGTGCAGATATTCTATTGCAAAGCCTCGCGGCAAGGCTTCTCTGGACAGCACCACGACGGGTCTTTTTGGGAAATCCTGACAGTGGGAATCCTTTGGGACGCGCCGCGCAGGGTTTCTATGGGAAGCCATCGCAAGAGGAAGCCGTTGGTAAACACCAGCAATCGTATATAACGCACTTCAAAGAGATTTTATGGGAACGCCTCGCAATCGGATTCCCTGGGGAAGCATCAGGCATATATTCGGGTGGAAAGCCTCACGACAGGAATCCGTTTGAAAGCGCAGCAACGGGATTCCACGGGAAAGCCTCGCAATGGGAACTCTTTGGGACGCGCCGCGAATGGGCCCTGTAAAGCATCACAACAGGAGTCCTTCGGAAAGCACCACAAAGAGGCCCCACAGGGAAGCATCACAAAAACAAATCCATTTGAAATCACCACAGCGAGATCCGATGGGGAAGCCTCGCAACAGGAATCGTTTTGAAAGCATCACAAAGGCATTCGATTGGAAACCGTCAAAGTGGGAATCCTTTGGAAACGCCACAAACGGGATGGGAAATCCGCACAAAGAGACTTTTCTGGAAAACGCCACAAATGATCTCCCCCCACAAAACAAGTTATGGTCTCTTCTGGGGGGGCGGACAATGATACAAATATAGGAGGAGGAGGGGGGCGAGAGGGATACTTCTCGCAACAGGATTCCTATTTGGAAGATAGGACATTTTTTTTTGGAACGCCTCTCAACAGGAATCCATTGGGAAACACCCCGAAGGGATTATCTTGGAAGTCCGCACGCGCGGATTTCATTGGAAAGCGCAACAAAGGATTTCCCCCCCAAAAATGAACATTGGCTTGTTTTTTTGGTGTTGTGTTGTTGTCGGGGGGTAGTGAGACACAAGTAGCAGGAGGAGGAGGGGGAGAGGAGGAGGATGAGGAGGAGGAGGAGAGGAGGAGGAGGAGGAGGAGGAGGAGGAAAAGGAGGAAGAGGAGGGGGGTAGGGCGAGGGGTTGGAGGAGGATAAGGAGAGGAAGAGGAGGAGGAGGAGGAGGAGGAGGAGGAGGAGGAGGAGGAGGAGAGAGGAGGAGGAGGAGGAGGAGGAGGAGGAGAGGAGGAGAGGAGGAGGAGGAGGAGGAGGAGGAGGAGGAGGAGGGAGGAGGAGGAGGAGGAGGAGGAGGAGGAGGAGGATGGATCCACAAATCTTGCGAAAAGCATGCGAAAACAGCCTCCGCAAGGCGAGGGGCTCCACAATCCCCCGTTCTCGCGGCTCGGGGGGGGCTCGCAGGGGCGCGCGGGGCCTGCGGGCCGGCGCGTGCGGAGGCGGGATCTACGGCAATAGCGTCGACGCCTTTTCGGCAGACGCGGCGCCCCAGAGAGGAAGGGCCAGGTGGTTCAGAGCCCGACGGCGGGTGATTTCCCTCCCGTCCGTGGCGCAGCGACGGGCCCGTGGAACAGCTTGCAGATGACGACTTGGAGGCGGTCGAGTCAAAGCAGCTCAAGCTCACGAGGCATCGGGACGTGTGCCCATTGTGTTGTGATGCCGCCCCGCCTCGGCGCCTGTCGGCTTCCTGGTGCGCAAAGCCACGTGGGGGTGGCCCCCGGGTGAACGGGGTCGGCCTCCTCTTCGACGACGCCGCCCATGCCGCTGGCCGTCGGAGGCGAGGGCAGCGCGGGGCGCTGCAGGGCGCTGGGGTGAGGTCGAACGGGGCGCCGTCCACGGGCGAGAAGGCAATGGGCTCGGAACGCCCGATCCCCGCGGCAATGGCCTTTGTTTAAGGAGGCCGCTCCTGGGCCCAGGCGGCTGAAAAGTTCTTTTGGGCGGCAGCGAGCGAGGAACTCGTCGGCGCGCGCGGGCAGCTGCGGAGGAGGGCCGCCCCCAGTCTTGGGCGCGGGCAAGGCCGGTTGCTTGGGTGGGGCCCCGGGGGCGCGGGAACTCCAGACACGTTCCCCGGTGCGAAGCCGTTCTCGAGGTCCGCGGGGTCCCACCCGAGGGCGATTTTCAAGATGGCGGGGCCGACGGACAGTCTGGGGGGCATCCAGGCAGTGCCCGTGTCCGAGCCGAACGAGCGGACGTTGGCGGCCCTCTTCGCCGAGATTCTGGGAGGACGGGGCTTATGTATGGCGGTGTTGGGTTTGGGGCGGTTGCTGCGCGAGGGGGGGGCAAGGGGGGGCGACCCCGGCGACGTGGGGAAGACGGCCTTCGACGAGTATGCAGGGGTCCGCGCGGTGGCCGCGAACCTTAGGGGCACGTGCCCGACGCGATGGCGCTCGCGACCAGAGGGCGCCGCGAGTTGCTTTGTGGACAGACCCTTCAGAGCGCCGCGGATGCGCAGACGGAGCTGGAACAGCTGCGGCAGCGCCCAGGCAGGAGAGGGCGCCAGCGAGGAGGCGGCGGCCTGCTGGCGGCCCAGGAAGCGGTGCCCACCGCGCACCGTAGTGCAGTCGCGCGGGCGGCTCAAACCTCCCCGTGCCTGGGGGACCCCCCGTGACCCCGCGCCCCCTCCGTGGGAGTCCTGCGGCAATCTTTTGGTTGGCGATGGCCCCGTGGTGGGTGCGGGGGGTCGGGCCTGTGGGGGCCCCCAAGGGCCGGGGAGACACGCTTGGGCCACTTCCGCGCGTGACTTCGGGGCGGTCCCGAACCCCCTCCCTCCAGTGGGCCCCGCTACGGTGGAAGGGCCCCGATCCGCCCTTTCGGGGGCCCACGCCCCATCTGCCGCGAGCGGGGGCGGGGGTCCAGGAGGGGGGCCCGTCCGTGGATGAATCTCCGGGGGCTGGGCTGGGCTTGGACACTGCGCCTCGCGGCCCTCGTGCGTGTGCGAGCGGCGTGCAGTGGTGGCGGTGCCGTGTCAGTAGTGGGAGGTATGGGGTGCAGTGAGAATGCGGTCGGGGCCCCTGGCGCCCCCTTCTCATCTCTGTTCTCTCCTTACGGTTTTACGGATGAATCAGTTCTATCGCAGAGAGGGCATCAAGTTCTTGGGGGTGGCAGGTGCCCTGCGCACAGGGCCCCCGGCACCGCCGCCCATGAAAGGGAAACCGCCGTCACAACCTGAGTCTTCCCCCTTGTACCGCTAGTGCACCGCTGTTGGGGCTCATCGAGGAGGTGCCCCGTGCGCCAACGCGAATGCGTATCCTTTTCCCTGCCAGACGTGCGTGGCCATTCGGGCTGAGGCACTCGGCCCCTGGGCATCAACTTCCTGGGAGTGGCGGGTGCCCTGCGTGTTGGGCCCCTGGCGTCGCCACCCCAAAAAGGACATCGCCGCCACCTCGCTATTCTTGTTTTTTTTCCGCCATCGCACTGCTATCGCGGCTCATTGAGGACATCGAATGTTCCATAATTGAGTGCCACGTTTACACGGGGTGCGCCATATTTCAGTATTATAACAAGTTGTTGATGCATCGTAAATGCTTCATTGCTCTTTCCCTTCCAACCAAGTGCCCTCTTCAGAAACCTATCAAATTACACTTTCCGCAGCAGGATATCCCATGGGTTTGCCATGCTAGCGAAAACTCCACTTTGAAATGGGCCCGCCTCCATCCTTCCAGCTATAATACAGACGCATCGGCTGTTTCATGCAAGAGTTGGGCTGTGTCTAACGTTAACCCGTACTTTTAAGTAGGAGTCGCCCTCCGTCGTTGCATTTGCTGCGCGCAAGTACTTGCCTCGTCAGGGAACTTGAGGACGTTTTGAGCGAACGTCTTGTTTTGGATGTGGGCCACCTTCCACCAGAGAGAAATCTCAAAGGATACTCCCATTTTGACCATGAGCGCCCTGGATCCGTGTAGTTGATGCGATGCATGTCCGCGGCGCAAGGGTGGGAACCCTTTTTATTATAATGATCAGCCCTGTAAGCGTTTAGCGCGGGTGTGCGCGTCGCTGAGGCGAACAATATTTTGAAATCCTTCAGAACGGCATCCTACTACATAGCTGTCGAAACTGTCTGGCTTCAGGGAACACGAGTAGTACGTCTCATGCGTCCTGGCCCGCCCCGACGACGCGTCGCAACCAGGCAGCCATCGAGTAGGGCACTTGAGCTTCATGCTGATGGTGCTCACTGCTGCTTGCATTCTGGATCTTGAGCCAGCGGGGCTCCGATCCCCACGATGAGCCCAGCGGCGGCAGGAGGATGCACATGGCGACGAGGGCGACGATTCATGTCGCAGAAAAAAGCTCCACGGCAGTGCTGTTGGCAAGGTTTGCCAGCCTCTGCGCCGCCGTCGGGCTGGAGCTCTCGAAGGAACTCTGGGAGGACTCTCCAGCGCCGTCCATGTGCAGGTCGTCACGACTGATCTCGGCCAGACACGCCGCCGCAATGCCAGACCCACCCACAGAGCCATCCGCCGTGGGGGGGTGGGATCCCGCGGCGAGATGCTGCGACTACATCTCCTCCACCACCGCGTCGGCCGACTCGGAGTCCGCCAAGCTTACCTCGTCCGAAATCGTTCTTTTAATACTTCAGATGTAAATCGTGTTCCCCCCCGACCCCCCCCCCACGTAAAAGGTGACGCGGGGAAACCAGCCACAGGCGTGAACGCGTGCAGTTTCCCATGGAGGAGGAGGAGCAGCAGCAGCAGCAGCAGGAGCAGC
>CAUYUJ010017883.1:89277-184277 GCA_963575745.1 Prorocentrum cordatum
AGAGGAAGAGGAAGAGGAAGAGGAGGAGGAGGATGTGGAGGAGGAGGGGGAAGTGGAGGACCTGCGGTCTGTGATGGTCCCACGCCATCCTTCCGAAGAAGCTGCAAGGCCTTCAGTGTGTCCGCAAGGCCTTCAGTGTGCAGTAGCAAGTTTGGCTCAAGGGACTGGCTCTAAGCGCCCCGCAAACATCACCTGGACTGCCATCGGCGTCGATTCTGCCCCCGCCGCGCCCATGGCTGCCTTCACCGAGATGCTCGGCCACTCCCTCCTGGGCCCTGGCGGCGAGGTCACCGAGACCGCCGCGGCCCTCTCGGGCAAGGGCGCCATCGCGCTCTACTTCAGCGCGCACTGGTGCCCGCCGTGCCGCGGCTTCACGCCCCAGCTCGCCGAATGGTACAGGAAGGACCTGCAGGCCAAGGGCCTGGAGGTGGTCTTCGTGTCCTCCGACAGAGACGAGGCTGCGTTCAAGGAGTACTTCGCCGACCAGCCCTGGATGGCTCTGCCCTTCGTGGAGCGCGATGCCAAGGAGAAGCTGTCCAAGATGTACAAGGTGAATGGCATCCCCTCGCTGGTTATCCTGGACTCCGACGGGAAGATCATCACGACGGAAGGCCGAGTTGCCGTCAGCGAAGACCCGACCGGCGCGGAGTTCCCGTGGAGGCCGAGGCCGGTGAAGGAGCTCCTGGCCGAGGCGAAGCTCGTCGGGCCCGCTGGCGAGCTGACGGTGCAGCAGGCGATGCAAGAGAAGAAGGCGCTCGCGCTCTACTTCAGCGCGCACTGGTGCCCGCCATGCCGCGGCTTCACGCCCAAGCTCGCCGAATGGTACAGGAAGGACCTGCAGGCCAAGGGCCTGGAGGTGGTCTTCGTGTCCTCCGACAGGGACGAGGCTGCGTTCAAAGAGTACTTCGCCAGCCAGCCCTGGATGGCGCTGAGCTACGCCGACAGGAATCTGCAGAAGAAGTTAAACAAGGCCCTGAAGGTGGAGGGCATCCCGACCCTCGTCATCCTGGACGCGGACTTGAACGTGGTCACGACCGATGGTCGCGGCGCCGTCGCAGCCGACCCCACGGGGGCCGAAATGCCCTGGTACCCGAAGCCCGTGAAGCAGCTCAAGGACGGCCCTGGAGACATCAACGAGGTGCCAACGCTGCTGATCTTCTGCGAGTCCAGCGACGCCGCGGGGGTGGACGCCCTGACGCAGGCCCTCGAGCCCCTGGCGGCGAAGTACATCGAGCAGGCGAAGGCGACTGGCCAGGACCCGGACTTCTGCTTCATGCTGGCGGCAGAGGGGGCAGATCTCGCCCCGAGAGTCCGCGGCATGGTGGGCCTTCCGGAGACGCCCAGCGCCGGGGCGGTTCCGCGTATGGCCCTCATCGACATCCCAGACCAGGGCGGCTACTACCTCGCGGCAGAGGGCTCGGAGGTCACCGCCGCCTCCGTTGAGCGCTTCCTCGCCGACTACAAGGCGGGGGCGCTGGAGCGGAAGCAGCTGAAGTGACCGACGCCGAAGCCTCGTCCCGAGCTCGGAAAAAAATGAGAGCGCGGTGCCCCGATGTTCACAGTGTTGGGCGCGCCGCGTGCTGGACAGATGGGACTAAGCACTCATCGTTTCGTGGCACTCTCCCTTCTCTCGAAAAAAAGTGCGTCCGCAAGGGCCTGCCTCCACAGCAGGTGGCTAAAGAGCATGAAGATGTTGAGACTGGAGCCCCTTTGTCGTACATTCTCTGCCCACCGAGTTTTTTTTTGTTTCAGAGTTTTGCTTGGTGTCACAGGATTTCTCCCGTGCCCCCACTGCTCCCTCCTTTTCTTCGTCCCCCGCTCCTTCCTCCCTTCGCCCTTCTTCGGGCCCCCAATCGAAACGTGTCTTGCGCAGCACACACCCCGCTGCCATTGAGGTGTAATGGGCTTCGCCTGATTCGGACGCTCCCCGGCCGCTGGTGCGACCATGTGGGCCAGAGCGTTGACATCAGAATGGGAAGACGAAACATCGACACAACGCACTGGTGTCAGTGTCGCTTTCGCTGTTGCGTCCGTCTGGGCCAGCTCGCTGTCATCAGAAAGGGAAGGCAAGCTATTGATGCAACGTAGAGGTGTCCGCGTCACGGGGTATCTCATGGCTTGTTCCTAGCAGGCGAGGTGCCGATGTCGAGCAGTGGGTTTCCTCCAAGCAAGCAGGAGTGGAACTCAGGAAGGTACGGACAAGCATGTGTCGGGATCTCAAGTGTATGACTTCTTGCCAGTATAGCTGCTAAGCGGAACTTCAGCGTCTCAACAAACCCTCACGCACTTCACCACTGAATGCAGGAATATAATACGCGTTATAATAATAGGAAAGCACGAGGAGGGGCAGGAGATCAGGACGAGAGCACACTCAGAGATGTTCAACTCCCAATTTGAACGTTTTGGCCATCCCTGGGGAATGAGGGCTGAGGAGCAGCTCCAATGCACTAGCGGGGGTTCGTTTTGCAGTCGGTCCTCCTCCCCCTCTCCTTCCTTCCCCTTCCTCCTCCTCCTCCTCCTCCTCCTCCTCCTCCTCCTCCTCCTCCGCCTCTTCCTCCTCCTCCTCTTCCTCCTCCCCTGGGGGTTAGGAGGATGCCAAACTTAATTGGAGGCAGGGAGGAGGATAGAGGATGGGGAAGGAGGATGCCAGCAGCAGCAGCAGCAGCAGCAGCAGCAGCAGCAGCAGCAGCAGCAGCTGCAAGGCACTTTTGAAGGGTTCGGAGGTTACAGGGAGCATGAGGAGCATGCGCCGAAGCTGGATGCAGGAGGCATGATGATGGGAAGGTGAATGAGGAGGAGGAGAAGGAGCAATTCTGGAGGAGAAGGATGGGGCGGATGACGGTGGAGGGTGAGGTGGAAAAGGAAACAGGGAAGGCAGGGAAGGAACCTCGCAGGAGCAGCAGCAGCAGCAGCAGCAGCAGCAGCAGCAACGTTTCTGGACTACGCCACAGGAAGATGACGATGATAACGAGGGTATGGCGGAGGGGGGAGCTGTGGAGGATGATGCAGCTGATGATATGCTGCTGATGATGAAGCTGATGATGCTGATGATGATGCTGATAATGATGACGTTGATTCATATGACGATGCGGATTCCGATGATTGAACGTCTGCCGATGATGATGCTGCTGATGATGGCGATTACGGCGATATTGTTGCTGGTGATGATGATGCCGATGATGTTGATGAGGATGATGAAGGTGATGATTATGATATGTGCCTGTGGGTTTCTGAGTGTGTGTATGTAATGTCTCTGTGTGTGTGTGTGTGTGTGTGTGTCTGTGTGTGTCTGGTTGTGCGTCTGTGTGTGTGTGTCTGTGTGTGTGTGTGTGTCTGTGTGTGCCTGTGTGTGCCTGTGTGTTTGTGTGTGCCTGTGTGCGTCTGTATGTGTGTGTGTGTGTGTGTCTGTGTTTGCCTGAGCGTGTCTGCATGGCTGTGTGTCTGTCTGTCTGTCTGTGTGTGTGTGTGTCTGTTTGTGTCTCTGCTTGTCTGTGTGTGTGTGTCTGTGCTTGTGTGTGTGTGTGTGTGTGTGTGTGTGTGTTTGTGTGTGTGTGTGTGTTTGTGTGTGTGTGTGTGTGTGTCACTGTGTGTGTGTGTGTGTCGGTGTGTGTCCCTGTGCGTGTCCGTGTGTGTGTGTGTGTGTGTTTGTGTGTCTCGACGGCGTCCGACAAACCAGGAACGCCCTAAGACGGCCAAAGAGGCCCCCGAGACACCCCCAAAGGCCCCCCAACAACTCTCCAAGAGGCCCCCAGGAAGCTCCCAGGAGGCCCCAAGAGCGCCCTAAGAGGCGCCCAAGAGGCCTCCTCCTCCTCCTGTTTTTCCGCATCCTCCCCCTCCTCTTCTTGTTCCCCCACGCGTTCCCCGAAGTCCTTCCAAACCGACTCGGGGAACACCTGGCCCGATAGCTTGGCCAAGCTCTGGCCCAGCTGTCGGCCACAGAGGCGCGTCCAAAGGGGCAGGGGCTATCCTGATGATCGTGCTGCTGATGATGCTGAATATGCTGATGTGGTCGTTGATGCCGAGGATGGCGGCGATCCTGATGATAATTCTGACGATGACTATGCTGACCATGCCGATGGTGCAGCTGATGCTGATTATGCTGATGCTAATGTTGATGTTGATGATGACGATGAAGAAGTGGTGATGCTTAGGTTGCTGATGATGCTGATGATGCTGATGATGATGATAACGACGATGATGATGCTGATGACGACGACGATGATGATGCTGATGATGATGATGCTGACGATGATGATGACGACGATGCTGCTGATGAGGCTGCTGGTGTTTATGATGATGCTGTTGATGATGATGATGCTCATTATGCTGGTGACGACGATGCTGCCGAGGCTGACGATGCTGCTGCTGCTGATCATGATGATGCTGCTGATGACAATGATACTACTGAGGATGATTACGATGACGATGATGCTACTGCTGCTGTTGATTCTTATGCTGCTGATGCTGACGATGATGATGCTGATGCAGATGCTGACGCTGCTGCTGTTGATGATGATGATGATGATGATGATGGTTATGACGATGATGGTGGTGGTGATGATGGCGATGACGATGCTGACGATGATAACGACGATGATGATAGTGATGCCGACGGTGACCATGATGCTGGTGACGACGATGACGGCGATAACGACGATGCTGCCATTGATGATATTTTTGCGTTTGATGACGATGGTCCTGATGATGTTGCTGATGACGCTGGTGTTGCAGATGGTGGTGGTGATTACGACGATGCCGATGCTGCTGATGATGATGCTGATGATGATGATGATGATGATGATGATGATGATGATGATGATGGTGGTGGTGGTGGTGGTGGTTGTGGTGGTAGTGCTGACGATAATGGGTGAGGGTGATGACCCTGCTGCTGGTGACGAGGATCGGGAGAAGATGGTTTATGAGGGATGATGAGGATGACGATGAGGAAGCGGAGGTTGAAGAGGAGGAAGACGGAAACGGAGGAATAAGGACGACAGGGGAACCCGAGGAGGACGGAGAGGGACGGGTAGGAGGAAAAGTTGGAGGATGACGAATGGAACCATGAGAAAAAGGATGGTAGTTGTGGCAGGAACAGCTGTACCACCCTGCGTACTTCAAGACGGTCACGTGCCAGGAGTGTACCACCTCGTGCGCGGCGCATTCGTGGCGCTCACCCCCCGTCATTTTCTCTGTCCCTCTCCCTCCCTCCCTCCCACCCTCTCTATTGTTTTTCTCATTATAGATACATGCGTCTATCGCCATCTGTACCCTTATCCCTCGCCCTGTTTTTTTCTGCTCTCTCTCTCTCTCCTCCTCTTTCTTTTCCCACTCAGCTCTTGCTCTCTCTCTCTCTCTCACTCTCCCTCTCCCTCTTCCTCTCCCTCTCTCTCTCTCTCTCTCTCCCTCCTCCTCGGGCCGAACGACAGGGGGGGGGATAGGGAAAGGTGGGGTTACGAAATCTGCTGCACGCACCTGGCTTCGGCCTCGCCGCCGGGCCCATTCCTCGACACATGGGCGCCTCCCGGCGCCGGGAGGCGCCAGGAAAGTCAGCTACGTGAGCTGATTCTCACCCACTTCCCTTTGCTATGCCCCCCTTTCGCCCGACCCGACTCACTCCCGCTCTGTGGCTGCTTGGTGGTGTGCTGGTGCCCAGGGGGAACGGTAGGACAGACAGGACGATCTTCGAGGATATCGGGGAGCATAACAGAGTAGAGCACAACAGAGTAGCGCAGAGCAGAGTAGCAGATGAGAGTATAGGAGAGTACAGGAGAGGAGAGGAGAGGAGAGGAGCGTAGAGTAGAGTAGGATAGAGTAGGATAGAGAAGGAACAGAGTAGAATAGAGCAGGAATAGAAGAGACTCAAGTCAGCCAGGTCGAGTGAGTCAGAAGGCCCCGCCTCTTCCCATCCTCCCCCCCACAGCATAAGAGTCGAGGCACACCTTGATGCTAGGAGGAGCAGGCGGGAGGGGAGGAGGGAGGAAGAGATGGGGGAGGAGGGGGAGTGGCCTCGAAACGACGGCGTTTGCACGCAGCGATCCACCAGAAGCGCCACGGTTGCTCACCACACGGTTTTGGCCCCCAGGGTTCCGGACAGAAGCCCAAGACAGCAGGTAGTCTCGGAGCGCGCTCCCGCCTCGCAAACGGTTCGCTCGCGGCCCCGCTTCCGGCGACTTTGACAGAGGGAAGCTCACGCGGGCCGCGCCAGGGCGGGAGCGGCACCACCTCCACTGGGCGCGGCGAAGACGAAGCGTGCGCCGCGCTGACGCAGCACCGTCGCTTCCACCTCCTCCTCCTCCTCCTGCTCCCCCTGCTCTCCCTCCTCCTCCTCCTCCCCCTCCTCCTCCTCCTCCCCCTCCTCCCCCTCCTCCTCCTCGTCCTCTCCTCCTCCTCCTCCTCCTCCTCGTGCTCCTCCCCCTTTTTTGAGGTCGGCACTTTTTGCCCGCTCTCGCGCAGCCCCGCTGCCGCCGTTGCTGCAGCAGTGCGGCGCGGCGACAGCGAGCCAGGCGCCGCCGCCGGCGCGGGAGCGCCACGGCCGAGCGGAACGCGCACGGAGCTTGGGCGAGAACGGCAAGCGGCCCTCTCGCGCGGGCCCTCCTCCTCCTCCTCCTCCTCCTCCTCCTCCTCCTCCTCCTCCTCCTCTCTCTCTCCTCCTCCTCTCTCCTCCTCCTCTCTCCTCCTCCTCTCTCCTCCTCCTCTCTCCTCCTCCTTCTCCTCCTCAGATTGGCGGTGGAAAGATATTCGCCGCGTCGAGGCGGGAGCGCCACTTGCAGGCGAAAGCTGCGCGGCGCCGAGGCGAGAGCGACATGTCGGCCTTACGCGCGGGATGTGCGCGGCAGGTAGGATGAGACCTCGCGGGTCTGGCCCCGATCGGCTGGTTGTGTGGCAGAGGCACGGACCAACAAGGAATAAGGATAGCAGGGCAGAGTAGAGTAGAGTCGAGTAAAGTCGAGCCGGGTAGGGTAGGGTAGAGTAGGTTAGTTAGGGTAGAACAGAGTATAATAGAATATATGATAGAGTAGAGTCGGGTAAACATGTGTAGAGTAGCGTAAAGGAGAGCAGAGTATGGTAGAGGAAACGGGAGTCGAGTTGAAGAGAGGATCAGAGTAGGGTAGCTAAGGGTAGGGTAGGGTAGGATAGAGTAGAGAAGAGTGGAGTAGAGTATAGTCAGGTAGAACGGAGTCGAGTAGAGTGGATTACAGCCCACCCCATTCCAGGCCAATCTACTCCAGACCAGTCTACTCCAGCCCGCGCTGGTCCGCTTCACTTCAGTCTTCCGATCCAGCAGGAGTCTGCGCTGGCCGATGCCGATGAGGAAAACGGGGGGATGGAGGAGGGCGGGGAGGAGGACGCGGCGGGGGTCGAGGAGGATCGAGGAGGGTCGAGGACGGGGAAGGCGAGGATGCAGGAGGAGCGAGGAGGCTCGAGGAGGGCCGAGGCTCGAGGAGGAGGGCGGGGAGGGGGGGGAGCGGGGAGGGCGCGGGGGGCGGGGCGTGGAGGGCGGCAGGAGCGAGGCGCCCGGGGGGACGTGCTCCTCGGCGGCCCGCCGGCCCGCCGCCGAGCCCCCCCTCCCGTAGGGCTACGTGGGAGATGCGACGACGACGACGACGTATGTGTATGCATCCTCGTCCTCCTCGTCCTCCTCCTCCTCCTCCTCCTCCTCGTCCTCGTCCTCGTCATCGTCAGCGTCATCGTCATCGTCATCGTCATCGTCATCGTCATCGTCATCGTCGTCATACTCATAGTCATAATCATCAGCATCGGCATCAGCATCAGCATCAGCATCAGCATTACCATCATTGTTATTGTCACTGCCACCGTCCTCCTCCTCCTCCTCATCATCAGTTTCAACATCATCATCATCCTCATCCTCATCCTCATCCCAATCCTCACCATCATGATGATCATCATCATCAACGTCATCGTCATTATCATCACCATCATCGTTATCATCGGCATCATCATCGGCATCATCATCAGCAGCATTATCATCGTCGTCATCATTATCATCATCATCATCATCATCATCATCATCATCATCATCATCATCATCATTAGCATCATCATCATCATCATCACCATCGTCATCAGCATCACCATTATCATCATCATCATCATCATCATCATCATCATCATCATCATCATCATCACCATCATCATCATCATCATCATCATCATCATCATCATGATCATCATCATCATCATCATCATCATCATCATCATCATCATCATCATCATCATCATCATTAGCATCGTCATCATCACCATGCGCATCCTCATCACCAACATCCTTATCCCAATCCTCACAATCATCATCAATATCATCATTATTCTCATCATCATCTTAATCACCATCATCCCCTCCTCCTCCTCCTCCTCATCGCCCCCCTCGTCCTTCCTCCTTTTGCTCAGCATCGTCCCCATCCCTCCCCCCCATCATCAGCCTCATCGTAATCCTCCCCATTTCACACAATGATCGTCATCATCATCCGCAGCATCATCATCGTCAAAAGCTTCACCGACGTTACCGTGCCGCCAACATCCAACACAGCTTATTCGTTGTCGGCATCACCATCACCATCACCACCATCATCGTCTTCGTCGTCTTCGCTGTCGTCGTCATCGTCGTCGTCATTATCATCATCATCATCATCATCATCATCATCATCGTCATCATCATCATCATCATCATCATCATCATCATCATCATCACCACAATCAGTATCCACATCAGCATCATTATCATCATCTGCAGCACCAGCACAATCATGAGCATCGTCGTCATCATCAGCGTCAGCATCAGCATCATGATCGTCATCGTCGTCGTCATCATCATCATCGTTACCACCACCGTCATCATCATCCTTGCCCACATCATCATCAGCATCAACATCAACATCAGCATCATGATAGTCACCATCATCATCATCATCATCGTCGTCGTCGTCGTCATCATCATCACGCCGATGCGCCCAGCGCATCGGCGCCTCAGCGTTGGCACCGCCACGGCTCTCACGGAGCTCGCGGCCGCTTCGCAGGCGCACGGCCGCTTGCAGCGCGGCGGCCGCCGCGGCACCACGGCGTGGCGGCTCGCCGAGCGGCTCTGCACCGTGGTGGTGCTGTTCGTCGCCCTCGGCTGCCAGCCCGCCGACGGCGGCGCGCGCAGACAGCGGCTCGACCTCGCCCACCCCTAGGTACCTGGATCATCATCATCATCATCATCATCATCATCATCATCATCATCATCATCATCACCACCATCATCATCACCATCATCATCATCATCATCATCATCATCATCATCATCATCATCATCATCATCATCATCATCATCATCATCATATTCATTTACAACAGCATCAGTATCATCATCAGCATTGGCATCAGCATCCTCATCCGCCAGTGTGGACTCTGCACGTTGAGGTGCGAACGAATGCCCAGGGGCCTGTTTGGTACGGGTTCTGAATTTCAGTGAAGGGGCCTCCCCCGCGCTAGCGTCCATTCGCATGCGCCGCCCCCTCCCGGTCCACGCCCTCTCGTGTAGAAATAAGTGGCCCGCGATCTCAAGGCCGCAGGCCCGATACGAAACCGATAGATCTGCGCCCCGAACTTCCAAGACGACCCATGCAGGCAACCAAGGGCCTCAGGATGGCCCAAGATGCCTCGAAGACGGGTCCAATATTGCCCCTGGGCTCCAAGACAGTCCACGATGCCTCCACGGGAGCCCGACGGGGGCGACAAGAGGACCTTCATCAAGGTCCGAAGAAACTCACATTTGTGACTCCCCGTGGGTGGTTGAATCATGTTTGTGTTCTCGCTGTTTCGGGCTTCCGTCAGCTCAGGACTCAAGACGGCTCGAGAAGCCTCCGCGATGGCTCCGACACGACGGACGAAGCCAAGGAGGATCCCAATACCCAAGAGGTCGCACGATGGGCCAAGAGTCGTCCGAGGCGTCTCCAAGATGTGCCAAAAAGGCCTCCCGTGTTACCCGCGCCGACCGTGGAGGACCGGTCGACGGCGGCAGGAGTGCCTGAGGTGTGCCGCCCACGCGCGCGCACTCACGCACTCGGGCTTCAGACCCCCAGCGCTCCAAAGCATGCTGAAGGGAGTGCCCTCCAGGCACTGGGACAGAGGCAGCCTGCTTGAGCAGCTTAGTGAAGTGCTCGTTGATCTGCGCCTTGGTGGTGCGTAGGCGCTTGGCAGTGCGGTTCTTGGCGCGGGCCATGATGGGGATCTCCATGCGCTGCTGGTCCTCCATTGAGAGGATCTGCCCCCGCCCGCTTCCGAAGGGCGCACAGCTCATCATCGCCAGCTCCTGCATCGCTGCCGCCTGCGTCACTGCCAGCATCGCTACCAGCATCATCTTCAGCACCCCGGATGGTGGCGCGCCTGGCCACGAACGCCCCCCCGCAGGCCTGCAGGCATGTGGTGCTCGCGCGCCCAGGCCGCGAGCTCGTCTGCCGACTTGGTGGCGAAGTCGGGCGGCTCTTCGACCACGTGCACATGATCAGCATCACCAGCAGCACGAGGAACTCTAGCGGGCTCGGCGGCCGCGCGCGCCGCGCCTGCAGCGGCGGGGGGCGCATCCCACTGCTGGCGCAGGCGCTCGGCCTCAGCCTCGCGCGCCTCCGCTGCCTTGGTCTCCTTCCTAGTCTGAGGGTCGAAGGACTGCGTGGCCAGGCCAGCGTCGCGCTGGGCCTGCTGGGCACCGCGCTGCGCCTCCTCGGCAGCTCGCACGGCCTCGCGAGCCTCCTCGAGCTGGTCACGGGTATTCTGGGTCATGGTGCGCTTTTGCTCCACCTCCAGGCACGCCAGCCGAACCTGTCGGGCCGCATCCTCTACCACCTTGGCCAGGCGGGTCCGCTCGATGTGCGCCGCAGCGTCGAGCTGCGAGTGGGTGAGGACCACAGCAGTAGGCGCAGGCCGCACCAGGAGGTCGCCGATGGAACCTTGAAGATCAGGACGCGCCGCCAACAGAGTAGCCGCGGCGGCACTTAGTTGCTCAGCTTGAGGACCAGGCGCGGGTGCAGCAGGGCCGGCGGCAGGGGCGCCACGTCCACCTCCACCAGCAGCACCTCGATCGATGTAGGCTCCGCCGCATTCCGAGCACGAATCATTCCCACGATTGACGTGTTCCCAATGATTGCATGAGGCGCGCACGTAGTACTGCCCCTGCTTGCGCCTGCGATGGCGCCATCCACCATGATCGTCCCGCTGCCGAACACGACGAGAACGATCACCTTCATGATCCCGTTCATGCTTGCGCCACGGAGGGGTCCTCGTCGCAGCGTCGCAGAAAACCAAGTCCAGGGCATCCGCCTTGGCGGACAATGGAACTGGACACTCCACAGTTTACCTTCGCCCGTCAAGGCGAGAGGAGAGTTGAGACACTCAGGTGCCTCAATCCAGACCTGGGCGAACAGGCCGAAAAACGGAAGCAAACCGCGGACTAGCGGTATCCACGTGGGCCCCTGTGGATCGAACATCTTGAGCCAAACGGCTACGGGGAGTAGGGCTAGGAGGAGAAGGAGGGGAAGGTGGAGGAGGGGGAGGGGGAGGAGGAAATGGAGGAAGAGGAGGAGGAGGAAGAGGAGGAGGAGGAGGAGGAGAAGGAGGAAGGAGGGTGGAGGGTGGAGGAGGAGGAGGAAGAGGGGAGGAGGAGGAGGAGGAGAGGAGGAGGAGGAGGAGGAGGAGGAGGGAGGAGGAGGAGGAGGAGGAGGAGGAGGGGAGGGAGGAGGAGGAGGAAGTGGAGCAGGAGGAGGAAGAGGAGGAGGAGGAGGAGGAGGAGAAGGAGGAGGAGGAGGAGGAGGAGGAGGAGGAAGTGGAGAGGAGGAGGAAGGAGGAGAGGAGGAGGAGGAGGAGGAGGAGAAGGAGGAGGAGGAGGAGGAGGAGGAGGAGGAGGAGGAGGAGGAGGAGGAGGAGCTGAGGGTCCCTCTGCCCCTCCCCCGTCCTGCCGAGGACTCCCCAAGCGGGGCGTGCCCCCGCGGGAAGCTCTGCGCCTTCTGGCACAAGAGGCCTCCCCCCACGGGGCGGTGAGCGCCGGTAGCCTTATGTCGGGCGTGTCCCCCTACAGGGGGATTTTCGTTGAAAACATGAAAAACCGTGAAAATACTCCAAAAAGACAAACAAATACTCAAAAAATAGTCCCCAGAGTATTTTTGGACTATTTTTGGATTTTTTTTGTTGGGTATTCTTTATTTTTCGTCGAAAGTTCCCCTGTGGGGGGACAGGCCCGACTTCACGGTAGCCAGGGGTGCCCGTGCGGGCCCTTCCGGGAGCCTCTCGAGATGCGATTTTCGGAAGGGAAGGGGGGGGTTGTTGGGAAAGAGGGGGGGGGAGCGTTGGGGAAAGAGGGGGTTTGTTGGGAAAGAGGGGGTTTGTTGGGAAACAGGGGGGGGGAGGGGGTTTGTTGGGAAAGAGGGGGGGGGCAATTGCGGGGAGCGTTGGGGAAGGGGGCTTCGGAAGCTCTTGTGTCGCTGCTTGGCGGCTTCCCAACCGCAGGATGCTTTCCTCTAGCAGGTGCAGCTCACCGGCAGCGTTCTAGGGGTGCCTAGATCGTCCAGATCGGCCGCCAGGGACCCGATGTGTGACCCGAAGACCAACTTGCAATGGTCTTTCGTGTCGGACGGCCAGGGGGGGCGGGGTGTTCCGCGGGAGGATTGGTGCCGGCATCAAAGTTTAACTTATGGGACAAAGGGGGCTCGTTCCTTATTTCGAGTTCCGTAGGCCAACGCCCCGACGGTAGTTGGGGTCCTCCTAAAGGGGCTTGGCGTGTTGCGCGGCATCGCCGAGACATCGGCGATGCGGCGCGGTCTGGAGGCCGATTCTCGTCATCCTGGCGTCGCGCCGATGTGTCGTCGAAGCGGCGCGATCCTCCGACCCTATCTACTCCGGCACCCTTTGGGCGACCTCCAGCTCGTTCGTTCGTTCGCAAGCCACGTCGCACGACACATCGTCTCAGCAGGGGAGCAGCGCTTGCCGCGCAGGAGGAGTGGCAATCAGATATTACACCTGAGCATCTGTCGGGTCAATGGAAAGACGAGTCAATGGGGGGCCTCCAACTGCATAGGGTTTTGATCGGAAACGTCTGGCGGCATTGCGCCAGCTTGCGTGGAGCGGTAAGCCTTGAGAGCATCGCAGGCCCCCCGGGAGAACCGCAGGGCATCCGGCAGCCTCCGAGTCCGGGGCCTCCGTGGTGCCTCGTGTGGGCCTTGGGCCCCCCTGGGTGGTTCCAGGGGCCGCCTCCGGAAGCTCTCATGCGCCCCTCCTGGAGCGTCTGGGAGGCCTCCCCAAGGGCGGGTTCCCGCAAAGTGTGTGTGTGTGTGTGTGTGTGTGTGTGTGTGTGCCCCGTGTGTGTGTGTGTGTGTGCGTGTGTGTGTGTGTGTGTGTGTGCTACGTGTGTGTGTGTGTGTGTGTGTGTGTGTGTGTGTGTGTGAGTGTGTGCTACGTGTGTGTGTGTGTGTGTGTGTGTGTGTGTGTGTGTGCTTGCGTGTGTGTGTGTGTGTGCCGTGCGTGTGTGTGTGTGTGTGTGTGTGTGTGTGTGTGTGTGTGTGTGCGTGCGTGTGTGTGTGTGTGTGTGTGTGTGTGTGTGTGTGTGTGTGCGTTCGATGGGTTTTTGCACCGAACCGTCCAAAACAGATGCCCCCCAGCAGCCGGCAGCTCCCGACGGTTGCCGATAGGTGGGGCACGCGGGGGGCATCTGTTTGTGGCAGTTCCATGCACCAGCGGATCGAACTCGTGGCTCCCGCACACAGCTGGATTCAGAAAAATCTTAATGTTAAGTCGGGCGCGTCCCTTTACATGAGGAGTATTTCAGAAAGAATAAAAAAGAGTCTGGGGACGATTTTGCGACTAGTTTTGTCTATTTTCGAATATGTTTGGTCTATTTTTGAATTTTCCTTCAAAATCACCATGTAGGATGACATGCCCGACCTAATCTTGGTGCGGGGGCCATGCGCGGTTTCCGAACGGTGACAGCTGTGGACTGACGATGTGCCAGAGAGTATCGGGTTTGGTCAGGTAAAGGCGGAGCAGGTGCAGACGGGATCATGGCGCTATATGAGTTTTCGTGTAAAAGTTGTGGAGAATTCGTGCTATGAGTCAGGGTCTCCTGCTACGTCCCTGATTTCCTCCCAGAAGGGTCTCTGGTAGAGCTGTGTCTGTGAGCAGACGCAGTCTTCTTACTGCATTCCTGCATTCCCTCAACCCCTCATCCCCTCCATTGCTGACGCCTTGGCTTCCAGAGTCAAGTTGGGTACGTCCCTCTACAGGAGGAATACTCAAAGATAGTACAACAATAGTCTGGGGACGATTCCTCGATCAGTTTTTTGAGTACTTTTGCATTATATTTTTTGTTCCGTCCAAATCCGCCTGTAGGGGGACGTGCCCGACCAAATTCCAGAGCCGTCTCAGCAGGGCCGCTTCCCGGCCCCCCCCCCTCCGGTCCGCTGCCCCCTGCCAAGGGGGAGGCCGCGCCCGAAGCTTAACGGGAGCATGCGGCAGGTTCGCGCCGCGCCGACGCGGCGGCGACCCCAGCGTTGGCGCTCAACGTTGGAAGTAGGGGAACGAAGAATGACTTAATGAACACAGACACTCGAAGGTTCGCGCGGATTTCTCGGATCGGCGCTGGACCCCCCTGGCCGGGCCTCCGGCGCCGCCCCTGGCGCGCTCCGCGCGCCAGGGAGGGGGGTTCAGCGCCGATCCGAGAACTCCGCGCGGACCTCGGGGTTTCTCTGTTTCTGTCATGTCTCGTTCCCCTAAGGACGCCGTCGACGGCCCTGGGCCGGTTAGCCTCGAATGATCTGCGCGATCGGAAGGCCGCCATCGCTCAAGGTTGAACGACCCACGCGGTGCCGGAGACCGACGCCGACGTGGTCGTGAGCACGAACCTGCCGCGCGCGGGCAGACCCCTCAGGTCGCAGCAGCGGGCGCGGCCGTCCACGAAGGGGCTCCAGGAGGAGTTCAACTACAAGCTGCCCATAGCCGAGCAGCGGATGCAGGAGCCCTGTGCTCGCCGTGGTTGTCGTCGCCGTCGCCGTTGCCGCCGCCGCCGCCGCTGCGGCGGCCGCCGCCGCCGCCGCCGCCGCCGCCGTCGTCGCCGCCGCCGTCGTCGTCGTCGCCGCCGCCGTCGTCGTCGTCGTCGTCGTCGTCGTCGCCGTCGCCGTCGTCGTCGTCGTCGTCGTCGTCGTCGTCGTCGTTTCGCGCGAGGCGCGCGCGCTGCTTCTCCTCCCGCTCGCGAGGAGTCCCTGCAGCCAGACTTCCTCACGCCGCCCTTCAAGCCTGCCCAGCCTGCGGGGAGGGATGGGGCGGGGCGGCGTGAGGGGGAGGGAGGGGGAAGGGGGAGGAGGGCGACGCGAGGGAGGAGGGAAAGGAGGAAGGGGAGGCGGAGGAGGAGGAGGAGGAGAAGGAGAAGGATGGTCCGCGTGAGGATGAGGATGGGCAGGAAGAGGAAAAACAAGTGAGCAGGGCAGGAGGAGGAGGAGGAGGAGGAGGAGGAGGAGGAGGAGGAGGCGGAGGGGGAGGAGAGGAGGAGGAGGGAGGAGGAGGAGGAGGAGGAGGAGGGGGAAGAGGAGGAGGAGGAGGAGGAGGAGGAGGGGGAGGGGGAGGGGAGGAGAGGAGGAGGGAGGAGGAGGAGGAGGAGGAGGAGGAGGAGGAGGAGGAGGAGGAGGAGGAGGAGGAGGAGGAGGAGGATGAGGAGGAGGAAGACGAGGAGGAAGAAGACGGGGAGGAGGAGGAGGAGCCCCTTCCTCATCAGAGGGATGGGCCCCGAGCGATCTCACGCCTTCTCTGCGCGCGCGTGACTGGATGGCGGGGGCTCGGTCTCCGGGGGCATTTTTTTTGGGGGGGGGCGATACTTCTAGGCAACGGGCGATGCTTGGGGCTGGTTCACGGGGGGGAATACAGTCGAGCCGAGGTGTAAGATCGAGGTCGCCTCGGACGTCGCTGAAACTCTGCCGCTCCCTCCTCGGTGCATGTGGTGCCGGAGTTTGAGTTTTGCGGTTCGCTTCAGTTGACGTTCCAGCTTTCCTGGCGCAACGTCGTTCGGGAGCACTGCCTTTTGTGATTTGACGCAGGCTGGCCAGAGGATTCATCATCTGAGCGGGGCTTGCGTCGCGCTGGAGAAAAAAAAGGTGAAAGATCGAGATCGGTCCGGGGAGGGTGCCCTGATGGCCATCCTGTCTGTTGGCTGTTCTCGTGCACCCTCGGGAGAGTACCCTTGTATATTGTGCGCTCTGGTCGGCGGAGGGCCTCGTGTCCTTGAGGGATGGTCTTCTGGCTTAGGCCCGACTGCACGAAGGGGCAATTGCACGGGGACAGATTTTGGGCGCAACTCACGGGGGCAGTACTTGGAGGCAGTGCATGGGGCAGCGCGCGGGTGCACGACATCACCGCCGCACCCTCGCTCTTGTCCGCAGGTGCTGGGTGCTACGTAGGTTCGTACGTGCACCGCTTTTCACTGCTCGCAGCACCCTTGAAAGACCGTGCCCCGCAGACCCGCGATTCAGGTAGGAGCTCCGTGCTCAGGAGCGAATGAATCCACGCTGGTTTCGGGAGTTCGCATTGCGCGAATGTTCGTATCGCGCGGCAGGTCTCGCGGGTCAAGGGGCCGTGTTCATGTACATAGCTAGGCGCGTACGTCCTTTGTGTGCTCCCTACGTGCTGCAGAGGATGTGCCATCCATCCTTCGAGCAAGAAGGAAAACGACAAGGCCGGATCGCAAAGCTAAGGAAGTGTTCGGCGACGGCCCGGTGTTGCGAAGGGGCCGCCCCCCCGTCCGTGGAAGCAGCAAAAATTGCGCGAGGTTCGGGTTGTGGCTGTCGAGTTTTGGCCGACGCATAGAGCAGAGGCCTCCTGGGGTCTCGGCCTGTCAGGGTTTCTCGCAATCATGGGTCGAAATCCATGTGTGTGTGTGTGTGTGTGTGTGTGTGTGTGTTTGTGTGTGTGTGTGTGTGTGTAAATGTGTGTGGTGGAGGGGGGGAGGGCCAGGCGGCCGTCTCAAACCACGCCTTGGCCCTTGGTGTGTTCCCCCCCCCGTCCTCCCCCTCCCCTCCTCCCCTCCTCTGCGCCGTCCCCCGCTTCTCCTCTCCTCTCTTCCCGGTGTTCGTGGGGTGCGTGGGCCAGGGGGTCGGTGTGGCGGGCGCGCTGCTGATCACCCGACGGCTGAGCGGCCGCGTCAGGGGCAACGTATCCTTTTGGGGGGTAAAGCTAACCCACACCCTCCCCAGGAGGGCACCCTCTCGTCGGTAGTGGTCGGGGGGGGGGAGGGGGACTTGTGCCGATTTGCTCGTGTGCTGGCGGATCGTGCAACATAGTGTTAGGTCCGTCTCATGGTCTTCGGGGACGATGTGGGGGCAAGGCTGCTCGATCCTCCCTGGTGCCATGCCCGAGAGGGCGGTTGGCAAGGCGCTGGCAGGCGCTTGTGCGCTTTTTCGATTATTCCGCGCGCCGATCCGAGAGTCTCGCGCGAGGCCTGCGCGACGCCCTGACGTCACGCGAAATCTGCGACCGCTGCGCAAAACCAGGGATAGTACCTATTGTCGCTCGGCAGGGGATGGAATACGAGGGATTAGCAGGAGCAGAGAGGGGAGGAGAGAATACGAGGACGAGGAGGAGCAGGAGAAGCGAGGACTAGGAGCATGCATCGCATCACCATGGAAATAAACGTTTATTGCATGGTGCGTGCGCGTCGACACCAAACGTGTACGATTTACGAGACCAGTACAACATAGTCACCGTCATCTCGTATGTTCGCGTAGAGTGCACATTACTGGAAACATCCAAGCAACACGTGGTTTAACACAGTATATCAATACTTGTGATACGTCAAATAACTAACCAACAAACCACCGACACATAACCAACACATCGTCAAACTAACCATGCTAAAATCAGCATGTGACCAAAACATAAACAACTCTACAATCAACCTATCACCAACGACGGCCGCGCAAAGATCGCCAGGCGCAGCCCAAAATTATATTCCTCGCGCGATTGCGCGACGTATAAAGAGATCCCAAGCGAGCCAAAACGACGACGTCAGGGTCGCGCGAGATAATCAAACCGCCGCGCGAGATTCCACGCCGCACGAATGTTACTGCGAGTCTTTGCGACGCAGTCGTGCATTTCCCCTGGCAAGGTTATGTCAGCCGACGCATCAAATGTTCCAGGAAGGCGGATCGGTGATACCATTCGGATGCCGAGTGCACGATTCCGCGACGAGTTTCCAAGTGGAGCCAAGGCGTTGCGAGCGTCCAGACTCTTCCATGTCGCCCTTTTCGCGTAAGGACTACCAGGGTTGGCCAGTGTTCCGTCCCGTCGCCATTGCTGTTGAAGCCATACGCCATATCTTCTGCCGTTGCTGCTTCGGCTCGAGCCATCGGCCGCTGGGTGTTCTTGGGGCGCGCTTTGAGCCGCGTGGGGTGCCTCCAGAGTCGCGCGAGACGCGCGGGCGAGCCCTGTGCCTGGCGTCGCGCCCGCTGTAACATCAACGGCTGTGCGCGACGGGCGCTCTTTGGTGCCCTTGCTCCATGCGCGTTCGGCAATGTCGGCGCGATGGCGCCCTTGCGACCGGTGCTGCATTTTCGCGCAGCTCGAGGCGATTCCGCAAGGGCCTCAGGGATTCTGCGCCATGTGCGTTGGCCGCGCGAAATCTTGCAAAAGGTGCATCGGCGTCCCGGTTCTCTTCCTAGCGCCCAGATGCTGGGGCTCTAGATTTTCCCTGTGCTCCACCTGGGGGGCAGGCTGGGGCCGCCCCTGGTCCAGGTGAAGAGGCATTTGGTTTCACATGTTCTTCGGCTTTTCTGATGTCGTGCCAGAGTTTCTGATAATGCGTTGAGATTGGGTTGGGGCACGACTGTGTCACGGCTTGTGTTCGTTTCCTGGCTCCCCCCCTCCCTGGTTCCAGCGCTGCGGACAGTCCTTGTCGGGCGTTCGTTTAGCTGCGCTTCCGGGCCGATGGCCCAAGGTGCGAATATGGCTTGTGCGAGGGACCATTGGGGGGTGGTGCGATTTCTTCGCGCCCAGCTCAGGTTCTCGCCGGCTGCGCGCCTCCCCCAGCCCCAGCGTGGCGGGGGATGTCCTTGGAGCGCAGACGGGATTGGGCGGCGGACTGGCGGAAGGGACGGGGCGGCGCGGGGGGTGGTCGAAACGGAGCAGTCGCCACCCACGACGCTGGCTGTTGGGCTGTGATTTTTGGGCTGGCGTCGGGTCTATGGCGCTGTCTGGTGTCTTGCTCGGGCCAGTGGCTCTCCACATCTTCCACTTCCCTGGGGGGCTCTCATTATCTGTTCCTCGTTCTGGGGTTCGGGGCGCCATCTCGGGAGTTTTTTTGTGTCCCTTTCGCGCTAGTTTCCAATCGAGTTCCTCTCCGTCGGCTTCCACTTTTGGCCCTGGGGCCGTTCGCGGCCGACAGCCCAGACGACGAGGACCAGGGCGATAGTCTGATGGTGAAAGATCAGGGCCCCAGCCCAGACAGACGACAAGGACCAGGGCGATGGTTTCAAAGAAGTATCCAGCGATAGTCTGATTTTGAAAGAGGAACCGCCTTCCGTTCGAATACTCCAGATTTCGTAATAAAATGGAGGGGGTCACAACCCTCCCAGACGAGAAGTTTTAGACCCCCCAGACTATCCATCAAAGGGGGGCCCTTTGCCCAGACCCCCCCGAACCCTCCAAGACAGCTCAAACTAGACCCCCCCCCGAATGTGACCCCCCCACTTTGTTATGGAATCCGGGGTAGCTGTTGCATGATGTCATACTCTTATTGACATCCAACTGCCTGCGGCAACTCCTGCTGCCGTGCCAACCCAGCGTTCTGGGTGGCGGCTGTTTGAGGGGTAAGTGGGGGCGTCGCGCGTCACACCTTATGCCCCCAGGCGCCACGAAACTTGAGGGAGCCGTGATGAGGATGATGGGGGAAATAAGGATGAGGCCGAGGAGGAGGAGGACGAGGAGGACAAGGAGGATGAGGAGGAGGAGGATGAACAAACAACAAAGCTCAATACGCATACTAAGCAACTGATAGCAAGACGAACACAGTAATACGTATACTACGACGAACAAGAAAACGAGTATCAACATTAATAATGATAGTAAAGAGAAGCATCACACTACGAACCAACACACCAATAATAATATGAAAAGATATAACCATATCATCAAGAGGAATGTGGCGAGGGTGAAACATACCATAAGCACACTTCCTGTACGAATATTCATTTTACCACCAGGAATCATCGCATAATACTACTAATATCCCCATTGCGATCAATATTCAGCATCGTATCAACACCAACATTAATGATCCTACCCGTATTATGAATGAGGGGGATGTTAAGAAAACGAATGGTACCATGGTTACTGCTACTAATAATACGGGGGCGATTAATATGAACAAGATGAGTGACAAGGCGAACACGTGATACTATTTCGAACAATGAGGTATATTAGCAACATTGCTACAACAACAACAGCAACTACTACTACTACTACTACTACTATTATTTCTTCTACTACTACTACTACTAGTACTAGTAGTACTACTAGTACTACTAGTACGACTAGTGCTCGTACTACTACTACTACTACTACTACTACTACTACTACTAGTAGTAGTAGTGTAGTAGTAGTTAGTAGTAATAGGTAGTAGTAGTAGTAGTAGTACTACTTAGTAGTAGTAGTAGTAGTAGTAGTAGTAGTAGTAGTAGTAGTAGTAGTAGTAGTAGTGGTCGTTAGTCGTAGTAGTAGTAGTAGTTATAGTAGTAGTAGTAGTCGTGGTGGTGGTGTTGGTGGTGGTGGTAGTAGTAGTAGTAGTAGTAGTAGTAGTAGTAGTAGTAGAAACTACTACTACTACTACTACTACTACTACTACTACTACTACTACTACTACTACTACTACTACTACTACTACTTTACTTACTACTACTACTACTACTACTACTACTTACTACTACTACTACTACTACTACTTACTACTCTACTGTACTACTACTTACTACTACTACTACTACTACTACTACTACTACTACTGTACTACTACTACTACTACTACTACTACTACTACTACTACTATTACTACTACTACTACTACTACTACTACTACTACTACTACTACTACTACTGCTACTACTACCATGTAACGCCCCTCACGGGGGTAGAAACCAATTGGACCAAGTGTATTTGCTGGGGCGTCACGCTGTCACGCTGCTCATCCTTTCCTCATCATGCTCGTCCTCCTCCTCATCCTTCTCCTCGTCGTCCTCCTCCTCCTCCTTTTCCTTGTCCTCCTCCTCCTCCTCCACGTCCTCCTCCTTCTCCTCCGCCTCCCCCTCCCTACCTCGGGCGTGATGGACCATGGGGGACCTCATGGAGCCTCCTGGTAATCCCAGGGGCCTCCTGGGATAGCAACCTCTGGGGACTTCCTGCGGCCTCTTGAAACCTCCTGGGCTCTCCTAGGGTATCCTCAGCCCTCCAGGGGCGTCCGCAGCGTTCTGGAACTTTTGGGTCGTTCAGGATACGCCCGGAGCGTGATGGGACCTCCTGGGGCCTTGTGGGACCTCGCGGGGCATCCTGGGACCTCCTGGAGCGTCCTGGAGCCTCCTTAGGATTCCCACGGCCTCCGGGGACGTCCTGAAGCCTCCTGGAGCTTCCTGATGCCTCCTGAGACCTCCTGGGGCCTCTTGGCGGCTCTCTAAGAAGCCACGCGCGGGGCCTCAAAATTGGCGACAGTTTCAAGGATGGGAGCCTTCCCATTGAGAAAGAGGGCGCGGTGGACGTTGAAAAATGACGACAGTTACACACTTGAGGCCCAAAACCGTGCCGGGCGCCCCCCCCCGCCATTCCCGGTCCTGCATAGTACGGTGCGATTTGCCCCCTCCCCGCTGTCCCGCCGGTCCCCGGGAGGGCTAGTTTTTTGGTTTTCGCTGGTAAGAAACACTTCCCCCCCCTCTCGGCGGTGACGGAGGGCAGGCGGCGGGGGAGAGCGGGTTGGCAGGGTGGCTGGTTGGGCACGGAGAGCAGGCGGAGGGGATCGGCTGGTTGGCGGGATGACGGGGTGGGCGGCTGGGCTGGTTGGCTGACGGGTTGGCTAGGTGGCGGGGTGGCTGGGTGGGCTGGCTGGCTGGTTGGACGGGTTGGCAGGTTGAGCTGGCTAGGGCAATTGGTTTCGACGACCCTACCACTACTACTACTACTACTACTACTACTACTACTACTACTACTACTACTACTACTACTCCTACTACTACTACTATTACTACTGCTGTTGCTATACTACTACTACTACTAATACTATCACTACATTACTACTACTACTACTACTACGACACCACTACTACTACTACTACTACTACTACTACTACTACTACTACTACTACTACTACTACTACTACTAGTACTACTATACTACTACCACTACCTACTAGTACTAGTACTACTACTAGTACTACTGCTACTACCACTACCACTACTGCTACTACTACTACTACTACTACTACTACTACTACTACAACTACTACTACTACTACTACTACTACTACTACGCTGCTACTACTACTACTACGACTACTACTACTACTTACGTACTACTACTACTACCTACTACTACTACTACTACTACTACTACTACTACTACTACTACTACCTACTACTACTACTACTACTACTACTTACTACCTACTACCTACTACCTACTACCTACTACCTACTACCTACTACCTACTACCTACTACCTACTACCTACTACCTACTACCTACTACCTACTACCTACGACCTACGACCTACGACCTACGACCTACGACCTACGACCTACGACCCACGACCCACGACCTACGACTTACGACTTACGACTTACGACCTACGACCTACGACCTACGATCTACGACTTACGACTTACGACTTACGACCTACGACCTACGACCTACGATCTACGACCTACTACCTACGACCTACGACCTACGACCTACGACCTACGACTACTACCTACTCTACTACCTACTACCTACTACCTACTACCTACTACCTACTACCTACTACCTACTACTACTACTACCTACTACCTACTACCTACTACCTACTACCTACTACCTACTACCTACTACCTACTACCTACTACCTACTACCTACCACCTACCACCTACCACCTACTACCTACTACCTACTACCTACGACCTACGACCTACGACCTACGACCTACGACCTACGACCTACCTACGACCTGCTACGACCTGCTACCTGCTACCTACTACCTACTACCTACTACCTACTACCTACTACCTACTACCTGCTACCTACTACCTACTACTACTACTACTACTACTACTACTACTACTACTACTACTACTACTACTACTACTACTACTACTACTACTACTACTACTACTACTACTACTACTACTACTACTACTATCAATACTACGAAGATAGAACAACTTTTTAATCATCAATACTCCGACGGAAGGACCCCACATGAGAATCCTCTGGGCGAATCTTGAAAAAGCCCTCACCGTCGTCCTCGTGGTTGGTGAGGCGTCCTGGCTGCCTCTTCTGCGTATATTTCTTCGCGCCCTGGCGCGGGCCCTCCCCCCGCTCCTTACGTTGCCCCCGACCTCGCCCTCCTGTTTTGGCTCCGGACATTCAGAAAGTGGCCCGGGAGTTCTGTTCTGGGAACACGAAGAACACGAAGTGGCCTACAGTTGGCTCCGGGCATTCAAAATGTGGCCCGGGAATGGTGTTCTGGGAGCACGAAGAACACGAAGTGGCCTACAGTTGGCTCCGGGCATTCAAAATGTGGCCTGATAATGGCGTTCTGGCAGCGCGAGAGCCCAAAAGTGATGACAGTTACAAGAATTGGAGGACCGCTATCGGATTAGTTACATGATCCGCGGGCCCCATAGGGAGGCGGCTCCCGCTTGAGACTTCCTCGCAATTCACTCACAGACGTGGCCTGGGAATGGCGTTCTGGCAGCGCGAGAGCCCAAAAGTGGCGACAGTTAGGAGAATTGGATGACCCGCTCGGATTAGTAACATGATCCGCGGGCCCCATACGGAGGGGGCTCCCGCTTGAGACTTCCTCGCAATTCACTCACAGACGTGGCCTGGGAATGGCGTTCTGGCAGCGCGAGAGCCCAAAAGTGGCGACAGTTAGGAAAATTGGTTGACTCGCTCGGATTAGTAATATAATCCGCGGGCCCCATACGGAGGGGGCTCCCGCCTGAGACTTCCTCATAATTCACTCACAGACGAGGCCCAAGGCGAGTGAGTGAGTGAGTGAGTGAGTGACTGACTGACTGACTGACTGACTGGTGATGATGATCATGATCATCACACTCTCTCACGCGCACACTCATCATCATATGTGAGTGCTGATGAGTGAATGAGTGAGTGAGTGAGTGAGTGAGTGAGTGAGTGAGTGAGTGAGTGAGTGAGTGTGTGAGGGATGATGAGTGAGTGAGTGAGTGAGGAATGAGTGATGCTGATGATGATGGAGGGTTCCTGTTCCTGCGCGGGGTGTCCAGAGAGAACAAGAACCCCACTTTGGATGTGGGGAATAATACTATTGAAAGTAGAAATAATTAAAAGAGGAGGAGAAGCAGCAGGAGGAAAAGGAGGAAGAGATTCGTCTTCCCTTTTTCAGAAGGTTCTCATGAAGCTCATTTTGGCCGTTGGGGCTGCCTTCGGCTTCTGTGGTGCAGTCTGCGGGGTCCCATTTGGGCTGTTTTGGGGCCCTGTTTGGCCAGGCCGTCTTGGGGCTCCGTTGGGTCGTCTTCTGGCCTTCTTGGCCGTATTGCGGGTGCTTTGGGGCCGTCGTGGGGCCATATTGGTGCCGTCAGGGGCAATCGAAAGGGCTTTCTTCGGCCGTCCTGGGACTCTCTGGAGGCCCTCTTGGGCAGTCTTTTGGTCGTCTTGAAGGCACCTTTGGCCATCGCGGGGTCTTTTTGGGCCGTTGTGGGATTCTTTTTGGGGGCCATCTTGGGCCATGTTGGGGCCATCTTGGAGGCTTTCCGGGCCGTCTGGAGCGGACGGAAGCCAGAGGCAACGACCATGCAATAATCTTCCAAGCGTCAAGGTGAAAAGTCAAGGATTTCGCAATATTCGTGCCCTGTTGGGTGTAGTTGTTGTTTTTTCGTACGAGTTCGCGCAGCGCCAAGGCGAGAGGCATATTCTTTGAAAGGATCCGCCCTCTATTCGTGTTCACGTTTTAACTTTTCAAGCTTCCGCGTTCCATAGTGTGAGGACGTCTCAATCGGAACGTCTTGCCCGCCGTAGCGGCGGAGGCGACACGACCCGGCCTCTTCCTATTCTCCCTGTTGCTGCTGCTCCTTCCTCCGTCCCTCCTTCTCCTCGGCTCCGTCCTCCCCGTCCTCATCCCCCCCGAGGGGCTTTTCCCCAGCCACCAGGGTCCGCCCAAGGCGTCTCTGGCCAGAGAGCTGGGCATTGTCAGGCGGGAGACCGTCCTCCGTGGGCCGCCGCCTGGGGTCCTCGTTGGCTTATTCGCTACCACCTCGTGGATACCAGCGAATTCCAGCGAACTCCTTATCCCCCATGTTTTGCGCTAGTCGGTGCCCATGAGTAATTCAAGAGGTGTGCGCCGCTTGTCCGACCCCCAGAAGAGGAGATGTACAGTTTTCGATGCTGTTTGCGTTTCTTGCTGTTTCCCAGCGTGCTGCTTGCGTGTAGTTGCCGCTGATTCGGCCTCCTCCTCCTCCTCCTCCTCCTCCTCCTCCTCCTCCTCTGGAGGAGGCGGTGGGAGGTAGAAGGAGGAGGAGGAGGAGGAGGAGAAGGAGGAGGAGGAGGAGGAGGAGGAGGAGGAGGAGGAGGAGGAGGAGGAGGAGGAGGAGGAGGAGGTTTGGGGCCCACCTTCGCGGCCGGGAGGGGTCGGCCTGTTGGAGCCTTTTCAGGGCTCTCGGGGGTTCTGCGGGGACCTCTGGGAGCCTCTTGGGGCCCCGTTCGGGCATGTTGGGGGTCTTGGTGGCCGCCTCGTGTGGGAGAGGGCTCCTGTTCCCTTTCTTGGGCCCCTCTTAGGGTTCTCTCGAGGGCCCTTTTGGCCGTCGGGCCGCTGTAGACGGCCCTCTCGGGCCGTCTAAGGGCCCTAGTGCTGGGCTGTCCTCGGGCCCTCTTGGGGGCCTCCTGCTGGGAAGGATGTGCTCCATGATCTGTTTTGTTCTATTGTGTGTTTTCACTCCCCACACTCCCTCCTGGTCCCTTTTCCCCTTTTCCTGCTCCTTCTCAACCTCCTCTTCCTCCTCCTCCTCCCTCGCTTCCTGTGCCGAGCCCCCGCCCGCGGCGAGGCTGCTCAACGCCGTGCAGGCGAACATGCACGCGATGGCCATGGGCGCCCACCAGGAGCCCGGGCCCTCATGGGGGGCGCGTGGCGCGCGTCGGTGCCGAGGAGAGCCAGGCCCACAGGGCTCGAAGAGCAGACTGCATGGCCACAGCCTTGCGGAGGGCCGCGCGGCTTGTATGGATCTGTGCATTGCCCCCCATCGGCGGCGCCTCCAGCGCCGATCCAGGAACGGCGCGTGGACCTCCGAACGTTTGAGATTCTGCAGCCTTCTCTTCTTCTGACGTGGCGGGGCTCAGCGCCAACGGGAGATCAGCCGATGCCCTCCGAGATCCCTTTGGCGACCTGGATTTGGGAGCCACCTGGTGCCGATCCCCCCGTCGGTGCGCACAAGGGGCGTGGCGCGAGGGGGGTGGCCTCCTGAGAGGGGTGGGGCTTCCGTGTCTTCTCGTGAGCCCTCCCGGCCTCTAAGGTGCCTTGTTAGAAGCATCCGTGCGCGCTCATGATTGTGCGCGGTGGGTGCCGAGGAGGAGGAGGAGGAGGAGGAGGAGGAGGAGGAGGAGGAGGAGGAGGAGGAGGAGGAGGAGGAGGAGGAGGAGGATGAGGATGAGGATGAGGAGGAGGAGGGGGAGGAGGAGGCGGAGGAGGAGGAGGAGGAGGAGGAGGAGGGGGAGGAGGAGGAGGAGCGGAGGAGGAGGAGGAGGAGGAGGAGGAGGGGGAGGAGGGGGAGGGGGAGGGGCAGCGTGCTAGGGAGGATGCGTCACAGATGCGTGTGGATGTGCGGTGCGGCTGCGCGGCGCCAGCGCCACGCCATTGACGGGCCCCCCCCGTGCGATGGGGCACCCTGTGGACTACTCAGCTGCCTGCGGCAGGCCCACCGCCGTGCCGGCGCAGAGTTAAGATCGGGCTCAGGTCGGTGCCCTTTTTGAGTTGGCACGGGTCTCACGCTCCCCAGCATCAATCCCAGCCTCGTTACCTTTCTCCTTCCTCCCCCCTAGTTCCGCCTTTCTCCCTCCTCCTCCTCCACATCCCCCTCCCTCCTCCCTCCTCGTGCGCCCCTGCCACATTCCAGCAGAGGACATGGACATGGACTACGGGAGGTGCTGCGTGTCCGCTACGGTGGGGAAACAATACATCCCCCTCCCTCCTCCCTCCTCTCTCGAAGGCAGCTCGGAGGTTCTTCTGCGAGCTCTTGGGCGTTCTCTGCGGGCCTCGTTTGGGCGTCTTGTGGCCTCTTGAGGCGCTTAGGGGCCTTTAGAGGAGACCCGAGGAGCCCTTCGGGGGCATCTTCCTTTCCAGGTTGGCTTCGGGGCCGCCTCGCCACACCCAGGCGCCGTCTCTGAGCTCTGCTGGGGTGGTCTTGGATTGAGAGGGAGCGTTCTCTTCAGGACACGTGCGACAGGTGGGATCGCCCCTGGAGAATTACAGAAACCCTGTTAGTCAGCTGCGGTAGGTTCGCGTCGTGTCGACGCGGCGCCGACCCAGCGCGGGCTTTCAAGGCTGATCGCCGCCAGTCGCTTGGAATCGGCCGACATCGAACGATCTGCGCAATCGGAAAGCCGAGATCGTTCAATGTTGAACGATTCACGAGTTGTCAGAAATCAGCGCCGACGTCGTCACGACAGGACCCTGCCGTCGAAGAGCGCGGCCAGGGTAAGCCCGAGGCGACGTATAATAAGGAGGGGGGGCGAGGAGGGAGGGGAATGCAGGACGAGGAGGAGGAGGAGGAGGACCTACGCGAGGACGGCAGTAAAGATATCGACCCTCGCCGCGAACTGGCACTCCACTTCAGACGTCAGGCGACGGTACCCGCGCCCTCGCGGACGAGAACGACATGGTCCCGCCAACGCCACATTGCGCCCGATGCAACCGCTGACCACCTTGAGGAACGCGCCCCGACGGCGCACGTGACCCCCTCTGCCCCCCCACGCAGTCGCCATCAGGTGCGGAGGCCCTCCGCGCGCACACCCTCCCCCGCGGACGATGGCGTCCGTGATTCAGTCGCGCTTCGACTGTTTCGCAGCTTGCTGCATCCGGCCAGCTCGGCTCGATCGGCTGCGGCGCCGCGGCATCCCTCCAGGCTGCTTGTTCGGTAGCAAATCATGGGAGCCTTGTATACCCTCGGGATTCTGTCGTGAGCGTCGATTCGCGTCGATTAGCGTCTTAGAGTCGATGGGACAGCGCCGATCTAGCGTCGGTTGGCGTCGATTGGCGTCGATTTAGCGTCGATTAGTGTCGATTTGGCGTCGACTGGCGTCGATTCGCAAGAGCCGACGGGATGGTATGGGAGGCTCCCGTGAGTTGCCACCGAATGCTTGCTCGCTGTTCGGGCGGCCCCGGCCAGGCCCGCCCAGGTCCCCAAGGGGGGTCGGTGTTCACGCCGCTTCTCTGGCCAGGCCGGGATGGCGCGTGCGCCGATGCTGGGCTTCTCCCCCCCCCCCTCTCAACGAGCGCGCTCCACTACTCGCAAAGTGCCTCCTCCTCCTCCTCCTCCTCCTCCTCCTCCTCCTCCTCCTCCTCCTCCTCCTCCCGCTCTCTCCTCGTCCGCGCTCGCGCCTCGGGCCATTCTGCGCCCCTCCCCCCCCCCCCGAAAGGCCATACGTCTGCCTTCGTGTGATGTCTCGTGCATCCCCTGCGGCGGCGGATCCAGGCCATGTGCGAGTGGCTACTCCAGATTTCGTAATAAAGGGAGGGGGGCCTCATTTCGGGGGGGGGGTCTCTTCCAGGCTATCTTGGAGGGCCTGGGGGGTCTGGGGACGATGTTTTGGAGGGTTCTCCCACGGGGGAGGTCTGAAATGGCTTGTATTGGAGGGTCCAGACCCCCTCCCTTCTATTACGAAATCTGGAGTACTCTCTGCGAGCAGTGGAGCGCGCTTGTCTGCCCTCCGTGGCCGCCTCCCCGTTTTTTGCCCTCGTGCGCTCTGCGGCACCCCCGTCTCTTGCTCCTCGCTGGTGCAGCCAACTCTGCCTCGCCGCCGACGGACACGTGCGCCGACTCCGGGCTCCCAGGCAGGAGTCCCGTCATGAAACGTGTCGGTGCTCCATCCTTGTAACCGTCGGAGGCGTTTGTTGCAGCGAGCGTGCGCGGCGCCCAGGCGAGGGCTCCGGTTGAAGGCCGCCCGTCTTCCACCCGGTGTAACTGGACGAAGTCGTTGCAAGACAAGAGTGCGCGTCGCCAGCGAGAGAGAGAGAGAGAGAGCGAGGGACAGAGACAGACAGAAAGAGAGAGAGAGAGAGACCAATTTCGCAAAGCCACCAGCCATCAATCCGTGCAGCTGTTCGAAGTCTGTTCAACACGAGTGTGCGCGGCTCCCATGCGAGAGCACCACTTTGAAAACGCTTCGCCTTCCATCCGTGTAGCTGTGGGTCAGTTTCGAACTTCGATCGCGCAAACGTTGCGGAAGCCGGAGGCGAAACGGAACGCCTGGCTTGCCCTGACGACACGTGTGGTGGCGCGCCAGGAAGGCGTTACCTGTAGGGGCGCGGAGGAGGAAAAGGAGGGCGAGCGAGGGAGCGACGAGGCGGTAGGGAATGGAGGAGGATGAGGATGAGGAGGAAGAGGAGGAGGAGGGGAGAGGAGGAGGAGGAGGCGGAGGAGGAGGAGGAGGAGGAGGAGGACCACTGTAAACCCAAGATGCATCAACAATGTTGCAATATACCCTCCCTCAAAGTTCCTTCTTCATAGGTCCCTGCAGCTACGTATTTTCATTGCAAGAAGTGGCCGTTAAAAGGCAGCCAGCTGAGAATCCTCAATCGTGCCAGATCACCATTCCTGGGACTTGAACGACGCGGATCGACGTGACTTTTGCCTCCTGACAATCAAACGTCGTGTCAGCACACCACTCCTGTGACCTCAACCCTGCGAATCAACGTGACTGTTGCCCTCTGACAGTCCGACATCGTGCCATAATGCAGATCCTGGGTCTCCAGCCGTACGAACCCTTGAAGCTGTTGTGCACTTTCAAGACGGAAGTGCGCGGTGCTAAGGCGAGAGCCACATTCTGAAGAAAAGGAACCGCCCTCCATTTGTGAAGCTGTTGCAACCCTTTCAGACGAGTATGCGCGGCTCTAGCGCCAGAACCACATGTTGAAAAGGAGCCGCCCTCCATCTGTGAAACTGTTGCTAACTTTTGAGACGGATGTGTGTGGCGCGAAGGCGAGAGCCACATTGAAACTGAGCCGCCATCCATCAGTGAAGCGGTTGCAAACTTTCAAGCCGAATATGCGAGGCGCTAGAGTGAGAGCCACATTCTGAAAACGAAGCTCCCTCCATCCGTGCAGCTGTTGCAACTTTCAAGCTTTAGGATCATGAGGTGAGGAAGTCCCCGCTACCGACACTTCTGGCAATGCGGCAGGGAGGAACTATAAATGGGGGAAGGAGGGGGCGGACGAGAGCAGGACGAACTGAGAGGACGCATTGGGAAGGTAGCAGAAGGGCAGAAGGGAGAGGGCGGGAGAAGGATGGGGTGAGGGCGGGTGGCGGGAGTGGGGTGGGTGGGGGTAGATGGGAGGAGGCGGAGGATGAGGATGAGGAGGAGGAGAAGGAGGGGGAGGAGGAGGGGGAGGGGGAGGAGGAAGGAGGGAGGAATAGGGAGGCAGGCAGAGGAACACGGAGGATGAGGATGAGGATGAGGATGACGAGGAGGAGCAGGAGGAGGAGGAGGAGAGAGGAGAGGAGGAGGAGGAGGAGGAGGAGGAGGAGGAGGAGGAGCAGAGACTCCCAAACAAGGGGGGAGGATATGATGCACTCCGACATGTGGTCACCTGAGCAGATGCAGGACGGCATGCAGGCCGCCCAGGGGTCGCCGCTTCTCTCCTCTGCTACCCTTAGCCTCCCTCCTTCTGATACCCCATCCTCATGTCGTGCTCTTCCTCCTCCTCCTCCTTCACAACTTCCGCCCTCCTCCTCGTCCTCCTCCTCGCTTCATCCCTCCCTCCCTCCCTCCCTCCTTGCCTCCGTATCCCTCAGTCCTCCTCGTCCTCCCCCTCCTCCTCTCCTCTGCTACCCTTAGCCTCCCTCCTTCTTGTCCTCTGTCCTCATCTCGTGCTCTTCCTTGTAAGTCCAGCGGCCTGAGCATGATCCAGCGAAGCTGCACCAGTTCCTTGGAGCACTGAGCAAATCCCAGGCTGTTCACCGAATGTCCTCCCCCCTCTCTTGTGTCTGACGTACAACCTTTCTCTTGTTTGTTCCCTGACTAGCTTCGCTCTTTAGTCGGGAGTATCGTGCCCCCAAGAGCAAGTTGTAGAAACCTGTGTTCTCGGCTCGCGCATGCACATACTCTTTTCATGCCCTGGGACCCTGGCCCCCGCCCCCCCCTCCACTTTTCCGAAACTCCCCTCTGGTACTCTTCTTTTTCCTTGGGTGTCCCGGAGCCCTTCTGGGACTTTTGGCGGTCGGTTTCGGCCTTGAGAGGCTGCCCCTCTGGTTCCAGGGGCGGCCCACTGCTCCGACGAGCCCCCTGGGCTCCCCAGGAGGCTCCCAGAGTTCCGCAACAACTCCACGAGGGACTCCTTGACAGTCCCACGTGGATCACAAGGTAGCGCTCCCGTGGCCCTGGAGCCTTGCGAGAACTCTTCCTGAGGGCCCCAAATCGTCAAAAAGCAGTGTTTCGTTGTGCGATGTATTTTGGCTTTCTCGCATTTTCGCTTCCGATGAGATCTCTTGTGGCCTTCGGAGAAAGCACCAAGAGCGTCCCAACGCAGGCCCAAGAGGCTCCAGAGACGGTTCTTGGACGTGCCCAAGAGGCCCCCCCCCGAGATGCCCCCAAGAGGCCCCCAGAGGTCCCCCTGAGGGCCCAACGAGGTTCCGAGAGAGCCCCAATAGTGCCCCAGGAGGCCCCACGAGCAGCCCCCCGAGCGGGCCCCTGGACGCCTTCGACTCCAAGATGACCCGAAAAGGCCTCCCGAGGCCGCCATGGGCCCCCAAGAGAGAAACAAGACGGCGGAAGAGGAAAGGGGGCTAGGCCCAGAATTGTTGCGAAGACCTTAGGCTGGTGCCGCCGAGCCTGAAGAGGGACGACGACGACGACGACGACGACGACGACGACCGTTGGCGATGACGACAGCGACGACGACGAGGAGGAGGAGGAGGAGGAGGAGGAGGAGGCGGAGGAGGAGGAGGAGGAGGAGGAGGAGGACGACGACGACCATTGACGACGGCGACGACGACGACAGCGACGACGACGAGGAGGAGGAGGAGGAGGAGGAGGAGGAGGAGGCGGAGGAGGAGGAGGAGGACGACGACCGTTGACGACGACGACGACGACGGCGACGACGACGACAGCGACGACGACGAGGACGACGAGGACGAGGACGAGGACGAGGACGACGACGACGACGACGACGACGACGACGAGGAGGAGGAGGAGGAGGAGGAGGAGGAGGAGGAGGACGACGACCGTTGACGACGACGACGACGACAGCGACGACGACGAGGAGGACGACGAGGACGAGGACGAGGACGAGGACGAGGACGAGGACGAGGACGAGGACGAGGACGACGAGGAGGAGGAGGAGGAGGAGGAGGAGGAGGAGGAGGACGACGAGGACGACGAGGACGAGGACGACGAGGACGACGAGAAGGAGGACGACGACGACGCTGACGCTCTGGAGCCGAAAGCGGAAGAGGGAAAAGGGGGGAGGCCCAGGATTATGAAACGAGCGTTTTCTACTGTTATTGGCAGGCCTCCCCGGGTTCGAGCGGGGGGGTGACATTCCCTTCCCTCTGAAACGGGGGGAAGTGGGAGGGCGCAGAATCCCTCCCTGCCCCCCCTGGTTCGAACCAAGAGGGTTGGGGGGGCAAGATCTCCCCCCCTTTCCCAGACCCCCGGACGTTTTTTTTTTTTTTTTTTTTTTTTTGTTTTTTTTTTTTTTTTTTTTTTTTTTCACAACGTCGACCCTCCTCCTCCTCCTCCTCCTCCTCCTCCTCCTCCTCCTCCTCCTCCTCACTTTTTGACGTTGGCATGACTCTGAGCATCGGGGCTCGCAGTTTTCAGCCTCCTCCGCCTCCTCTTCCTCGTCCTCCTCCTCTCCTGGAATGCCGCGGGGCCCCTGACTCTCTGTGCCATTACATTTGTTGCCCTAGATTCGACTCCCTCCTGGTCCAGGCCTCTGGATCCTCGGTCCCCTCGGACGTGCGAGCGCGGCCAGCCCTCGCTGGCCATAGCAAGGACGCCGCTCGTCTTCTGGTGATGCGGTACCACCTCCATAGGCGCCTGCATCTGGTCAGGCCCCGCGGCCTTTCCAGGGTGGTTTCCGACAGCACCCGTCTGGAGTGCGCCCGTGCCGCGCGGGCCGCGACGGCTCTCCCGCGCGGCCGGCGAGCCGCCCGCGTCGTCGCCCGCGCCCGCCGGCGCGCGGCGTCTGCGCGGCAGGTGGGGAGCTGCCGACCTCGTGCCGACTCCGGCCCCCCTCTCCCTCCCTCCCTCCCTCTCTCCCTGCCGACTCCGGCCCCCTCCCTGGTCCCTCCCTTCCCTCCCTCCCTCCCTCCCTCTCTCCCTTCACCCGCCCCTCCCGCGATGCCCATGGCGGCTCGCAGGGCTGGATGCCCCAGATCTGCGGCTACGCAGACGTCGGGACGCCCGTGACGCAGACCACTGGCGTGGACAGTGACGAAGCGGCCTCCTCGTTGTCTGGGAGGGGCGCCAGGGGCCGGGCATGGACGAATACGACGAGGACGGTGGCGGTGACGACGATGAAGAGACGACAAGGAGAGAAACGAGGAGGCGGGCGACGATGATGACTGACGATGAGGAGGATTGGGCGATGGAGGATGAGGAGGAGCTCGGAAGATGAGGGATGCCAGAAGAGTCATGAGGCGGAGGATGGAGGATGGAGAACGAGGATTAGGAGAAATGAGGATGAGGATGGAACGCGGAGTATGTACGGTAATGATGATGAGTGGGAGGAGGATGAGCAGAGGTGGCAAGGATTGTGATTTATGCAGCCTGTCCATCGTGAGACTGTAGGCGGATTCAGATGCACACTCCGGGCCCACTTTCTCTGAGTACCTGGGGGCACGGGCCCTCAGATGTAGGGTAGAGTTCTGCTCTGGGGCGGCCAGGTCTGCCGAGCGGTGTGGCAGGCCCGCGGCGTCCCATGTCATGAGAGTGGAAGCGATCACGCCAGTGTGTGTTGAGCGCGGTGGAGTTGGTCGACAGTCATGATCTGACAACCAGCCCTTGACCCTATGTGCCCCAACGAAGCCAGATCCATCCCTGGATGCCCAAATTTCCCAGGGGCTGTGGGTGCAAGGTGTCAGATCGGGGCCCCCGCTCGGATGGTGTCCCTGTCGGGCCTTAATAACTAGCACTCGAAGCTGCAGCGCGCTCCCAACAGGCGAGCCGCGAGTGTGCCCCCCCCCCCCCCCTGTATCTGGGGATGTCAGCTGACCACCTCCCTCGCCAATTCTGGCTGGGGCCCGTCCTGGCTCAGGATCCTCCTCTTCCTCCTCCTCATCCTCCTCCTCCTCCTTATTCTCCATCCTCCCTTCCTCCCCCCTCCTCCTCCATTTCCCTCCCTTCCCCCCTCCTCCTCCTCTTCCTCCTCCTCCTCCTCCTCCTCAGCAGGCATCCGCACTCGCGCGAGCACTCGCGCGGGCACTCCCGCGGGCAGCACCGTCACAACACGAGGCTCTCCCGCGGGCCCGGCCGTGCGGCCCCCCTGGCCGCCACCGCGGGCCCCCTTTGGACCCGCTGCGACCGAGACCCAGAACTCTCATGGCCAGGCCAATCTGCAGGGCCGGCGTGCCCGCGCGCGCTGCGCCGCGCCGCGCCGGCCCGGGGGCCGCGCTGCGCTGGGGGCTCAGGAGCGACAAGCACGGCGCCGTCAGCAGCGCGGACGCGGGGCTGATGGGGGCCGGCGGCGTGGCCGGGGACCCCGCGGCGGGGAGGGGGCCGCCGGCGTGCCGCTGGGCGCGCTGCCCAGCACTGGAGGAGGAGGAGGTGGAGGAGCAGGAGCAGGAGGAGGAGGAGGAGGGAGGAGGAGGAGGAGGAGGAGGAGGAGGAGGAGGAGGAGGAGGCGGAGGAGGAGGCGGAAGAGGAGGAGGCGGATGAGGGGGAGGAGGAGGAGGCGGCGGAGGAGGAGGAGGCGGAAGAGGAGGAGGCGGAGGTGGAGGCGGAGGAGGAGGAGGCGGAGGAGGAGGAGGAGGAGGAGGCGGAGGAGGAAGGGAAGGAGGAGGAGGAGGAGGAGGAGGAGAAGGAGGAGGAGAAGGAGGAGGAGGAGGAGGAGGCGGAGGATGCGGAGGCGGGAGGCGGAGGCGAGGAAGGAGAGGAGGAGGAGGAGGAGGAGGGAGGAGGAGGAGGAGGAGGAGGAGGAGGAGGAGGCGGAGGAGGAGGAGGAGGAGGAGGAGGAGGAGGAGAGGAGGAGGAGGAGGAGGAGGAGGAGGAGGAGGAGGAGGAGGAGGAGGAGGAGGAGGAGGAGGAGGAGGAGGAGAGGGGAGCAGGGGAGGAGGAGGCAGCGCGCCTGGATCTGCCCCCCCCCCCCCCCTCCCTCCTCCGCGGCCCCCTCGAGCCGTGCACCGAGGAGTCACCCCCTGCCTGGTGTCGCTTTGGCGTGCAGCCGAGCGAGATGGCCAGATGTGTCGGCGTGGTTTTTGTCGGCGGTCCAGGTCGGTCGATTCGACTCGGCCAGTCGGCTTGCTGTTTCGGATGAGGCCCTCGATCCATGGATAGGTTTCAGTCGGACGTGTCCCTCTACATGAGGACTATGCAAAAGTGGTAAGAAATAGTCAGGGGACGATTTCTCGACGATGTTTCATTTTTGTTAATTTTTGATTTTCCTCTAGAATCCGCCTGTAGGGGGACATGCCCGACCTAAGGATAGTTGGTCCGCATGGACAGATTCTGTCAGATTTTGTCGGCGTGCCCGTTCCCTCCTCGTGCGCCTCCTCGTGCCCCCCTCTAACAGACCCAGGGGATGGGGCACGGGGAGGCCCCGAAGGGGAAGACTGAGGTTTGGAACGACACACTTGTTGCACCACCTATGCCCAGAGGGTGAGTGGGATGTCTAGAAGAAGCGCGTTCTGAAAAACGTAGGTCTGGGGTACCTCTCGGAGGGGCCATAGCGCGTCAACAATTGCTTCAAGTGTACTGTAATAATTCATGGGCGCCATCTGCTTCGAATCGTCATGGCACAGTATCTGTTTCAGCGTTCCCGTGAGGCGCGTATTGTGAGTGTGTGCGAAAGGACACACGAATCGCATTGCATGTATCATGTTTGTTGTTTTTTTGCGGCACAAGTGCGTTGTTTAGTTGGCCAATCTATCCTTGCGGAAGTGTGGGAGTTCCGGCTTCTCATGGCAACCCTATCCGAATCCAAAACAGAGAGGGAATGCGAACCAGGAGACGGTGGAACGGATAGTTCCAATGTTTCTTGTCGTGGCGTCATGCTTGTACTTTTTGAGACGGACCATCGTGGGGGAGGCGGTCATCGTTTTGTTGTCGTTGTCGTTGAACTCTCACTATTGAAGAATAATTATTGTTGATCCCCCCTCCGGTGCACATTATATTTTTCAATTGAAGTGCCCCTTCCGGCGCTCGCACCCAGTTTTTTATCAGGGAAAGTTTTCCTCCTCAAACTGTGTTGTTGGCCCCCAGGTTGCAACAACAACGGCTCCCGCTTGAGATTTCCTCACAATTTAGCCAGGACCCCCGCTCCCTCCCGAGACTTCCTCGCACTTTATTATGGAATCGCGCTCTCGCTTGGGACTTCCTTACACTTTATTCAGGAATCGCTTTCTCGGCGCTCTGGAGTCGCGCTCTCGCTGGAGACTTGCTTGCAATTTACTCAAGAATAGCTCCCTTGCGTGGGAATTTCTCGCAATTTGCTCAAGCGCCGCGCTCTCGACACTCAGGCACCCAGGAGTCGCGCTCACGCCTAGGACTCCCCCACAGGTTACTTAAGCATCGGGATCTCGCTACCCTTCGTGGTCCCATTGCCGCCCTTCGTGGCCCCTCGCTGCCCTTCGTGGCCCCGTGGCAGCCCTTCGTGGCCCCCTCGCTTTGTTTCGTGGTCCCGTTGCAGCCCTTCGTGGCCCCCTCGCTGCCCTGGGTGGCCCCGGTGCAGCCCTTCGTGGCCCCCTCGCTGCCCTTTGTGGCCCCGCCCCGTTGCACCCGTTCGTGGCCCCCTCGCTGCCCTTCGTGGCCCCGTTGCAGCCCTTCGTGGCCCCCTCGCTGCCCTTCGTGGCCTCATATATGTATGCCCGTCGTGGCCCCCGTTCGTTCGCGCCCGTCGTGGCCCCATGTGCATGCCCTTCGTGGCCCCGCTGTCTTCCTTCGTGGCCCCCTCGCTGCCCTTCGTGGCCCCCTCGCTGCCCTTCGTGGTCTCGTTGCTGCCCTCCGCGGCCCAATATACGCATGCCCTTCGTGGCCCCCGCTAGTTCGCGCCCGTCGTGGCCCCATGTGCATGCCCTTCGTGGCCCCGCTGTCGCCTTTTGTGGCCCCCTCGCTGTCCTACGTTGCCTAGTTGCCACCTCTGGCCCCGTCGTTGCCGTCTGTGGACCCGCATTATCTGCCCTTCGTGGCCCCCGCTCGTTCGCGCTCTTCGTGGCCCCATACGCATTCCCTTCGTGCCCCCGCTGTCGCCCTTCGTGGCCTGCTTCGTGCCCTTCGTGGCCCTGCTGTCGTTCTCTCTCTCGCTCTCGCTCTCGCTTTCGCTCGTCGTCGTCGTCGTCACCGTCGTCGCCGTCGACGTCGTCGTCGTCGTTGTCGTCGTCATCGTCGTTGTGGTCGGTCCCCTGTCCGTCCCTCTTGGGGTCGGGTTGCCGCCGATCAGCTCTGCCGCTGGCCAGGCCGACTGTCCGCGGCCGTCCCGCCGCTTGCCGGGGCCCGGCCTGCAGGGAAGAAATGTATCCCCCCCAAAAGGGGTACGATCGAAGACGACGAGGGCGGGTATCGAGGGTTTGGGAAATACGCGTGAAAAAAGGACACTCGAGCAGATAAGAACGAGCAGTCTTACAATTATTGTTGTTGCTGGGGGCGGGCAGCCGCGAGAAGAACATCCAGAGGAGAAGCACGCAAAGCAACATGTGGCCAAATGTTGGATTCACACGGAGGCTGGGATTTGTTCTTCGGAATTCCTTATTCGGGGTCTCTTGCAATGGATTTCCTCTTGTAGCTTTTTGGCTGATGATTCCTTACTCACGACTCCGCATAGCCCTCACACACAGACACATAGCCCTTACTGGATTCCCTCCCTCCCCCCATAGCCCTGCCACGCAGACGCACACACAAGCCTACCGAGTTTTGCGCCGACACCGACATCAAGGATCCCTCCCTCCCTCCCTCCTTTCACTTTTTTGTTATATATATATGTGTATATATATATATATATATCGCATTGCATGTTCTCTCCAGGTACACCAGATGTGATTCCCGCTTCGAGGCTACGGCCTCCACCGCCACGCCCAAACGGGCGCGTGCGGGCGCCCACGCGGCGTGCGCACGGATATGGCGTTCGTTCGTTTGTTCGTTACTCACGACTTCGCACGAAGGATTACTCATTAAGGGTTTTGTGATAAAGATGTGTTGCGGATTCGTTACGAAGGGCCGTTTACGAAGGATCCTTAGCAGCAAGGACTAAGGGTTCCGTAGTAATCATTATGCATGAAGGGTTCTTTAGTCACGATTATATGCGAAGGACTCGTCAGCAGGATGGATTCCTTATCGCGGACTTTTTATTAATGATTCCTTGGCAAGGATTTCCTACCAAGGATTCTGAATGAGGCTTCGTTATTTGGGATTCCTTAAGCGGGTTCTTGGTCAGGATTCTTGACTCGGGAATCCTGATCAAGAGTTCCTTACCAAATATCAATTTTAGGCGATGTCCTACTAAGGTCAGGATAAAACATGAATCGTCGACTCCCAGGGACATATGCGAAAATATGGGAAGTGGGGGGGGAAGACGAACACCTAGAAAATATACGGAATCCTTGCGTCTATTTTTCTGAAAGGGCGTGTTCTACCGCTGCTGGCAGAAAACCGGAGAGGTCATTGGGGGTTCCTAACCCGTCCCCCCCCCCCCCCCCCCCCGAAAATCGGGGGGGGGTCACTACTGGTTCGAACCCCCCCCCAGTCCATCATGAATAGGGGGGGGGGGTCACTACCGGTTCGAACCCCCCCCCCACCCCTCGAAAACCGGGGGGTTCATTACCGGTTCGAGCCCCCCCCTCCACCTCGCCCCCCCCCCTCGAAAACCAGGGGAGGTCACTACCGGTTCGAACCCCTCCCCCCCCCCTCGCCGCCGGCAAACGATGCCCGCTCCTCGGGACAGTTGGAGAATGGTGGGGATGTTGGGACAGTGGTGGGAACGGTGGTGGTAGGGACAGTGGTTCGGGGAAAGTGGGACCGTGGTGCGGACAGTGGTGGGGACAGTGGTGGTGGGGACAGTGGTGAGGGGACAGCGGGACAGTGGTGGGGACAGTGGGACAGTGGTGGGGACGGTAGTGGTGGGGACGCTGGTGAAGGCGGTGGCGAGGACAGTGGTGGGACAGTAGTACAGTGGGGAAAGTGGTGGGGACAGTGGGGACAGTGGGACAGTGATGGGGACAGTGGGGACGGTGGGACAGCACAGTGGGACAGTGGCGGGGACAGTGGGACAGTGGTGGGAACAGTGGGGACTGGGACAGTGGTGGGGACCGTGGGGAAAGTGGGGAGAGTGGGACCGTGGTGGGACAATGGTGGGGAGAGTGGGGACAGTGAGACACTGGTGGGGGCACTGGCGGGGACAGCGGGGACAATGGTGGGAACAGTGGGGACAGTGGGACAGTGGTGGGGACGGTGGTGGTGGGGACAGTGGTGTGGGGACCGTGGGAATGTGGTGGAAACAGGTGGTGGTGGCGACAGTGGTGAGGGCGGTGGCGAGGACGGCGGTGGGATAATGGGACAGAGGTACAGTAGGGACAGTGGTGGGGACAGTGGGGACAGTGGTGGGAACAGTGGGACAGCTCAGGGGGACAGCGGCGGGGACAGTGGGACAGTGGGACAGTGGGGACAGTGGGACACTGGTTGGGGCCGTGGAGAAAGTGGGGAGAATGGAACCGCGGTGGGAACAGTGGTGGGGACTGGGGACAGTGCGACAGTGGTGGGAGCACTGGTGAGGACAGTGGTGACGGTGGTGGGAACACTGGGGACAGTGGTGGTGAGGACAGTGGTGCTGGGAACAGCAGTGGGGGATGTGGCGCGGACGGTGGTAGGGACCCAGAGTTGTTTGCTGGCGGTGAGCGTGGGGGAGGGGGGAGAGGGTTCGAACCGGTAGTGACCCCCCCCGGTTTTCGAGGGGGGGGGTTCGAACTGGTAGTGACCCCCCCCGGTTTTCGAGGAGGGGGGGGTTCGAACCTGTAGTGACCCCCCCCCGGTTTTCCAGGGGGGGAGGGTTCAAACCGGTAGTGACCCCTTTTTGGTTTTCCAGAGGGGGGGGGTTAGGGTAAGGGGGAGGGTTTTGCCGGGGGGGGGGTCCAGCAGGGGGGGGGGATTCTCGGAGGGGGGGGGGAGACCCCCGGGTTCCGGAGGAAGAGGGGGGGGAATTTTCCACAGAAAAGCGGCGGTGGATCACGCTCTCTCATTTATTTGTGTGTCCCTGGGCCCCCTAGTAAGGATTCGTAAGGATTCCTTACTGAGTAGTCCTGAGCCAGGGTTTTCAGCTGAGGATTTCTCTCACGAAGGACTCCTCACTAGGGACCACTGACCCAGGAGTCCTACCAGGGTTTTTCCTCAATCAGTGCTTGCACTAGCGGGAATTCAAAGATTTGTCGAAAGTTGCTGGCCAATCTTGGTAGGCGGCTGGGTTTCCGGGTTCTGTTTCGGGGTTCCCGGGTACCGTTTGCTGGTTCCGGACCGATTTCGGTGGGCGGCGGGGTTCCCGCGTTCCAGTTTCTGGTTTCCGTGTTCTCGGGTTCCCGGCCGATGTTCTTATCGATATTTTCATCGATCTCACCATCCATCTCATTCAATCGATATCACTATCCATCGCATCACCGATCTCACTATCGATCCCACTATTGATATCACTGTCGTTTTCACCATCGATCTCATGATCGATCTCACGATCGACCTAACGATCGCTCTCACTGTCGGTCTCACTCGATGTCAACCACTATTGATTTCACTATCGAAGTCACTATCGGTCTCACTATCGATTACACTTTTGATCTCACTATCGATCTCACAATCGATCTCACTATCGATTTCACTATCGATCGCACTAGCGATCTTACGATCGATCTCACAATCTATGCCGCTCAATTGATCTCACTGTCGATCTCACTATCGATTCCACTTTCGATCTCACCATCAATCTCATGATCGATCTCACGATCGACCTTATAATCGCACTCATTGTCGGTCTCACTATCGATGTCAACCAACACCGATTTCACTATCGAAGTCACTACTATCGATTACACTTTTGATCTCACTATCGATCTCAAATCGATCTCACAATCGATCGCACTATCGATTTCACTATCGATCTCACTATCTCTGCCGCTCAATCGATCTCACTGTCGATCTCACTTGATCTCCTTATCGATTTCGCTGTCGATTTCACTATCGTTCTCACAGTCCATGCCACTCAATCGATCTCACTACCGATCTCACTATCGAACATACGATCGACCTAATGATCGATCCCACTATCGATCCCACCCAATCGATCTCACAATCGATCTCACAATCGATCTCACTATCGATCGCACTATCGATCTCGCCATCGATCTCACTATCGATCTCACTATTGATCTCATCCAATCGATCTCGCTACCAATCTGACGATCGATCTTTCTATCGATCTCACGATCGATCTCACTTTCGATTTCACCCAATTGATCTCACTATTGATCTCTTTATCCGCGCCATAACATCTCATAGCACATAGCATAGCAAGGGACGCCCCCGCTCCACGGGACACCACGGGACACCACGGGAAACCACGGGACACCATCTGCACGCCATCGGGACACCATCGGACACCATCGGGACACCACGGGGCCATTGCCGGCCAACCTGGGGGACAGCAACGCTTGGCTCGGCTTCGCCCTGGCAACCTCGGGTTAATTCCTCTCGCCCGCCCATGCAGCTTCGCCTCGCCCGAACGCGCGACACGAACACGAAACCGAAACCGATACCCCGGTGGGGGGGGGAGATCTCCGTTTCTTTGCGATCTCACGCCCCAACTTCTGATTATACCTATACGACCACCCTTCGGGTGATAAGGAGGTTGTGGGGGGGGGGGAGAGGGGGGAACCAACATCTGACTCAATCGATCTCACTATCGATCTCACTCAACGGGACACCACGGGACACCACGGGACACTTGTCGATCTCACTATCGATCTAAATATCGATCTCATTCAATGGGACACCACGGGACACCACGGGCCACCACGGGACACCACGGGACACCGCGGGACACCACATCGATCTCACTATCGGTCTCACTTTCGATCTCACTCAACGGGACACCATATGACGCCACGGGCCGCCGCAGGCGCCGAAAAGCCCGCCGCAGGCGTCGAAAAACATGAATTATGAAATTAGCGACGTGCGTTAGCGCCGGGACGCCCGGGACACCCGGGACACCCGGGACACCGCCCGGCCCATTTGGGACACTTCCCCGCCACCGGCGGACGGGAAACGGACTTTCGCTCCTACTTCGGCCTAGCTACAGGAGGATCACGCGTAGCTTCGCCTCGCCCGCACGCACGACACGAACACGAAACCGAAACCGATTTCCCGGTGGGGGGTCTCAGTTTCACTGCGATATCACCCCCCAACTTCCGATATAAATATAGATACGCATGCACATACCTATACGACCGCCCTGCGGGCGTTAAGGAAGTTGGGGGGGATTGAGATCAAATGCCCACCCTGACTGACTTTCCAGCCTGTCACCTTGATCATCTTCTCGTTCTCTCTGTCTCTCTTTCTCTCTGTGTCTCTCTCTCTCTCGCCCTCTCTCTCTCTCTCCCTCTCCATCATAGTCTCCCTCCACCACAATGATGATCGCGATGACGATGATATCCCACTACCTATGCGACCACCCTGCGGGTGATAAGGAGGTTGGGGGGGGGCCCAGCAATGGGCAACAGTGGTGAATGTTGTTGTGACAATGCCAGTGGAGATAGTTGCGTTGCCGCTCGCTCTTGGGGGCGTTGGTGTCGAGTTGTTTACGGCACCCTTCCCCTGGGAACCTGCCCAACCTGCGCAACGGCAGCTAACGGCGCCATTTGGCCACAGAAGACTGAAGCGCTGGCAAAGCTTGGCGCAGCCCGCGCCGCCTCTTGCACTATCGATCTCAGTATCGATCTCTCTATCGGTCTCACTCAATCGAACTCACTCGATCAATCTCACCATCGATCTCACAATCGATCTCACAATTGATATCACTATCGTCGTCGTCATCATCATCATCATCGACATCACCATTACAATCATCATCATCGTCATCATCATCTTCAGTATCATCATCATCATCAACATCATCATCGACGTCGTCATCATCATCACAATCATCATCACCATCATGGCCATCCTCACCATCAGCATCGCGCAATCGATCTCACATTCGGTCTCACTATCGATATCACAATCGATCTCACAATCGACGTCATCATCATCATCATCATCATCATGATCACCATCATCATCGACGACACCAACATCATCATCATCGCCATCATCATCATCATCAACATCATCATCGTCATCATCATTACCATCATCATCACCATCATCATCATCATCATCATCATCATTATCATCATCATCATCATAATCATCCACGTCATTATCGGGACACCGACGGGACACCGAAGGGACACCAGCGGGACACCGGCGGGACACCGCGCGGCACCGGCCGCCCGGTCAAGGTTCTTTTGCCCCGGCCGCGCCTCAGCCACACTGGACTCCAGCGGGACACCGGCGGGACACCGCGGGGCACCGGCCGCCCGGTCAAGGTTCGTTTGCTCCGGCCGCGCCTCACCCACAGGAGACTTTCTCTCGCCCGCCCACGCAGCTTCGCCTCGCCCGCACGGCACGCACGAACACGAAACCGAAATCGATTTCCCGGCAGGGGGGCTCTCCGTTCCACTTCGATCTCACCCCCCATCTTCCGATCTACCTATCTGTCGACCGACCTATCGGTGAATCTCACTGTCGACCTCACTATCGACATCAAAAGCAAAATGAAAAACCCGCGGCAGGCGCCGAACAACGATTTGTTGTCGGACAACCAGAGGACAACCATCGGCACAACCACGGGTAAAATGGGTTGGATTGGAAGGAATGGATTGGATAAGATGGATTGGATTGGCCCGCCGCAGGCGCAGAAACAAATGAATATATGGATTGGGCTGGGTGGATTGGATTGGATGGGATAAGATAAGATTGGGCAAGATGGGCTGGATAAGATAAGATGGATTGGACTGGGCAAGATGGATAGGATAATATCAGCTGGATTGGATAAGAAAGCCCGCCGCAGGTGCCGAAAAAAAGGAATTATGAAATTAGAGACATGCGTTAGCGCCAGGACGCCCGGGACACCCGGGACACCCGGGACACCGCCCGGCCCAGCTGGGACACCTCCCGGCCACCGGCGGACGGGAAACGGACTTTCGCTCCTATTGACACCCGGGACACCGCCCGGCCCAATTGGGACACTTCCCGGCCACCGGTAGACGGGAAACGGACTTTCGCTCCTACTTCGGCCTAGCTACAGGAGGATCACGCGCAGCTTCGCTTCGCCCGCACGCGCGACACGAACACGAAACCGAAACCGATTTCCCAGTGGGGGGTCTCCGTTTCACTGCGATCTCACCCCCAAGTTCCGATGTATACCTATACGACCGCCCTGCGGGCGATAAGGAGGTTGGGGGGGGAGGGGGATCAAATGCCCACCCTGACTGCCCTCCAGCCTGTCACCTTGATCTCATCTCTCTCTTTCTCTCTGTGTCTCTCTCTCTCTCTCTCTCACTCTCTGTGTCTCTCCCACTCTCAGGCGCCGACAAAAATTAATTAATGGATTGGGTTGGGTGGATTGGATTGGATGGGATAAGATGAATTGGATTGGAAGAGATGGATTGGATAAGATAAGCTGGATTGGATTGGCCCGCCGCAGGCGCAGAAACACATGAATTGATGGATTGGGTTGGATGGATTGGATTGTGTGGGATAAGAAAAAAAGATGGGACAATATGGGTTGGATAATATAATATGGATTGTTTGGACAACCTATATTGGATATGATAAGCTAGATTGGATAAGAAAGCCCGCCGCAGGCGCCGACAACAATGAATTGATGGATTGGGTTGGGTGGGTTGGATTGGATGGAATAAGATGGCTTGGATAAGATAAAATGGGTTATATTGGAAGAGATGTATTTGATAAAATAAGATGGATTGGATTGGCCCGCCGCAGGCGCAGAAACAAATGAATTGATGGATTTGGCTGGGTGGATTGGATTGGGTGAGATAGTATATGATGGGACAAGATGGGCTGGATAAGGTAAGATGGATTGGATGGCACAAAATGGATCGGATTTGATAAGCTGGATTAGATAAGAAAGCCCGCCGCAGGCGCCGAACAAAATGAGTTATGAAATTCGCGACGTGCGTTAGCGCCGGGACGCCTGGGACACCCGGGACACCCGGGACACCGCCCTGCCCATTTGGGACACCTCCCGGCCACCGGCGGACGGGAAACGGACTTTCGCTCCTATTGACACCCGGAACACCGCCCGGCCCAATTGGGACACCTCCCGGCCACCGGCGGACGGGAAACGGACTTTTGCTCCTACTTCGGCCTAGCTACAGGAGGATCACTCGCAGCTTCGCCTCGCCCGCACGCACGACACGAACACGAAACCGAAACCGATTTCCCGGTGGGGGGACTCCGTTTCATTGCGATCTCACCCCCCCCCCACCTCCGATTTTTTTTTTTTTGTTTTTTTTTTTTTTTGTGTGCAACAGAGTTTTGTACATATGTATATATATACATATGTGGGGGGAGGGAGCGAGAGACAGAAACATAACTCAACTATGACACATACAGCATCGAGTGAGAGACGGAGTAGAGAAACAGAGTGAGAGAGAGAGAGAGATAGAGAGACATTCAGAGAAATTGCGTGTATGTTTACATCTATGCACAGAGCACAGTAGAGAGAGAAAACATACAACATGTATGTATGTATGTATGTATGTATGTATGTATGTATGTATGTATATATGTATATATGTATGTATGTGTGTATGCATGCATGCATGCATGCATGCATGTATGTATGTTTGTATGTATGCATGTATGCATGTATGCATGTATGCATGTATGCATGTATATGTATATGTATATGTATATGTATATGTATATGTATAGGTATAGGTATATGTATATGTATATGTATATGTATCTGCATATGTGTATGTATATGTATTTGTATATGTATATGTATATGTATATGTATATGTATATGTATATGTATATGTATATGTATATGTATATGTATATGTATAGGTATATGTATATGCATACACCTATATATACATATATATATATATGTCGATATACATATCCACATGATATTGAAGACGCCTACGGCGTATCACCGCCGCCCCCTGCCTAAATGGCCGAGCGTTGTGGCAAGAGCTCTGTCAAGCTATCGGGCCATGTGTTCCCCCGGTAGAAACATTTCGGGGAACACTTGGGGGAGGATGGCGGGGCAGATCAAGAGGAGGAGGAGGGGGCATATTGAGAGCCTCTGGGAGCACTCCTGGGGCCTCCTGGGAGCTACCTGTGAGCCTTTTGGAGGTATCTTGGGGCTTCCTTGGGCCTCTTGGGGGCCTTTGGGGGCTTCTCGGAGGCCTCTTTGGTCGTCTTAGGGCATTCCTGGCCTGTCTGACGCCGTCGGAAGCCGTCTTGGGGGCCTCTCTGGGCCGACTTGGGGCCCTCTTGGGGTGCTCCAGGGCCGTGTTGGAGGCCATCTTGGGCGTCTTCGAGGCCTATTGGGCCGTCTTGGGGCCTTCCTGGGGCCGTCTTCGGGGCCTCTTGGATCGTTCTGGGGCCATCTTGGAGGCCTCGTGGGTGATTTTGGGGCGATCTTGGGGGCCTCTTGGACCGTCTTGGGCTGTCGGAAGGCCGAAAAGAAACACATGCCAAAATCTTTCAAAAACCCACGACAACTAATGATTTGGCCTCTTCGGGCCCTCTTGGTGGACGTCTTGGACGCCTCTTGGGCAGTCTTGGAGGCCTGGCTTTGAGGACACGCCATGTGGCCGAGAGTTGGGCTAGAGCTTGACCAAGCTGTCCGACCATGAGTTCCCCGAGTTGGTGTGGAAAGGTTTCGGGGAAGACGTGGGGGAGGAAGAGGAAGAGGAGGGGAAGAAGGAAAAAGGAGAAGGGGGAGGAGGTCTCTTCGGAGCCTCTTGAGGCACTCTTGGGCTCGATTGGACCATCTTGGGACTGTCTTGGAGGCCATGTTGGGGCTATCTTGGGCTCTCTTGGGGCCTGTTGAGGGCCTCTTGGGGCCCTTGTGGGGCTTCTCGGGGGCTTCTCTGGCCGTCTTTTTGCGTTCCTGGCCCGTCTGACGCCGTCGGGAGCCGTCTGGGGGGCCTCTCTGAACCGACTTGGGGCCCTCTTGGGGCGCTTCGGGTCCGTTTTGGAGGCCATCTTGGGCGTCTTGGAGGCCTCTTGGGCCGTCTTGGGGCCCTGTTGGGGCTTTCTTGGGGGCTTCTTGGGCCGTCATGGGGTCATCTTGGAGGCCTCGTGAGCGATTTTGGGGTGATCTTGGGGGCCTCTTGGGCCGTCTTGAGGCCTTCGGAAGGCCGAAAAGAAGCAAATGCCAAAATCCTTCAAAAACCTTAGACAAACCTATGATTTTGGCCTCTTCGGGTTCTCCTCGAGGGCCCCCTTAGGGCGCGCGCCCTCGGCGCCTCGAGTGCCCGAGGCCGCGAGGGAGCTCCAGGAGGAAGCGCCGCCCCGGCAGGTGCTCTCTCTCTCTCTCTCTCTCGCAGTCGGGGGCGGCAAAGAGGGGGGTGATGACCAGGGGGGGTGGATATCATGGCGTGGGGCATGATACTTCCCCAGATTTCATGGCGCCTCTTCTTACTTCATTACGTCCCTGGCCCCCCCGCTGGGCCGCGCACATGCCGCCGGTCATGATTTGCACCCCCCCTCTTGGACACCCCCCTCTTGGCCGCTCCCGAACCGAGCGCGCTCCACTGCTCGCAAAGTGTCTGTTCGCAAACGTCCAAGCGACAAGTGCTGTTCGATGTGATGGGGCCTTTTTGTCACGACGCACTGGATCCAGGCCCCCTGCGAGCAGCTCCTTCGCGAGTAGTGGAGCGCTCTTGCCTGGTGCCAGTGTTCCCCCCTCTGGCTGCCCCTCACTGCCCGGGTCCCTCTCGACGCCTGCTCCCCTCCCGCGACGATCCCATAATTTGGTCGCGCGTGCTCGGCGCTTCCGGGTGCCCGAGGCCGAGAGGGCTTCACGAGGAAGCGCCGCCCCCGGCAGGTTTCTTCTCCTCCTCCTCCTCCTACCTCCTCCTCCCTCCTCCTCCTCCTTCTCCTCCTCCTCCTCCTCTTCCTCCTCCTCCCTGTCGCAACCCGAGGACAGTTTGAAGGGCGGGCCGGGCGTTTCACCAGAGACTTCTTCATCATTTATGACTCGGAAGCTTAAGCGTTGGCAACAGTTTCGCAGATCGAGGGCGGGTGGTTTTCAAAATGTGGCTCTCGCCTTAACGCGGCGCACATTCGTTTTTTACATGCAAGAGTTTCACGGACTGATGGCGGGTGGTGTTCAAAATGTGGCTCTCGCCTTTGCGCCACGCACATTCGTTTTAAACAATTGCGAGAGTTTCACGGATTGAGGGCCACCCGTTTTCAAAATGTGGCTGTCGCCTTAGCGCGGCGCACATTCGTTCTAGAACATTGCAACAGTTTCACGGATTGAGGGCGGGTTTGTTTGAAAATTTGGCTCTCGCTTTAGAGCCGCGCACATTCGTTTTAAAAGTTCTAAGAGTTCCGCGGGTTCCCATCACCAACGTACCAGAAATGGTGTTTTGGAACGATTCAGGATTATGCGGGTGAAACAGTTACGTTGGCTCGCTGTGTAGAAGTCCCAGGAATGGCGTTCTGGCACGATTGAGGATCGTCAAGACGCAACAGTCAGGTTGATCCGTGGCGTTGGAATTGCGATAACAATGGTTTGGCATGCTTCAGGGTCTTCAAACGCTTGTCTTCCAACGAGGCAGTTCCCTCAATGAAAGTGAACCGTTGTAGGGGCCTGTGAAGAGGGAGCTTGGAGGGAGGGCTTATTCCAACATTGTCGATGACTCTTGGGTTTCCACTGGTCTTTCTTCTTTTCTGCTCGGGCCCCGTGCGCGCTGCGGCCCGCCCGGGGGGAGCGACCTCCGTGGCAGCCCTCGGATGCGACCCCCGGAGGGTGCCTCTCCGTGCGCCGCCCGGGCGCGGCTCTCGAGAGGCGAGGACCCGGGGCTCGCTCGTGGGCGCGGTTCTCTCTCGGAAGCGTTGCCCTTGCGGTTGCAGCTGGAGTTGGCGTCGGGCTTTCGTCCGTTCGGCTTGCGTACCAGCAGGCGAGGCCAGTAGAGATTCCGGCCACATTGAGCGACGGCGCTAAAGCGTACACGTTTTTTGCTCCTATATTCTTAGGTGCGCGACATGAGGTCATCGAGGCGTTGCTTTGAAGAAGGAACAACAAGGCATGAATACTGAACTTTTGGCGTTCCGCGCGGAAAACTGCTTAGGATCGACGAAGAGGTCGACGGAGGTTCGGGGCTTTCGTCCCCTTCATCTGGGCGTCTTGCAAAAACGCTTCGGGGGTCTGTCCCGTGTTTTGAGCCCCAGGACCCGTACGGATTGAGGAATCCCGCAAAAAGACGGGTGTCGGCCGTGTTTTTTCCATGGCTCTGTGCTCTTTCATGCATGTGGGGATGTGATGCCAACACACCCCGTCGACAGAACCCCCATGCCCTCGACCCCATCCTTCTTTACGTCCCTCTTCTCTCGTCCTTATCCCTACCATTCCTGTCGATCTTCTCCAACCTATCCAGACCCTCCGCACTCCCTCATCCCTCTTGTGTTAGCACCTACTCTTCCTGCGTCCTTCCCCCCATTTGTCCTCATCCTGCTCCTCCTCCCCCGCCTCCCCCGTCCCTCCTCCCTTCTCTCTCTTTCTCTCTCCCTCTCTCTCCCTCGCTCCCTTCATCCTCTCTCTGACTGGACTACGGCACTGATCACTGCCACTGCAACTCCCTGCAACTACACTTCACCAATGCTTGCACGAGAATGCAGACACGTGTTTTTCACACCTGCCGCACCCCACCGCAGTGTGCGCGTCTCGAGGCTAAACGCTTGAGCGCCGACCTAAACCTTGACAGGCTTTCCGCACGAGTGGCTTGGGATCGAGCCAACATGCGCTGCAGCATGCCCGTTCCATGTCAAAGCCATCGGGAAAGAACGAGCCCTGATTGCTTAAGCCTTCATTCAGGCGAGCCCGAAAATACAAAAGTCATCCACACGTGTATCCCAGTATCCCACACGTTGTCCCAGGCGAACCCCGTGCACGACTCCGAGAATACAGAATCGCTCACTTTCGCATCCTACACGGGGTCCCAGGCGAGCCAGCCGCCGACTCCTAAGATACGGAATCGCTCACATTCGTGTCCCACACGGGGCCCCAGGTGAACTGGCGCACGACGAACATTTCTTTACGGAAGCCGCTCCACCAAGGGGTGGTGGGGCGTCACGAAAGGAAACGCATATGCATGTCATGCGCAAAGCCCTTCCTCCCCTCGCAAGGCCTTCGATCCACGCCCCATGCTCGGCAGCATGCCAGCGACAACAATCAATGCCGCTAGTGTTTGGTATGACCTTCCTTGTAGCATCATCTGGAACGCATGTGACTGCAAGGCCATGCTGGCGTTGTGTGGGAACATGGGTTGCACCACGGCGTGAATTCATGCGGTCTCTCAGCTGCTGCAGTTTGTGATGACAAGAGGGGTGGGGTAGCGATCGACAGAGTCAGCGATGGCCCGTGCAATCGAGCCCTGTGAGTTCACGCGTGGGTCAAAAACCCATGCTCTGGAGCTGCCGTGCACGACATGCTCTCGAACGTGTTGCGCAAGCCGCTGACGAAGATGGCATACTGTCGACCCGCATAGTAAGCATGGGCAATCTTCCCAAGGCATCCTTGCCCATTCGGCCTATCCTCAGCGACTCTCGCTGGCCAGCCTCGTTCTACAAACGTTAGCATGGGCCTCCAGGGCCCTTGCATCCTTGCCGCGCATCCTTGTGACACGGCTCGATTGTACCGCGCCGCGCCGTCCGGCTCGAGCGGAGAACGCCCTCCTCGCTGCCCACGGCCGACGAGAGCACGAGACGTGCATCTGCGACGAGGGACGTGATGCCATACCCAGCGCATGCTCCCAGCGCCATGGCAACGGCCATCTCGAGCGTTGGGCTCAGTTGCCGTGGGGTGCTCGCGGAGAATGCCCTCCTCGCTGCTCACGGCAGACGAGCGCCCGCGGCCTGCAGCTGGGAAGAGGGACGTGATGCCATGCCCGGCGCGTGCTCCCAGCGCCATGGCAGTGGCCATCTCGAGGGTTGGACTTGGCTGCTGCGGAGTGCTCGGCAGCTGATGTCGTGTCGTCGACTCTGCTTCGATCCGAAGCGCCCTCTGCTTCACGGAGGTCGATTCCGATGTCGTGCTGACCTGACAGCCATTCCATAAAGGTCCAAATGCGTAGCTCTTGCCAGAAGCCATGCTAAGAAGAACAATAACAACGAAATGATTCAACCAGTTTGCTGCCCCGAGCAGACCCCTCCCCAGTGAACTCGCGCGGATCGGCACGCCTCCATACACACCTGCTGCCCAGCGTACCGGCCCACGGCACCCGCGCGAGAGAGCACGCGGCTTCGGCAGTCCCTGCCCGAAGGGCGCTGCTGGGGGGTGCCGAGGCCGCACTTCGCTCCGCCTCGTCCGCGGAGCTCCCGTGGCGGCAGAGAAGGCCCGGCCCACGTGGCCCTCTTGTTCTCCTGGGCGGTGCCCGCGCACTCCCCCGCCCCCCCCGCTGAAGCCTGCCACCCGATCCATGACGATTTCGCGGGGATTGCCTTCGAGGTGCGTGGCAGGATCCTCGATTCCTCGCCTGTCCACGCCAGTTCCCGAGAGGAGCCTCGCGGAAGCCTGCCTCCGATCCACGGAATCCATGGGGCTGCTGTAGAGGTTCGTGGCAAGATCTTTGGCTTCTTGCGGGGCTCGTTTCGATTCCTTTGATTCGATGCGATTCGATTTCGATGGCTTCCGATTTCGATTCGATTCGATTTCTGATTCCGATTTGGGCTCCGATTTCTCAACGGAGGTCTACTAGCCTACCGATTTCCGCCGATTCGACTTTTTCCGACTCGGCTGCCGATTTCCGCCGATCCGATTGATTTCGATTGCAGATCCAACTTATCGATTCGATTCTGGGCTTTCCTGTCTTGCCTGTCCACGCCAATTGCCATGAGGGGCAGTGCAGTTGACTGCAGCCCTGCAGTCGCTGGCGCACCGAAGAGGGCTGCTGGCAAGGCCCCGGCTTCGGGGGGCGGCGCTGGCTGGCGAGCCGCCTGGCTCCCCCGGATCGCCTTTACGCAGAGGTTTTTGATCTTCTTGATGCCGCTGCTGCTGGAGGCGACCGTCGTCTTGATCTCTTTTATCTCATCGCGGTGCTGCTCCGTGTGCTCTGTCAGAGCACCAACGTCATTTTTTCAACTTCCTGAACGTGCTCGAACTCTCGAGCTGAGCGTCGAAGGGCACCTGCGAGGTGATTCCTCCGTCAGCTTCGTCAACTCCTTCACCGCGGATTCCACTTTTGCTTCGTGCGGGACAGGGTCGACACCTGCCGGCTGGCTCTGCTCCAACACTGTGATAGGGGCCGATGCATGTTCCCGGGCGGACTCGGAGGATTGCGGCGCAGGGGCTGCTGCGGCAAGTGCATGCGCAGACGGTGCCGTGCCAGCAGGTGCAAGCGGGGCCTCCATAAGCCCCGCGGCTCCTGCACTTTGAACCTTGGCCAACATCATCCATCTGCGCGAGCTGCCCTAAGATCTGCGCTCCTTCGAGAGTCCTGAGAATCTGGGAAACGACGTCTGAGGTCTGAGATGGGATTGTTGCTCCCCTGTCCTTGATGAGGGAAGCGTGGACCGTGATGCTGCCTGTTGTACCCCTACTGGTCATACCTTTGTCGATTGTTCGGGTAGCCCCTCTCCCACGCGCTGCGAGAAGGTTCAAACATGCTCGCGGTCTCCTCCGCTCTCCCTGGAGCTCGAGAGAAGGCACTGGCCCGCAGACGATGTACACGAGAAGGATGTAGTGCGAAACGCCTGCAAGTCAAGATGACGAGGGTAAACGACTGCGCGATGATATCAGTATGAGGGCCAGGAGGGAGGAGGTTATCCCAGCACTGCTTTATGACTGCAAGTGTATACCCGCATCTAATGTGCTGCTGGATTTTCACACACACACACACCCGTAGGAAACATAACATCAAATTTGTCGATACCAACTTTATGCCAGCTGTGCATTCTAATATTAGTTCTGGGCTTTTCGACATTTGCATCACCATGGGTAGCGTAGCCAGGGTATATGAATAAAGCTGGTGTACATTTGTTTGGCTAAGATCTCCGCTCAGCAGGAAGTTTGTTTTTATATGCCACCGAGAGAAACATCACGACATCCAGGTATTTGTTGCATGCTACTCCATTCGGGTATATCTCGGATTCCCCGTCCAAGGCAGAAGACACAACACCACCATGCGTATTCTTGCTACATTGGGTTGTATGCAGCCAACATAAAAAAAAGCTGGCAGTAATTCAATCGCCGACGCATCTTCCGATCGGCGTATCGTTCATCAGCCTCGTTTTCTTGCCTGGCCATTATAGTTCCAAAGTGGTTCCGCTGGGGGCACCCTGCACTTGACGCAAGAACAGGTTGCCAAATCGGAAGAGGCGAAATCTGACGAACCCTTCGATCACCCACTGAAGCGACTTAATGATGAAGACGGTCCTGTTCATGTGCGGCACGAACAGGGCTTCGCCTGATATGACTTTAGATTCTTGTGAATGCAACACAGATGTGGTAGCGCCTGAGCCTAACGCTCCAGGTGTGGCAAACAAGTTGTTGACAGAGTCTAGAATGTCTTAGGAATTGAGCTCTTTGTAGGCTTGCGACGCATCCAAGACGCACAGGGTGGGTGTTTGCATGATGTCGTCGCGTTTCTCACAGCGGTGATCAACGTTTCCTGGGCTTGACTTCCGGAGGTAGGCAATTCTGTCTCTGAACTCGTTCGAGGCCCAGTGGAGGCTCGTGGACGACCGCCCTGGGGTAATCCTGCGGTTGAGGGAAGCAGCACCACGCGGTACTTTTCGCAAAACGCTTCAAGGCGGGATGCGGATGAAGGACACGATGTTTCGTGGACAACTGTGCTTTTCTTTGGAACAGATGTGCTGGGGCCGTCTGCCGGGCATGGTTCCGATAGTGAATCACGCTCTAGGGGGTGCACGTGCGGGAGGTAGCTGACAGCGATCTGCGCCGAAGTTTTTCGACCGATCTTCGGGCTGGTACAGCTCAACCGCACGCTCCAGTGGAAGCGCGACCAGTTTCCCGCGATCGACCTTCTTCGAACAAGAAAGAGCCAGCTAGCTCATCATCAAACGTCGTGTATTTCCAATCCACTATCGAGGATCTTTGCCCTCTAGGACTCTGGGACGAAAACGACGCCCTGGACATGCACGGATTTAGCGGGCAAGTTGTCATCAAGGACGGATTCAAACCATGATGATACAGCCAGTGGCGACATTCGGTTGCTACTCGCCGTACTTGCTGAAACTGGGCTTGTGGGTTTGTTTGCAGAGGCTGTTTTCCACACAAGTCTAGCTGTATTTTCAAGTTCGGTGCTGGTCACGGTACCAAGGTCCTCAACGAGAAGATCTTTGAATTTCTTCTGCGCGTTCATCAACACTCTTCCCGCAAGGTCCATGGGTTTGTGGACGATAGAAAGCATGTCCGTCACGAGTCGACTCCAACATGGTCTCCTGATACGGTCAGACAGAAGCAACGCTGCCGCCAGGTACCTCTGCACTTTGGCTGGGAGAAAACGCTCAGGACGTGGAGCTGCTTTAGCCCGCCCTCGCCTTGTAGGAAGTATCGGGGTTCATGTTTCGTTTTTCCATATGTTGGTTCCAATATATTTCGGTTAGGTGCGCGCGGGATCTCAGAGGCAGTGACAACATAAACACGCGGTATGGGTCGAGCGGGCCGACGAAGCTTTTGCGGTGTACCATATCTGGTAAAACATGCCCATGCACATCATGGTATGCTTGATGTCATGAACCAGCGTCTGCTCAGCATCTCGTTGTCGTTTATTATCGTAAGAATGTGGGCCAGATGCTGACGAGGTCAGCTGTCGGAGGGTGTCGCCGAAGCTGACGGCGGTTTTTCGCACTTGCTCGTTGCCGTTTGGCCCCTTGTTGGAAAGCTTTTCAATGACAAGGGGGTCGGTCGGTAGATTTCGGACAGGTGGTTTTCGCCTGAGAGTGGTGCAGCTCAATGAGGGCTGCCTCAACCGCTGCATTCCTGGCCGAATTTGTCAGCTGTAGAGACATGCCGAAAAACTTCAAACCTGATACCGAGACTTTTTTGGCATACGTGTGCAGCCACGTCGCTCTCGGCACGGATGCGTTCACGCAACCTGGCAGCTCCATTTGGCAGCTTTCCAGATTGTCGTTCCAATGCGCCTCCACCAATGTTTTTTTGGTGTTTGACACGTGCCCGAATATTTAAGCGGTCTGAGAATTTTGGGGATCAAGCGAGCAGCCAATCATCACATGATGGAATTGACAAGGACCAGTGTCGATTGAGAGCGCTGCGCACAGTGGTGCCCAGAATTTTTGGAGGCTCTAGGAGCTCTGGTCTTGGCCTCACTGCTTCAGCCCAGCCAGCCCGGACCGTACATATTGCTAGAATTATCGTCGCCCAGGCGAAAAAAATTAAATGTTAGTGTTTGTGTTCGTGGACTTGTCAATCATTTGGACGAGGTCCTGCTGGATGGCACGGATAGCTCCGATAAAGGCATCCGATGGACGGGGCTCCATCGTGTTCGACCGCTTCGGGATTAGAGTGATTGGTCCCAAAAACTGCTTGCACGCCAAGTGACGCCCCCCGTTTTCCCGAACGGTCGATCTGCAATACAAGTGTTGCTGCGCAAACGTCTGTATTGCGGCACGTCGTAAACGACTGTCTTGATTTTACAATCTATCAAATCGGTTTCAAATACGTTGCCAAAATATTTAGGGGAACGTGCACTCTGTGTAGGCATCGGGCGGGCGACAATGAAGACTCCATGCAAGAAGCCCGTGATAAAAAACAAGATGAGCACGGACAATATTCCAATACATGTACGAATCATATGTAGGTCATGGATGTGTTGGGCCTTCGGTGCAGAGCTATATCATCGCCACTCTGGTATGAATCCCTGACTGGACTATGGCATTGGTCACTGCAACTGCAACTCTTTGCAACTACATCTCACCAATGCTTGCACGAGAACGCTGATTCGTGTTTTTCACCTGCCGCACCCCAGTGCAGAGTGCGCGTCTCGAGGCCAAGCGCGTGAGCGCCGACCCAAAGCTTGGCAGGCTTCCCGCACGAATGGCTTGGGATCGGGCACACATGCGCTGTAGCATGCCCGTTCCATGTCAGAACCATCGGAAAATAAAGAGTCCTGATTGCTTGAACCTTCGTCCTGGCGAGTCCGAAGGTACGAAGCTCCCGCCTCCTTTCCCCCACCGCGTCATTTTCCTGCTCCTCCTGCTCCTCCTGCTCCTCCTGCTCCTCCTGCTCCTCCTCCTCCTCCTCCTCCTCCTCCTCCTCCTCCTCCTCCTCCTCCTCCTCCTCCTCGTGTTCATCATCCCCGTGCTCGCCGTCGCTGTCGCGGTCGTCGCCACCGTCGTCGTCCAGTGCCAGCGTCGTGTGGCGACCCCCCCCGCTGGGCGGGAAGGTGGCGCCCTGGGGCGCGTGCGGGCACCAGTGGGCGCCCAGCATGTGGAGCATGGAGGTGGGCGGCTGGGACTGGGAGTTTTATCGGGGGTGGACAGACCTCCTACCCTGACACGTCGATTAAGGAATTGGCTGTTTTCGGTTCGCGAGAGGGCGTCGCGGCCGTCATTTCTGCGGGTCCAGGTCCGTCGGTTTCGGTCCCAGGCCGTTTTCACTAAGGGGAGGTCTACTAAAGGGATGTTTGTCCACCGCCGATTTTAGATTGTATATCACGGAAGCTTCCGCTCGTCTTGGGTGGAATGCATCTCGGTGAATAGCGCCCACTAGCGCTGAACAGCGCCCCAGGGGCGCCCAAATGGCGCCCAACTGGCGCCCAACAGCGACCATGAGCGTCCAACCACGCCATGTGAGGGAGATCTTGCACGTCCGCTGTGCACGCGCTTGGGCGCGGCATGGGGCGCCATAGGGACGACCAAGAGCCTCCGTGAGTTGCTCTCTAAGGCGTTGCCCAAGGCGCTCTTGGCCCGTGGCGTCCCCAGCTTTTCGCGTCACTTTGGGACCTGGGGCTTCGTGGGCCTCGTGCTGGGGCTCTCTGCGCGCCACCCCGGGCCCCCCCGGAGCGGCTGGGGGCCACCTCGGGCCCGGGGCCACGCTCGGCAGCACCGGAGGGGCCGGGAGCAGGAGGAGGAGCAGGAGGAGGAGCAGGAGGAGGAGCAGGAGGAGGAGGAGGAGGAGGAGGAGGAGGAGGAGGAGGAGGAGGAGGAGGAGGAGGAGGAGGAGGAGGAGGAGGAGGAGGAGGAGGAGGAGGAGGAGGAGGAGGAGGAGGAGGAGGAGGAGGAGGAGGAGGAGGAGGAGGAGGAGGAGGAGGAGGGAGGAGGAGGGAGGAGGAGGAGGAGGATGACGATTATGCTGGATTGTGTCGCTTATGGGCCCGTAAGCAGACGGCGGCAGCCAACCTTGCTCCTGCCAGCACCGTGCCCCAGGCGAGGCGAGAAAGTCAGATCCCGCCGCCAGTTTTCTTCCTTTTCGGCGTCCCGGGGCCCGGATGGCCCTCGAAATTCTGGCCAGAGCACCCCGCGACGGGTCCGGAGGAGGAGGAGGCACCGAAGACCTTTGGCAACGCGCGGAGGAGTCGCGCCAGAAGTCCTGCGCACTCCGCATCGTCCTGGCGCCCTTTCTGCAAGGGCTCCCTCGAGGGCGCGAAGTTATTCGCGCTGCGCGCTTCGCCATTCGGCTCCGACACCTCCTTATCCTCCTCTTCTCCCCTGGGAGGCGGCGCGTGGGCGCGAAGTTATTCGCACTGCGCGCTTGGCGCAGCGCGAAGCGCGAAGTTCGGAGCCCTTGTTTCTGGGCCTCGGGGTCGTCAAGGCGCGACTCCGGATGCCAAGCCGGCCCCGGGGGAAGGGGTCCAGAGTCCCAGGGCCCAGCGGCGCGAGGAAGCTCAGCGTCAGTCGTCGGAGGTCCCGGCGTGCACGGCCGCTGGGCACCCCGCGGGCCCACTCGCTGCCAGGCCTTGGCGTGCGTATACGCCAGGCCCCCTGGTCGGAAACGGGAGCATGTACATTTCTTTCTGGCGTTTTTGTTTGTCAATCCCACGACTTTTTGAGGGTCGGGGACGACGTCGGGGTGGTGTGGTGTATACTTCTCCCTCGTTTTCCAAGGGAGACAACGACAAATGTATACACCAGGATCCCGTATACACCAGGATCCGCGTTCCTGTGCGAATTTCAGCGCAGGGTCGGAAAAAGGCGTCAGTGTATGGAGCTCGTTTCCCTACCTGGGGCCGTCGGCGGGGTGGTGTCGCTTGTTTTCTGATCCAGGGTGGTGGTGGTGGTGTTCGCTGGCGGATCGAAGCCGCCTACGGCGAACCACCTCCGCCCCCTGCCTCTTGGAATCGCCCATGTGGCCGAGTCTGCCAAGCTATCGGACCATGTGTTCCCCCAGCCGTTGTGGAAACCCTTCGGGGAACACTTGGGAGAGGACGGCGGGGAGGATCAGGAGGAGGAGGAGGAGGAGGAGGAGGAGGAGGAGGAGGAGGAGGAGGAGGAGGAGGAGGAGGAGGAGGAGGAGGAGGAGGAGGAGGAGGAGGAGGAGAAGGGGGCATCTTGGGAGCCTCTGGGGACACGCTTGGGGCCTCCTGGGAGCTTCCTAGGGCCCTTTTGGAGGCATCTTGAGGGCCTCTGTGGGCCTCTTGGGGGCCTTCGGGGGCTTCTCGGGAGCCTCTTTGGCCGTCTTAGGGCGTTCCTGGCCCGTCTGATGCCGTCGGAGGCAGTCTTGGAGGCCTCTTTGGCCCGACTTGGGGCCCTCTTGGGGTGCTCCAGGGCCGTCCTGGAGGCCATCTTGGGCGTCTTGGAGGCCTCTTGGGCGGTCTTTGGGCCCTCTTGGGCCCGTCTTGGGGGCCTCTTGGGCCGTTCTGGGGCCATCTTGGAGGCCTCTTGGGCGATCTTGGGGCGACCTTGGGGGCCTCTTGGGCCGTCTTGGGCTGTCCGAGGGCTGAAACGAAGCAAATGCCAAAATTCTTCCAAATCCGAAGGCAAATCTGTAATTTTGGCCTCTTCGGGTCCTCCTGGAGGATAACTCGGAGGCCTCTTGGGCCGTCTTGGGTTGTCGGAGGGCTGAAAAGAAGCAAATGCCCAAATCCTTCAAAGACCTTAGCAACTCCCGCGATTTTGGCCTCTTGGAGCGCTCTTGGGAGGCCTCTTGGAGGCCTCTCCGGTCGTCTGGGGACCATCTTGGACTTTTTAGAGCGATCGTTCGGCGACTCCGGGCCCTATTGGACCGTCTTGGGGGCCTCTGCAGGCCCTCTTGGCCCGTCTTGGGGCCCCCTTGGGCCCGAAAGAGACGCTCGCGAGAAGTCGAGCCAAGGTCCAGTGGGCACGCGGCGAGCCCAGGGAGACTTGCGAATTCGGGGCCCGGGCCCCCGGAGAAACCCTCGGGACGAGGATCGGGGCCCGGGGGGTGAGGCAACGGACCCGAGGACACGCCCACTCCGTGCCCAGCGGCACGGCGGCGGACACCTCGAGGCAGCGGCATCCGTACACGTCCACCGTCACTGGTCTGGGCCGTGCTGGGCCCAGGAGCGGTGCAGTCGCCGCCCTGGCCAGGGCCAGATGGGCCTGCTCGTCTTCGCGATGGCATTTTCGAATGTGGGCGGAGGACTGCCTGCTCTCCGCGTCCTGGGCCATCCTGAGGCCATCTCGGGCCGTCCTGCGTGCGTCTTGGGCCGCCTTGGCCACACCGCGCTGCCACCTCGGGCTCTTCCGGGGCCGTCTTGGCCGTCTTGGAGGCGTCTTGGGGACCACCTTGGAAGCCCTCTTGGGCCATCTTAGCCGTGTTGGAGGCGATTTGACCAGCCAGGTGGTGGAATTAGGAGCAGCCTTCTGGGTGGCTGGCGGGCTGGGCCGAGACCCCACGAACCAAGAGCCTGCTAGTCATTCGGCACGCCGTGCACCCCTGTGGCAAGACCACAGTGGGCGGCGGATCGAAGACGCCTACGGCGAACCACCCGCCCCCTGCTTCTTGGAATCGCCCATGTGGCCGAGCGTTGTGGCAAGAGCTCTGCCAAGCAGCTATCGGACCATGTGTTCCCCCAGCCGTTGTGGAAACCCTTCGGGGAACACTTGGGAGAGGACGGCGGGGAAGATCAGGAGGAGGAGGAGGAGGAGGAGGAGGAGGAGGAGGAGGAGGAGGAGGAGGAGGAGGAGGAGGAGGATGAGGAGGAGGAGGAGGAGGCGGGGGAGGAGGCGGGGGAGGAGGAGGAGGAGGAGGAGGAGGAGGAGGAGGAGGAGGAGGAGGAGGCGGAGGCGGAGGAGGCGGAGAAGGAAGAGGAGGAGGAGGAGGAGGAGGAGGAGGAGGAGGAGGAGGAGGAGGAGGAGGAGGAGGCGGCGGCGGAGGCGGAGAAGGAGGAGGAGGAGGAGGAGGAGGAGGAGGAGGAGGAAGAGGAGGAGGAGGCGGAGGAGGAGGAGGAGGAGGAGGAGGAGGAGGAGGAGGAGGAAAAGAAGGGGGCATCTTGGGAGCCTCTGGGGACACTCTTGGGGCCTCCTAGGAGCTTCCTAGGGAACTCTTGGAGCTTGGAGGCGCCCTGGGGGCCCTCTTGGAGGCCTCTTGGGGGCCTTCGGGGGCTTCCCGGGGGCCCCTGTGGCCGTCTTGGCGGCCTCCTCGCCCCTCTGACGCCGTCAGACGCCATTTTGGGGGCCTCTCTGGGCCGACTTGGGGCTTTCTTCGGGTGCTGCTCCAGGGCCGTCCTGGAGGCCATCTTGGGTGTTTTCCAGCCTCTTGGGCCGTCGTGGGGCCCTCTTTGGCCCGTCTCGGGGGCCTCTTAGGCCGTTCTGGGGCCATCCCGGAGGCCACTTGGGCGATCTTGGGACGATCTTTGGGGACTCTTGGGCCGTCTTGGGCTGTCCGAGGGCTGAAACGAAGCAAATGCCAAAATTCTTCCAAATCCGAAGGCAGATCTATGATTTTGGCATCTTCGGGCCTTCCAGGAGGATCTCTTGGAATGCTCCAGGGCCGTCTTGAAAGCTTTCTTGGGCGTCTTAGAGGCCTCTTGGGCCGTCTTTGGGCCCTCTTGGGCCCGTCTTGGAGGCCTCTTGGGCTGCTCTGGGGCCATCCTGGAGGCCTCTTGGGCGATCTTGGGGCGATCTTTTGGGGGCCGACTTGGGGCCCTATTCGAATGCTCCAGGGCTGTCTTGAAAGCTTTCTTGGGCGTCTTAGAGGCCTCTTGGGCCGTCTTTGGGCCCTCTTGGGCCCGTCTTGGAGGCCTCTTGGGCTGCTCTGGGGCCATCCTGGAGGCCTCTTGGGTGATCTTGGGGCGATCTTTTGGGGGCCGACTTGGGGCCCTATTCGAATGCTCCAGGGCTGTCTTGAAAGCTTTCTTGGGCGTCTTAGAGGCCTCTTGGGCCGTCTTTGGGCCCTCTTGGGCCCGTCTTGGAGGCCTCTTGGGCTGCTCTGGGGCCATCCTGGAGGCCTCTTGGGCGATCTTGGGGCGATCTTTGGGGGCCTCTTGGGCCGTCTCGGGCCGTTGGCAGGCCGAAACGAAGCAAATGCCAAAATTCTTCCAAATCCGAAGGCAGATCTATGATTTTGGCCTCTTCGGGCCTTCCTGGAGGCTCTCTTGGAGGCCTCTTGGGCCGTCTTCGGCCGTCGTGATGTGCTCCTGGCCCGTCTGTCGCCGTCGGACGCCGTTTTGGGGGCTTCTCTGGGCCGACTTGGGGCCCTATTGGAATGCTCCAGGGCTGTCTTGAAAGCTTTCTTGGGCGTCTTAGAGGCCTCTTGGGCCGTCTTTGGGCCCTCTTGGGACCGGCTTGGGGGCCTCTTGGGCCGTTCTGGGGTCATCTTGGAGGCCTCTTGGGAGATCTGGCGCGATCTTTGGGGGCTCTTGGGCCGTCTCGGGCCGTCGGAGGACCGAAAAGAAGCAAATGCCACAGTCCAGCAAAAGCCTACGGAAAATCAATGATTTTGGCCTCTTCGGGCCTTCCTGGCGGCCCTCCTGGAGGCCTCTTGGGCCGTCTTGGGCCATCTTAGGGCCATCTTCGGCCGTCTTGGTGGGCTTCTGGCCCGTCTGACGCCGTCGGACGCCGTTTTGGGGGCCTCTCTGGGCCGACTCGGGGCCCTCTTGGGGTGCTCCAGGGCCGTCTTGGAGGCTTCCTTGGGCGTCTTGGGGGCCTCTTGGGCCCTCTTGGGGCCGGCTTGGGGGCCTCTTGGGCAGTCCTGAGGCAGTCTTGGAAGCCTCTAGGGCGCTCTGGAGGCGATCATGGGGGGCTCTTGGGCCCCTCGGTGCCGAGGGCTCGAAATGTCCGTTCGGGTTCCCCATCTGGACCCCCCCTTGCCAGCCACGCGCAGAGGGGGGTGGGGGGAGGGGGGAGGGCTTCTTAGAAGCACCCCTGCTTAGAAGGCGCGGGCCTTCTCTATAGATGTAAGGCCCCGGCGCCTTCTAAGAAGCAGCCTCCTTCTAAGAAGCCCTCCCCCCTCCCTCCACCCCCTTGAGCGCGCCGCCAATCTTGGGGCTGTCTTTGGGCCCTCATCGGCAGTCTTGGGCGCCTCTTGGGCCGTTCGGGGTCCCTCTTGGGCAGTCTTGGGGCCCTCTTGGGGGCCTCTGGGGCCGTCTTGGGGCGATCTTGGGGGCCTCGTGGGCCGTCTTTGAGCGATGGAAAACCTGAAAACGCGAGAAGACCATAAGCCTTCAAACACCTAAGGAACATCAGTGATTGGGCCCTATTGGGATGCCTCTTGGAGCACTCTTGGGACGTCTTCGGCGCCTCTTGGACCGTGTTGAGGCCGTCGTGGGCGTATTGGGGGACTCTTGGGCCTTCTCGGAGGCAGCTTCGGCCCTCTTTGGTGCTTTCTGGGTCCATTTTTGGCCGGCTGCGCTACCGAAGGACGCGCGCGACACGCCCGGGAATCCCGGGAAATCCCCAGAATCCCAAGAAATTGCCAGAATTCCACAGAAATCTTTGTCAAACTGGTGGCCTGAGTCCTTAAACCTTTTATTAAAGGCCTACAATTCTGAACCTATGAGGGCTTCATGAGCCTTGCGGCATTCCAAAACGTTCTGCAGGCAAGGTGCGATCCGATGCTGGCATTTAATGTTTGTGCAGATGTGCAAAAATAGCGTGATGCTTTGCGTATCCCCGCCATTCCATCCAGCAGCGATGCCCAGGAGGACGAGGGGGACGAAGGGTAAGGCGACGGGGGCAAAAACACAATTGAGTTCGATACGAGGAGGAGGAGGACGACGAAGAGAAGGAGGAAGACGACGAAGACGACGAGAACGAGGATTCTCGAAGCCTTGTTTGTGTTTTCTTTGTGTTCTCTTGGGGTCTTCATGGATCTCTCTCGGAACGCTCGTGGGAACAGCGAGGAGGAGGGAAACAAGGAGGAGGAGAAGGAGGAGGAGGAGGAGGAGGGCGAGGAGGAAGGCGACGAGGGCAAAAAGAAGACGACGACGAGGACGAGGACGAGGACGAGGACGATAACGAGGAGGAGGAGGAGGAGGAGGAGGAGGAGGAGGAGGAGGAGGAGGAGGAGGAGGAGGAGGAAGACAGCGGGGATAAGAACTTTTGTAGCCATCTTGGCGTCGTCTTGATGTCCCCATTGGGGTTTCCTGCGGGTCCTCTTGAGTTCCTCTTGGGGCCCTCTTGGGGCTCTTTTGGAAGGTCCTGGGATCTTCTCAGGTGCTCTTATGGTATGTATTTGGGCCTGTTCGGGCCCCCCGGAGGCCCTCTTTGGGGCCTCTTGGGAGCCCTGGAGGCCTCGTAGGGCCATCTTGGAGGGCGTCGATCAAAAGAAGGGTGTTCCCGAGTTCTTGCCTCCCCCTCAAGAGCCTTCAAAATCGCCTCACGGGGCCCTCTTGGGGCCCTCTTTGGGCGCTCTTGGGCAGTCTTGGGGCCGTCTTGGGAGCCTCCTGGGCCTCTCTTGGGCTCTCTTGGGCCTTCTGGAGCCATCTGGAGGCCTTAAAAGCTTTTTGGAAGCGAACAGGCGTGAAGACAACATTTTTGTTTGATTTCGAAGGGTTTCAGTCTCTTGAGGGATCCTCGGGGAGCTCCGAGAGAACTTGGAACCACCTTGTGGCTCTCTTTGGGCCTCTCGAAGGCTTGATGGAGGCCAGCTTGAACCATCTTGAGCTGATTCTCTGGAGCCATCTTGGAGGCCATTTTGGAACATCGGGTACCCCCTGGGAGCCGTTTTGGAGCCGTCTTGGGCGATATCACGCCCTGACACACCGCGGAACCCCACAACAATCTCAGGCAGGGGAAGGGGAGGGTACCCCTGCCCGAAGGACGGATGGTGTTGGAAGAGAGAAGACCAAGATTGTTAGATCATCTACGCCCAGACGCCCATTCGTCTTACTTTATATAGTTTATTCGGCTCTGTGCACTGCCATGTCTGATACCTGACCAGTCCGTTCGGAGGAGTTCTTATACGATTCGAGAGACAGACCAGGGCACAGCAAGTTTGCACTTCAGGTGCTAGGACATCCCCGGTACGCCGCCACTCTCCATACTTGCTTGGTTTGTTGTTATGTGTGTGTGTGTGTGTGCGTCCTGACGTGCCGTCCACGGTCAACGTGTCGATTGCGTTGGCAGCTGCAGGGAGAGGAGGATGACGATGAGGAGGAGGAGGAGGCCATTTCTTTATTGCTTGGGGCATGACGGGCGTATGGCCCCCGCTCCCCCGCCCCCCAAGACGTAACGCTCCCCCCCCCCAGTGCGCTCCGGGCACTGCCGCCGTGCGCATTGGGATCCGCGTCGGTGTCCGCTTTGGAATCCGTATAGGTGTTTGGTCCGCAGGCGTCGTCGTCGTCGTCGTCGTCGTCGTCGTCGTCGTCGTCGTCGTCGTTGTTCGTCGTCGTCGCTCGTGGTTCGTCGCTCGTCGCTCATCGTCGTCGTGCGCGCGGACGCGGCTGGAGCCTGTTTTCAAGTCCGGGCCGATGACGGCAATCATTTGAGGGGGAGTTGGTCGATGACGTCACGTTTCGCGCCGGCGGCGTTTGGGAATGGTTAGGAATGACGGAGGACGGGTAGCACGATGTCGGTGGCGATATGCACCACAACGCCTGCGTACATCACAGTGCCTGCGTGCACCACAACGCTTGTGTACACCACACCGCCGATGTACACCACAGCAGCCGCGTGCGACACAGCGTCAGTTTGTGCCACCGTGCCTGCGGGCACAGCAGCTCCTGTGTACACCACAGCGCCTCCGTACACCACATCAGCCGTGCGCAACACAGCACCAGTGTACACCACAATGCTTGCGTGCATTGCAGTGCCTGTGTACGCCACGGCGCCTGTGTGCACCACATCAGCCGTGTGCAACACAGCACCATTGTTGTGTATAGAATTTCAGAAGGAATCTTTGTGGCAAAATGGAGCGCATGTGGATTCCAGAGAAAACAATGGAAAACAAATCCTCATGGAGCGCCGCTGGAATTTACGAGTCCCCCCGAGTCCGCCCGCATCACCCTAACTCCCATTTGCGTCCAGGAGGCTCCAGCAGCTAAACTGGCGGTCCGAGAACCAAGTGGACCGATTCAATCGACCATTCTGCGGTGCACGCTGAGATGCGCACGTGCTTTGTAACGCCAAGCCGCACGACAGGGGGTAAGAGGGAGGAAAAGGAGGACGAGGAGGAGGAGGAGGAAAAGGAGGAGGTGGAAGAGGAGGGAGGGAAAAACGTTGCATTCGATTATCAGAACTTTCCTGGCGTGGCGTTTAGTTGTCCGCGTCAGATCCTGACGTACATGCTCGTTCTACCTGTCCTATGCGCGCAGGCATTGTGGTGTACCCCAGCGCTGCGTTGCACGCGGATGCTGTGGTGTAGACAGTCGTTGTGGCGTGCACAGGCGCTGCGGTGCACGCAAGCACTGGTGTACACAGGCAGTGTGTCGCACATGGCTGCTGCGGTGTATGTACACCGGCGCTGTAGTGCTCCCAAATATTGCGGTATACACGGGTGGTGCGTTGCACACGGCTGTTGCGGTGTGCGTAGGCGCTGTGGTGCACACGCGCGGTGTGGTGGACGCGAGCGTTGTGGTGTACACAGGCGCAATGGGCAGATCGCCACTTACATGCTGCTCGCGTCGTCGTCGTCGCTCGTCGCTCGTCGCTCGTCGCGTCGTGCGCGCGGGCGCGGCTGTGGTGCCGGAACCACACGGCCGGGGGGGGGGGGGGCGTCACGTCATACCCCCCCCCACCCTCCCCCCCCATGACGCCCGTCATCGCCGAACATAAAAAACGCCTTCGAGGAGGAGGAGGAGGAGGAGGAAAAGGAGGAGGAGAAGGAGGAGGAGGAGGAGGAGGACGAGGAGGAGGAGGAGGAGGAGGAGGAGGAGGAGGAGGAGGAGGAGGAGGAGGAGGAGGAGGAGGAGGAGGAGGAGGAGGAGGAGGAGGAGGAGGAGGAGGAGGAGGAGGAGGAGGGAGGAAAAGGAGGAGGAGAAGGAGGAGGAGGAGGAGCAGGAGGGGGAGGAGGATGAGGAGGCGGAAGAGGAGAAGGCGGAGGGAGGAGGATGATGATGATGATGATGATGATGATGATGATGATGATGATGATGATGATGATGATGATGATGATGATGATGATGATGATGATCATGATCATGATGATGATGATGATGATGATGATGATGATGATGATGATGAGGAGGAGGAGGAGGAGGAGGAGGAGGAGGAGGAGGAGGAGGGCGGGCTTCCGGGCGGAGCGCGCACGGCTCCGACGCTCGTCTCGTCTCGCCAGCGCGTTCGGGAGGGGGGGGGCTCCTGCCCCCTTCCCGCCGCTCCTCCTGGCCGCTCCCCCTGCTCCTGCAGCTGCTCCTCCTCCTCCTCCTCCTCCTCCTCCTCCTCCTCCTCCTCCTCCTCCCTCGCCTGCTCGATCCTCGGTCCTCGGTCCTCGATCCTTGATCCTCCTCTTCCCCCTCGCCGTCGACCCCTCGGGACGCACAGGGCCAGTGCATGCCTTGCGGCGGCTCCGTGCAGTTCGGGGCCTGCGGCGTGGGCGGCGGCGGCGGCGTGGGCGGCGGCCAGGTGATGTGCTACATGGCGGGGCGGCGGGCGGCGGGGAGGGAGGGAGCAGGAGGCTTGAGGGAGGAGGGTGGGAGGGAGGGGGGGCAGGAGGGAGGAGGGAGGACCTGAAGGCGGCGGAGGGAGGGGGCAGGAGGGAGGCTGACGATGAATGATGATGCTGCTGGTGAAGATGCTGTTGATGCTGATGATGATGATGATGATGATGATGATGATGATGATGATGATGATGATGACTATGATGATGATGCTGCTGATGATGATGGGGATGATGATAATGATGATGACGGTGATGATGATGCTTGCGATGATGATGCTGATGATAAGAACGGTGATGGTACTTATGATGCTGGTGATGATGAGAGTGGTGGTGCTGGTGGTGATGGTGGTGATGATGATGAGGATGCTCCTGATCCAGATGATGATTATGATGGTGATGTTGTTAACGTGATGGTGACAATGATTACGATGCTACTGATGATGTGGTGATGGCGATGACGATGCCGATTACGATTGCGATGATGCTGATGATGATGGCGATGATGATGAGGATGATGATGCTGATGATTATGATGGCGATGCTGATGATGATGGTGATCATGCTGATGATGATGATTATGATGATGGCGATGACAACGATGATGATACCGATGATGATGAGGGTGATGACAACTGCTGATGATACCGATGATGATGAGGGTGGTGGTGGTGATGCTTGCTGCTCATGATGATGACGATGGTGGCGGTGATGATGGTGATGACGGTGATGGTGGGTGGGAAGGAGGAGCTAGGTGCGGGACTGGACGCTGATGACGATGATGATGCTGATGATATATGGTGTTGGTGATGATTATGCTGATGCTGGTGGTGATGATGATGCTGACGATGCCGACGATGATGGTGATGATGATGCTGCTGATGATGATGACGATGAGGCTACTGATGACGATGCTGCTCATGTTAGTGATGATGGTGATGGTGGTGATGACGATGACGATGGCGATGACGATGCTGCTGCTGATGATGATGAAGATGGTGGTGGCGATGAGGTTGATGATGATACTACTGCTACTGATGAGGGTGGTGATGATGATGCTGATGACGATTATGGTGACTTTGGTGGTGGTGATGATGATAAGGATGGTGATGCTGATTATGATGACGATTATGCTGTTGTTGTTGGTAATGCTGGTGATGCTCACGATGGCGATGATGCCGATGCTGTTGTTGACGATGCTGGTTCTTGCGTTGGCGCTGGCGGTGGTGATGATGCCGATGACGTCGACGACGACAATGACGATGATGGTTTAGGATCATGCTCATGATGATGGTGATGATCATGGTGGTGGTGATTATCATGATGGGCATGGCGACGATGTCGACGATGATGATGATGATGATGATGATGATGATGATGATGATGATGATGATGATGATGATGGTGATGATGCTGATGATGATGGTGGTGGTGGTGATGACGATGCTGACGATGGTGATGATGGTGGTGGTGTTGATGATGATGCTGATGATGACGATGACGATTCCGATGCTGATGATGATGGTGGTCCTGATGATGATGATGCTGATGACGACGATGATGAAGATGCGGATGACGATGTTGATGACGGTGATGATGATGATGCTGCGGATGTGGTGATGATGGTGTCATGATGATGGCGATGAAAACTACGATGCTGATGGTGATGCTGGTGGTGGTGCTGATGATGATAGTGATGATGAGGGCGATGCTGATGGTGGTGGAGGTGATGAAGCTGATGATGATGACGATGACGATGACGATGGCGATGCTGATGATGATGCTGATGATGACTATGGTGGTGATGATGACGATGAGGATGATGACGATGATGATTCTGATGGTGATGATAACGATGCTGATGACGATGCTGATGACGATGACGATGATGGTGATGATGACGATGGTGATGATGATGGTAAGGATGACGACCATGATGACGATGATGATGGTGGTGGTAATGATGCTGATGATGCTGAATGTGGTGGTGGTGATGCTGATGACCATGGTGGTGGTGGGGGGGATTGGTGGTGTTTCTGAAAATGATTGTGGTGGCGACGGCGACGCTGCTGATGATCATGCTGATGATGATACTGCTTATGATGATGGTGGTGGTGGTGATGACGTGATGGTGGGGATGATGATGAGGATGATGGTGGTTTTGGTGTTGATGACGAGCACGCCGACGATGAGGTTGCCAATGATGATGATTATCATGATGATGATGATGATGATGATGATGATGATGATGGTGGTGGCGGTGGTGGTGGTGGTGGGTGTGGTGATGATGGTGCCGATGATGACGACGATGATGATGAATATGATGGTAATGATGATGGTGGTGGAGATCGTTATGATGACGATCATAATGCTGACGACGATGACTATAATATTGCTGAGGATGATGTTGATGATGATGATAAAAATGGCGATTGTGGTGGTAATGACGATGACGATGACGATGACAAAGATGACGATGGTAGTGGTTGTGTCGTTGATGATGATGACGATGTCGTTGATGATTGTGGTGGTGATGATGATGGTGATGATGATCTCGGTGATGTTGATAATGATGGTGATAATGATGGCGATGGTGGTGATGGTGATGACGATGACGATGACGATGATGATGATGTTGATGATGGTGGAGATGACGATGATGGTGATGATGATGATCATGATGATGCTGACGATGATGACATATGATGGTGGTGCGGATGATGATGCTGATGATGATGCTGATGATGATGACTATTATGATGGTGGTGGTGGTGATGACGATGGCGATGACGTTGACGATGATGGTGGTGGTGATGATAATGATGAGGATGGCGGCGATGATGATGATGATGATGATGATGATGATGATGATGATGATGATGATGATGATGATGATGATGATGATCATGATGATCATGATGATGATGATGATGATGATGATGATGATAATGATGATGCTGATGATGATGATGATGCTGGTGATTCTGATGTTGATGATTATGGTGATGATGATGATGATGATGATGATGATGATGATGATGATGATGATGATGATGATGATGATGATGATGATGATGATGATGATGATGAGATGGTGGTGATGGTGACGGTGATGGTGATGGTGATGATGATGACGACGGTGGTGGTGGTTGTGTTGATGATGAGGGTGACGATGCGGATGATGATACTGATGATGATGATGAGGAGGAAGAGGAGGAGGAGGAGGACGAGGAGGAGGAGGAGGAGGAGGAGGAGGGGGAGGGGGAGGGGGAGGAGGAGGAAGAGGAGGAGGAGGAGGGGGAGGAGGAGGACAAGTGTAAACCCAAGAGTCATCAACGATGTTGGAATTAACCCTCCCTCCAAGCTCCCTCTTCATAGGCTCCTACACTTTCTCATTTCCATTGGGGGGACTGCCTCGTTGGAAGACATCCGTTTGAAGACCTTGAAGCATGCCAAACGACCCGCCCTAAATCCGTGAAGCTCTTGCAAACTGTTGAAAGCGAATATGCGCGGCGCTAAGGCGAGAGCCACATTTTGAAAGCGACCCGCCCTCAATCCGTAAAGCTTTGGCAAACTTTTAAAATGAATGTGCGCGGCTAAGGCGAGAGCCACATCTTGAAAACGACCCGCCTTCCATCTGTGAAACTGTTGTGATTTTCAAGCTTCAGGGTCATCAGTGGTGAGGAAGTCTCAGGCGAAACGCCCGGCCCGCCCTAAAACTGGCCTCGTGGTGCGATAAGGAAAGGGAATGGTGGAGGAGGAGGAGGAGGAGGACAGTAGGCAGGAGTTGGAGGAGGAGGAGGAGGCGGAAACGGAAGAGAAGGAGCCGGGTGAAACGAGAGTTAAGGGGGGACCAGGTGGTGGAGGGTGAAGCATTTTGGACAAAGCGCGAGATGATTTTCAGGAGGCTCGGCCAGGGTAGTGATGGTCCACGTCAGCAGCTGGTGCCCGCTCGGATTCTGTTGGACCTGCTTACATTGAGCGCTATGAAACCCTTCAGAGCTTTTGGTGTCCTGTTTGAAGTCGTAATGCAAATGGCTTGAGTGAGCCTCAGGTAGGCCTCCACTGTGGGTTGCTCTAGCCAAGTGTTTAGGCCTGACACCCGTCCAGCCAGCAGAGGGGCAGTACAGGGCCCTTCGCTGGTAAGCTGGCAGGCATCGCGCTCATTGCCCCTTTGTAGTTTGTGCGCTCTTGAGAGGATCAGAGATAAAAGGCAAGCATCGGCACGGACGTCGCATCTTTATCAGGAGGAGGAGGAGGATGAGGACCAGAGGAAGCCCAGCATGCGCAAACGACGCTGCAATACACTCGTCGAAGGTCCCTTTCGCACAACTCCCTGCAGGCATTCCTCTCACGACGGGAAGCGCCCCCTTGAAAGGCGAGCGCCGCATCGTCAATCCTGTGAGGGCCCCGTTCTGAAAAAAAAAAGCCGCCCTGCGTCCGTGCACGTATGGTACATCTATATACAGGCTTCGGAACACAACGCCTCCCCCTCCCCCCAATGTTCAAAGTTGGCGGTGGGTCCGATGAGATGCACTGCGACCGCAGTCTCCCCCGCGCGTGAAACATTGAGTTTGGGGGGGGAGTGTTCAGTATTTGTTCCCTCTACCGTATTCCTGGCAATGTGTCTGAGAAGGTCTCAATCAAGCGAGATGCCCCTGGTCAAAAGGAACCGCCCTCCATCCTTGTGATTGTTGCGCACCCTTGCATACATGTCTGGTCAGAGCAGCTGTCGAAGTCAAGTGAGGGCACCCTTTCGAACATGAACCGCCCTCCATCCTTGCGCTCGTCGGGATTTTTAAAGACGAATGTACATGGCGCTATGGAACGAACCCCATTTTGAAGCACCAACTGCCCTCCTACTGACATGTCTGCTGTTGCGCCGATGAGATTTGTTTGCATTCGGAAGCGATATTTTGCAGTCGCCATCCCGTAGGTGCAACTTTCTCAAGCTCAGAAGAATCAAGTTGCCTTGAATCGGACAGTGGAAGTTCGATGCGCATTTCAGCTGATATTGTCATGGGTATGCATTTGTTTTCACATGTTTGTTTCGCCTCCAGCCTACCAGGGGGATGCCACAGTGAAACCCGGTTAAAGTGTCACATCCCTCGCGACACACATAGGTTTCAATCTTGGGATTGCACTCTTTCAGAAACAGAGAAGGATTCTGAGGCCCCGTGGGGGCTCCTGGGACCTCCAGGCGCTTCCCTGAAGACTTCTCTAGCGGACCATCTGAAGGTCCTTTCGATGTCGTCGGAAGTTTCTGAAAACTCCGTGGAGGCTACGACAAAGCTCCTGGAAGCGCCTGGGGGGGGGTCCTCCTGGGCGGTCCTCAGAAGTCCCCCGAGGATTACCGAAAGTGGCTGGTGTCACTCGGGGCCGCTGGAAGCGCAGGAGGGTGGCTGCATCAGACATGTAATGTGCGTTCCAGGTTGAACGGTTCGCGCGGTGTCTCAGAGCCCACGTCGTCAAGGCAGGAACATTCCATAGGAAAGAGGGCTCGAACTGGGAGCTGAGCCGGGGAACACGCACTTTGGCTATGGGGTGCGCTTTCCATAGCTCAGTGTTTGATTAGTTCTGGTCTGAGGCTGCAGCGTTGGCTGAATGTTCGACGTGAGCTCGTGAGCACATTTGTTGTGCAAGCTTAGTCTGTCCTGTTACCGACTAGTCCTGTCAGACTTCGCGCCGCAGTCACAGTCGACGTCAGTCAAAGGCTTCGTAGAAGGCGTCTATACACGACCGCGGCTAGGAGGGCCTATATACGCAATCCTAGGGTCCAGGATGTCCCCTGCCGGGTACGGCGATGGCGTATGGACGACTTCTCTGCGTAAGAGGAGCCGGTGGACGGTGTGGTTTTGTGCTCCCATATCGCCCAGGGCAACCGCGCCGCCACTGCGAGCGCACAGGGGGCGGGGGGGGCAGGTGCCCATGCCGCAGCAGGACGCCGGGTGCGCCATGCAGATGCCGAACATGGGCGCGCCGTGCCGAAGCTTCTCTCTCTCTCTTTCTCTCTCGCTGTATCTCTCTCTCTCTCTCTCTTTCTCTCTCCGTCCCGCTCTCCCTGTCTCTCGCTCTCCCCTGGTCTCCTTCTCTCCATACTGAGTGTCTGTTTTCCACGGTAGCCAGCGTGGACCCCAAACAGTGTTTGTCTGGTAATTTCTCACGTGCAACGCGTTACGCGTTATATATATGGAGCAATATGTGGTGCACTTGACGTGGTGCAATCTGCTGTGCAAGCTATCTTGTGCAATTACTTTCTGTTCACAGTGCTTGTGATCTCCACTGCTCGCGCAATCATCCCACCCTCCCACCTGCAACTTGGTTTGTAAAACGAGTGTTTGGTGTTAGCTGGTGCATCTCTGCGGCCGCGCTAGCCCGCGCATGCTCGCGCGCCTCTGCCAGCTAGTTTGGCGCGACCGACGCGGCCGAGGTGGCGCTGACCGCTGGGCACTTCCAGCGGGCACTTCCGTGCGAGTCGGCGACTTGGGCGGGCGCTGTACTATGGCAACGCCGATACTGGTAGACACGATGATGATAGTAGCGATATTGGTGGCGATGATGACAATGACGACGACAATGCCAACGACGGTGCCGATGTTGAATCACGCCGACGACGATGACGGCACCCTCGCGTTGGTGGTGAAAGTTTAGGAAGGAGTTCGACATGCGTGCGCGGCCGACGCCGGAGAGTGGCCCGCATGGTATCATTTGACACGGATCGTGCCTCTCCAGCGCTCGCGCGCGAGGGCGTTCGAATGATTTCGCGACAGGCCTGTCTGGCCGAATTTTATAAACAAGTCGAGGACGTATGGCTTTCTTAAGAGGCCGCTAGACGCGGTCAAGGGAAGGCGGAAACCGTGGTGTCCCAGGGCGCCCCCGTGGCCGCGAGACGCGGCCAACGGGAGGTATTTTGGGGCGCCCAAACATGAACCCGTTGTCCTGGACGCCCCACCCGGCCGCTGGACGCGGCCAAAAGGTGGGCGCACGGGGGGCGTTCCAGGTTGAAGCCGTGGTGTCCCGAGGCGGCCCCGCGGCCGCGAACCAAGGCCAGGGGGGGGCTAGAAGAAAGGTCCCCGGATTCCCCCAAACGCCTTCGACGGGCACCTCATCGATTCCTTTTGGGTTTGAAGTATCAAACCGCCAACAATCCACAGCCTTGAGCCACACGGTGCCTGAGCTATCCCGTGAACCACCGCCAAAGCCCGTAACGCTCTTCCGCCTTCATCCCAAGCCACCTCAGCCGTCCAGCGCGGTCTATCCACCATGACACCTGGTTCGACGCTTCATCAAGTAAACTATCGCCCGCATCGTTACGCCTGCATCCTCGTAGATCCGTGATACACTGCATCATTGCGCCTGCAGCCTGGCCTCGCCACGGCCGCACTCTTGTACCCGCGCGCCTGAGACAGTATGTCACCTGACGCCTGCGCCACTGCATCATCGAGCCTGGGCCCCCCTGCCTTCGGTACTGGTTCAGAGACAGGTGCGCCCTGATATTCACCCCCAATGACGATTCTACACTCATCCGTATCCCATCGTGTTTTTTTTTGTTTTGATTTGATCTGCCCCTCTGTTATCTGAATGTCAGGCCCTCCGTCCTCTTCGGGCCTCGGGCCTTCATCCGCTACTCTTTTGCAGCCTTGGGTCCTGCGTTACCTGGTCCATCCCGCCAGCAACTGCTGGAGTCATTGCAAGGCCGCGCCACCGCCGTCGCCCAGCAAGCCTAACTAATGCACTATCATGGCACCTGCTCCTATGCTTCATGAGAACTGACATCCTGCATCGTTATGTCCGCATCCCTGCAACCACAATCTTGACACACCGCATCATCACGCCTGCGCCGTTGCCTCGTGACGGCTGCGACTCTGTACCCGCGCGCCTGAGTTTCCGCAGCTATTGGGGCCTGCGTCATTGCATCATCGACCCTAGCGTCTCCTCTCCATGGGGTCTCCGTTTTACTTCGAACTCGCCGAGAACTATGTGATCTGAGACTATGTCGAGAACTATGTGATCTGAGATTCTAGGGCCGAGGCCCTACCGCGCCGCCCTGCCCAGGGCCGGATCCCTGGATCCGACGGTTGCGCGCTCGCTCGCTCGCTCGCTCGCTCGCTTCGAACTCGCCCCACACCTTCCGAGACACACATCTATATATGTATATATATGTATACATGTGTATATATTTAGGTGTGTGTGCACATATGTGTGTATACACATACACACATCACACCATACCATACCACAACACAACACAACACAACACAACACAACACAACACAACACAACACAACACAACACACAACAACGTAACACATCACAATACATCACAACACAACACAGCACATCACAATCCAGCACAACAAAACACAGCACAACACAATGCAACGCAACTCAACACAACGCAACATAGCACAACACACCACACCATAACACACCATAACACACCATACCACACCACACAACACAACACACCACACCATAACACAACACAACACAACATAACACAGCACAGCACACCAAACACGGGTTGTGTGCACTCCAGGTTGTGTGTAAGACGGGCGAACCCTCAGACCTGAGGGTGCAAAGAGATGCTTCAAAGGAAAAAGTCATTGCCAGCGCCCCAGGCCCCATCTTTTTGCGGCATCTTTCGAGCCGCATCGATCTGTGAGGCCCCTGGGGGCCCGAAGCCGGGCGAAAACGGGCTGTCCCGCGGTTGTCCTGGGGCTGTCCCGGGGAGACGCTCCCAGTGCGGCCAGGGTTGTCCCGGGGTTGTTCCAAGGCTGTCGTCGGGCTGTGCCGCAGTGTTAATTCAGAAATAGTCAAACCATAGTCTGGGGACGATTTCCCGACTCTTTTTGATCATGTTTGCATTTTTAAAACCATTTTAATTTGCTCTTCCGAAACCCGCCTGTAGGAGGACATGCCCGACCCCCCCCCCACGATTTCTAAGGGGGGGTGGTTGGGGGGGTGTTCAATTTCCTCCGGGAGGCCCCACCCCCCTCAGAAATCGTTGGGTGCGGGGCAGGGTTCGCATGTGGCCACCTAGCCTGACCGTGGTGGTCCCCATGGGGTCCCCCGTGGCTGTCCCGCGGTCCTCTCTGGCGCGCGCGACGGCGCCGCGCCCCCTGGCGGTGCGGCCCGCGCCGCGCCGACGCGGCGGGGCTGGTGGCCCAGGCAGGGGCAGAGAGGCACGCAAGCGTTGCTTGGCGTGACATTGCCGGGGGAGTGTGGGGGAGGACAAAGGCGGAGGAGGACAGGCGAGGAGGAGGAGGAGGAGGAGGAGGAGGAGGAGGAGGAGGAGGAGGAGGAGGAGGCGGAGGAGGAAGCGTTGCTTGGCGTGACATTGCCGGGGGGGGGGGGGGGGGGCAGGAGGTTCTACGGGTTGACTGCGTACGCTTCTCCGAGGCAGCCCCAGCCCCGCGGGACCGGCCGCGGGCGCCCTCTCCCGGCCCCGAGGATTTGCGGGCGGAGGGACCCCCCCTGTGTTTGGTCGGTCGCGAGGCTCACGGGCGAACGGCCTCCGCGTGCCCTTTTTTGCGGCCCCCCAGGTTTTGATGGTCCAGAGCGCGCGAGGGAGGAGGGAGGAGGGAAACGGGGAGGAGGAGGAGGAGGAGGAGGAGGAGGAGGAGGAGGAGGAGGAGGAGGAGGAGGAGGAGGAGGAGGAGGGAGGAAACGGGGAGGAGGAGGAGGAGGATGAGGAGGAGGAGGGGAGGAGGAGGAGGAGGGAGGAGGAGGAGGAGGAGGAGGAGGAGGAGGAGAAGGAGAAGGAGGAGGAGGAGAGAAACGGGGAGGAGGAGGAGGAGGAGGAGGAGGAGGAGGAGGAGGAGGAAGTCCGTAGCCATTTTGGCTCAAGTCCGTAGCCATCGGCTCAGGACTTGGCTTCAGTGGCGGGGGGGAGGGACGGCCCCCACTGCGTTCTCTCCTGTCGCGCGCGCGCCTGCCGCCCGCGCTGTCAGGTGACTTCTTTGTGTCAGTTCCGCAATGTGTGGCTGGGACTGCAAGTCTTGCGGCTATCACAATTACGGCTTCCGTGCTCGCTGCCGCCAGGCCGGGTGCAATGGGCAAGGGCCAAAGGGTGCGTCCTTGGTGCCTGCGTCTCCGCCGTGGCGTGTGCCTCGTGGTGCTTGGGCATATCCTCCTCCTGCTGTGTTCGAAGCCCCTCGGCGCAAGGCAGGAAGCAACGGAAAGGTCAAAGGTGCTGGCGGCGGTGGGCAGCAGCAGCAGCAGGCTTTCGACTCGGAGCAGGCTAAAGTGTGGCTTGAGATGTCTGCTGATCAGTTCGAAGCGGCCGCTGCTGTTTTGTCTCAGTCCGCCCGCGACAAGCTCAAGCGCGTGCGATGGGAGCGTGAGAACGGGTTCGAGGGCTTGGTTTCGGTCAAGGGGGCCAAGGACGTGCAGCAGGCCATTGACAGCAAGGCCGCAGAACTGCAGCGTGCCTGTTCTTCCTTTGACAAAGCGAAGGTGGCCATTCAGAAGGCCGTGGAGCAATATGCATCCTCCAGGGCCCTTGTGGGCAAGTTGGAACAGGAGCTCGATCAGATGGTGGATGAGGCCAAGGCCAAGGCGGCTCGTGGCCCCCCCGCCACGGCGGCGGCGGCGGAGTCGGCGGTCTCGGCGGCCTCGCACGTGGCGAAGGTACTCAGCAGTCACCCTGGCTGGCAGCAGCAGGTCGGTGCAGCGCTGGCGGAGCCGCTCACGGTGCTGTTGCAGGCGCTCGCGGCCCACCGGGATGGAGTCGGAGGAGCGGCGCTGGCGGGGGCCGCCGCTGCGGCCACAGCAGCGGCGGCAGGAGGCGGCGGTGCTGCAGAGGGTGCTACGGATACTGGAGGCGGTGCGGCGTGCATCGTTGATCTCAGTGGTGAAAGTCTCCCAGTGCCCGAGGACGTGCATCGCAGCAGCTTGTCCGACGCGGAGTGGGGCAACATGGTGGAAGGCCTGTCGCCAGACTTCCCGATCTCAGATGCCGACAAGAAGCGTCTCATCCAGGAGCTTCGTGAGGAGGCCAACAAGAAATTACGATCGGCAGGGTCACTGGGCGAAGGGAGGTCTCATTCCTAACCCGAAAATATGGAGGGTGCTCACGATGAACGTCAATATTTTCTCTGCGTTCGCAGACTTGTTGGCGACCGAGGATGCGGGCGCGAAGTGTCTGATGTTCGATCAGGCGGACGCCATCGTGGTCCAGGAGGCACATCTGAATCCACGTGAATACGAGGAGGAGTCGTGCAGGATGCGTGTTTTGGGTAGGAACTGCATGCTGTCTCCTGCAGTGGAGTGTATTGATGGGCGTCGTGGTTCAGGCAGTGGTGGATTGCTCTGTTGTTGTGCGCAGCATCATGGGCTAGGAGTGATCGAAGGAGTGGAATGTGTCATTGCTCCAGGGCGGGCGGCTTGCTGCTTGCATTCTGGATTCTCGAAGGCGGGGGTTGTCCTAGTGAACGTGCACCTTCATGACAAGATTGGCATGGCAGCCGCTAACCTTGAGATTTTATTCTTGGTGGCGGAGCGTGTGCGCATGATAGGCAGGCCCTGCGTGATTGCGAGTGACTTCTACAGTGAGCCAGACGATCTACGAGCAGCAGGAGTGATGGATTGGTTCGATGCGACCATTGTTTGCCCTGGTGTTGGGACCTGTGCTCCTGCGGGCCGCCAGGTCGATTTCTTCTAGGTGTCAGAGGGCCTTGAGGCAGTGGCAGCTCATGTGCATCCCGATGTGCCACTCAGTCCTCATTCGGCGGTATGTCTACAGATCGCTTCTACTGGGGGCAGGCCCAAAATGCGAGTCCTGCCTGTCCCGCGCCTATTTCCTGATGATCGGCCTGATGGATGCTCGAGCTTTAATTCCGAAAGTATGTGGGTCAATATTCGACAGTACATGCCGACGGGCCAGGTCACACAGGAGCAGTTGTCTCGGGGCTGGGAGGCATTCGTGTCAGCTGCTGAGCAGCAATGGGTCGACGTGTTTCAGGTGCCGCCCGATCTGGCTCGGAAAATGTGTGGGCGCGATCGAAGGGTGGGGCCTAAAAGGGTAGACGCATTGCCCAGACTGCTTCCCAGGTTCCCCCGTGCGTCGCCTGCCGTTCTCTGGCTTCGGAGCATTGGTGTGGCGCTCAGAGTTGCTGGTTGTTGGCAGCCGCCTCTTACTCGCATGCGTGCGCTTTCTTCGGCTCGCAAGCTTTTTTCGTACGGCGCCTGCGGCAGTGACCTCGGTACCTGATGGAGATGTGGGGCGCTGGTGGTGTATGCTGTCTTTGATTCCGTTGGGAGATACGGAGGTGTGGGCTTTGCGGATTCTGGCTAGCGCGGTCAAGCATCGAGCTGCGCAGCTGGCAGAATGTGATATGAAGCAACGCATTGGCGAGTTCAGGAAGTGGGTCGCTGCTCAAGCGGGCGCAGGTGCTGGAGGTCTGTTCGCCATCACGCGTGAGAAGGTTCCTTGGGCCCCCTGCGCCCCTGTTCGGGAACGTGCTCACCTTCCTGTTCACAAGCAACGTGAGATGTGCTTGCGGCAAGAGGAGTGGCCCCGCTGGTGGAAGGTGGGGCAGTGGCATCAGTGTGTCAGTTGGCCTGAAGAGCTGGGTGAACGGCCTCCCAGGCCTAGCGTCGAGCTGATGAGGAAGGTCCTTCGGACATTCAAGAAGACCTCAGGCGTTGGGTTTGATTCTGTTCGTCCGAGACATTCGTTGGAGCTTGATGACATGGCCTTGGAGTGTCTTATTGATCTTCTGATGTCGGTCGAGGCGTCGGCGCAGTGGCCCAAGTTCAGCGCCGAACTTGCCTTCTTACAGAAGAGGCTTGGCGGAGTTCGACCGAGTGCTCTGATCCATGTCTGGTCGAGAACACAGGCCCGCTCGCGGCGCCCGCTGGCTTTGTCCTGGGAGAAGGCCAATCAGATGTCTTACTTCTGGGCGTCTGCGGGGAAGTCTTGTGAACGGGCGGTGTGGCAACAATCTGCTTGGTCCGAATGGGCAACGTGCAAGTCTCGGGAAGATGGGTCTCGTGGGGGGCTCTGGTGCTCGGCTCAGGTTCTCCTGGACCTCTTGAAGGCCTTCGTGCAGGTCCAGCATCATGGGCTCCTTCAAGCTGCGGTGGCGACTGGGTTTCCTCTATGGCAGTTGAGGCTCCAGGTGGAGCTGTGTCGTATGCAAGAGGTTTCTTGCGTTGGGCGCTGTGGTGTCTGAAGGTATTGTTACGGAACAAACGATTCTTCCAGGGGGTGGCTGGGCGACAACGGTGCTTAAGTTAGCGCTCATCCTTCCCCTGGACAAGGTGTGCTCACTACGTCGAACGGCCATGCCTATGGTGGTGGTTGATGATCTGTTGTTGCAACGCGTGGGCGGGCGTGATCGTGTGTGTCGTGGACTAGTTCAGGCAACTACGGATCTGCAGAGCATTCTGGCTGAATATGATTTGCATGTGCACGCCGCTACAACGCGTGTCTTGTCCAATGATGCGATGGCGCGTGGGGTGGTTGCATGTCAGCTGGCTCGAACCACGGGTGCGATTGCAGTGAAGCATGAAAGGAGTTTTGGGAGTTGATTGTACTGCATGAGGGCGCATTTGCCGCACTGTTCGCATATCCAAGGCGGTTCAAGCTCGACTGAAGGTCAGGCGCGCGAAGAAGTCCTGGACAGGTACCAAGAAACGTCTTGTTGCAGCGCGGATTGCTCGAGCTGGCATTGAGGCGATCGGCTCGCGTCACATGTCGGTCACTGGGTGTAGTGCTGGTGAACTGGAGTCGGCTCGCGCTCTGGCTTTCTCAGCCATCGAACCGCGAACGACAGGGAAGATCAGGACTTTGACTTTCTTGTGCCACGGCAAGATCGATCCGCTCTACAGGGCGACGCTGCTGCCGATCGTAGCCTTCGTGCGGGCCATCTGGGAGTCCTGGGTGCCTGCCCGTGTTCTGGGGGCGTCGATGTTGGGCTGCCAGTGGATCAAGCACTGGGCGCAGGTCCAAGGTCCTTGTGGGGCCGTTCGGCTTTCTCTGGAGCGTGTTGGCTGGGCGGTCATAGAACCCTTTCGGTGGCTCACGCACGAAGGTGACCTGATCGATGTGAGGGAGGTGTGTCCGTGGTACATCACGCAGTTACTGGAGAGGGCTATTCTAGCATGGCAGTGGGTGTATGTTGCCCTGGACGAGTCTCTGGGGCATCTGGAGAAAGGCGCTGTCTGGGAGCCGATCCGTCTCTTGTTGTCCACGGGCCGATGTGTTTCCCAGGAGTGCAAAAACCTGCCGAGACTGGATTTCGCTCAACGAGGTTACCTTAGATCCGTGGTCGTGGATGGTCAGTGGCCGATGACCAGGAAGTTCGAGGCAGGGTACGTGGAGAATGATGGCTGCCTGTCGTGTGATTCGACGGGCACGCTTTTTGCACAGACACTTCTTCTGCGAGGGAGAGGATCATCTGCGCGTGCCTCCTGAGTTTCGTGTCCTGACTGATCGTGCTGACGAACCAGCGGTGAAGCTATCGCTGGAAAGATGTCTGTGGGCAGCTACTCAGGTGCCCGTGGGATGGAGGCCCCCAAGTGAGCAGCAGGTTGTTTGGGGCAGGCATGAGGGCTTAGGTTTGATTCAAGCGCGTGAGGCCTACCTTGACGGATCCGTTTTTGAGGGCGATTGGGCGGCTGGCGCTGTGGCTGGCTGGGCCATCGTCACGCTCACGTCGGATCCGCTTGGAATCCTGGATGTGGTTTACGGCCTCTGCGACGGCCCCGTTAGAGACATTGACGGGGCTGAATTGTCTGCTCTAATTCAGCTGCTGAAAGTGGCGATGCCCCCGATCGAGGCCGTCACTGACAGCAATTTTGTCTTTGAAGGCATTTATGTTCGAGGGCCCGACAGGACCGCGGCTTTCTGTTGTGCGTGGGCTTCTTTGTGCCGTGTCTTTTGGAGGCTTCTAGAAGATTTCGGAGGTCTCGGCGTGAACGGCTTGGTGGTGCGAAAGATAAAGGCGCACTCCACCACCCAGGCCGTAGTGTCGGGGCTCGTGTCTAGACGTGACAAATTCGGAAACGATCAGGCCGATGTGTGGGCCAAGCATTCGGCTGCTAGAGTGCGTGTGCCCGTCGAGACTAGGATGAGGCGGCTGAAGTCGCTTGCGCTTGTGGAGCGTGTCGCGCACTGGCTTGGCACCGTCGGGACTGCGACGAACAGTCGGGATTGTGTCGTCGATCGCCGTTCGGCTCGTCCGATTCGGCCCCGCGCGGCTGGCCTGATTCGGCCCGTGCGACCGATTCTCGAGCATGATTGGTATGGTCCCGACGGCAGCCGCTGGTGCCGCCGCTGCCGTGTTTCAGAGCCTGGGCAGGCCGAGTGCCCATGGTCAATTGTTTCCAGAGCTGTTGAGGCCTCCAGGAAGCTTGAGGCAAGAGGAGAGAGGCCGCATAAGTTGGTTGTTCTCGACACGGAGCCCTCTCTTTGGGCTCAGAATATTCCGTCGATCGCGTGCTTAGCATGTGGTTCTTTTTCCGCCAGACACTTGAAGAGTCTCCTTGCACCCTGTAAGAGGCCTGGGGCTCATGGGATTAAAGTCCTAAGGAGACTCGAAGCTGGCAGGCTCCCCGAGGGAACGCGTGTGGCTGCCTTCCTTGTAGAGGTCTAGACTGCCAGGTGGTTGTGAGGCGCTCGGATGCGCGCCTCGATGAGTCAGGAAGAAGGAGGAGGAGGAGGAGGAGGAGGAGGAGGAGGAGGAGGAGGAGGAGGAGGAGGAGGAGGAGGAGGAGGAGGGAGGAGGAGGCGGAGGAGGAGGAGGGAAACGGGGAGGAGGAGGAGGAGGAGGGAGGAGGAGGAGGAGGAGGAGGAGGAGGAGGAGGAGGAGGAGGGAGGAGGAGGAGGAGGCCACCGGGCCACCCGGTCACCCGCTGTCGCTCTGGTGGAGTGGCTTTCACCGCGCGGCCGGCAGGCGGGAACGTGCTCCAGTCGCTGGGCGCGCCCCAGCAGGACGGCCTGCGCGCGCGCCCTGCTCCTCGGGGGCACCCCTTCCTCGAGGGCGGGAGCACGGGGACCATAATTATGGTCCGACGAAGGCATCTATACAGTCAAAAACCCTAATAAGGACGCGCGACTTTGCTCAGGGTACCCTCGCGTCCTTGCTCTTCCTTGCTCTTGCGTCCTCGAGGTTTTCGTCGTCCGCCGCCCCAAGAATCCCAACTTCGGCTTCCAAGGGTCTTGCGTCCTTGCCGCGCGTCCTTATTGGGTTTTTGCCTGTACACCACCACCGTGCCAGGCCAGGGAAATCCTGGATCCTAGGCTGGTGTTTATGGACCCTCCTGGCCTCGGCCAGGAGGCCGTGCGCACCATGCCAGGACCAGGATGGCCCTGGCTTGAAACGGTGGTGGTGTGTACGTAGATGCCTTCTGCGTACACGACCAGGATGTCGCGGGATCTTGTCGAAGCCGACCTTGGTCATTGTTCATGTCGGCCATCGCCAGTGCGCGAGGGTGATTCACGAAACGACGCTGTCCAAGGTAGACGGTGACCAAGATCGGCACGACGTTTCCGCGTTCCGTCTTGGTCATGGTCCCCATTCTCTCCCCTTCCACTCCCGAGCCCGCTCGGGCTGACCCCGAATAATCCCCAAAGGCTTGACTTCTCGCCAGTCGGCTCGCGGGGATCAGGCTGGATAAGCCAATTTAGATTCAGACGCATCCAGGTACAGTCGTCCCGCATGGTAAGGATGAGCGACTTTCCAAGGTTACTCTTGCATCCTTCTCCTTCGACCCATCCCTGACCGCTTTCGCTGGTCGCGCCCCGCTCGCAGAGTGTGTACATGGCCTTCCAAGGCCCTCGCATCCTTACTGTGCGTCCTTATTGTACAGGTTGACTGTACCTCAGTCGACTGGATCCCTTTCGGCGTCTCGGGATTGTTGAGCCCTTCGGCCGATGAGGGAGATCTTTGCCCCACGACCCTGTTCGTGGTGTGGTCTCGCATGTGAGCCCTGTAGGGTTCCAATATTCAATCGCTTCGCTCATTCCGCCGGCCAATGTTGCATGATCGCTACTGCTTCGCCGTGGGCTCGGGGCCACTGTGGCGCCGCCGAGGAGGAAGAAGATGAGGATGGGGAGGGGGAGGGGAGGAGGAGGAGAGGATGAGAAGGAGAGGAGGAGGATGCAGATAGGTAGGAGGAGGAGGAGGAGGAGGAGGAGGAGGAGGAGGAGGAGGAGGAGGAGGAGGAGGAAGAGGAAGAGGAAGGGGCGGAGGAGGAAGTCTCTCGATGGCATCTTGTGTTGCTCTTGGGGCCAAACAGGGTCGTCGTCAAGATGCTTCTTTGGGAGGCCTCTTGGGGTCTTTTGAGAAGCAATTCGGGGGCGCCTGGGAGGCATTTTTGAAGCCTTCTGGGGAGCCTCCTGGGGGTCTCCTGGTGCCTCTTGGGGGCCTCTTGGCGGCATCTCGGGGCCTCTTGGGGGCCTCTCGGGGCCTCCTGGGGCCCTCTTGGGGCGGAAGGCGCGAGGTTTCGGTTCGTGGTCCCCCTCTTGGGCCCCTCTTGTGGCCGTCTTGGGACCGTCTTGGGCCGTCTTGGGCGCCTCTTGGGCCGTCTCGGGACCCTCTTGGGCCCTCTTGGGGCCCTCTTGGAAGCCGTCTTGGGCCGTCTTGCGGCCATCTTGGGGCCTCTTGGCCACTCTTGGGGCGCTTTGGGGGACCTTGTGAGCCTTCTAGGGGCGCCGGGAAGCCGAAAAGGTGGAAACGCCGAAATCTGTCCAAAACCTAAGGGAAAGCATGGAATTTCGTCTCTTGGAGCGCTCGAGGAAGTGCTCTAGGAAGCCTCTTGTGGCATCGAAGAGGCTTCTTGGGCCATCCTGGAGGCCTCTTGGGCCGTCTGGAGGCCATCTTGGACGTCATGGAGCGATCTTCGGGCGTCTCGGGGCTCTATTGGACCATGTTGGGGGCTTCTCGGGGCCCTGTTGGGGCGATCCTGAGGGCCCTGGGGGAGTCTCCCAGGACCCTCCCGAGCTCCTCCCAGGACCCTCTCGGGCTCCTCTCGGGGTACTTTTGATCCAGGGCCCCCAGGAGCCGCCCCGCGCGCGCGAACAAGAAATATTGTTAACCTGTTACCGGAGATCTTAGCACGCCTCTTGCCCGTTGGGCCGGCGAATTTCGTCTGGATTTAGTCGGATTTGGTCGGCATCTGAACTGGACGAAAAGGTGAAATGGGCTGGTCGAAATCTGGACGAACTCCTGTCGAATCACGTTCACAATAGGGACGCAGAGGTCCACAGAGGTTCCTGTGAAGGCTCACCAAGTGTTTTGATGAATCCCGTCCGGCTGCCCATGCAGCTGCTGCACGGGCTCGGACCCGGCCAGACTGGACACTCAAAGGAGCCCTAACTAGGATTTTGCCTCCAACATCATGTTTGTCGAAGAAAAAAACATAAACATAATGTTTTGGCGCTGCGCGCGGTTTTCTCGGATCCGCGCTGGGCCCCCCTGCAGCGCCTCCAGCGCCCCCCGTGGCGCGCTCCGCGCGCCAGGGAGGGGGGTCCAGCGCAGATCCAAGAAATCCGCACGGAGCGCCAACAAGTTTATGTTTGTGGCGTTTTTCTTTTTCTAGAGAGGGGATGAGACGGGAGTGGTGGTGGGGAGGGGGCAGGGCGGGAGGAGTAGGAGGAGGACGGGGAACGGAGGGGAGGGGCGGATGCGTAGGCACGCGGGGGATGTGGTGCACTCGGGCGGGGCGGCACTCGCGTTGGATCCAGTGCCTCGGCAGCCTGGGCTGGCGAGCTCGGATGCCCTGTCGCTGCTGCCCCACCATTTGTGCAGTATGGAGCACGACTGCCGCACTCGGGGCCCCGTGATCGCTTGGCCCGAGTCGCGTCTGTGCCGTGCCATCCGCTTCCTCTCCCCTCCTCCTTCAGAGCCGATCACATGATAGCCCCAAATCTTCGGCAAAAACACCTTTGCCGTGGTAGGGCCCGCTAGAAGCACAGCCGGTCGGATGCTGGATCGCAGCTTCAGTTCAGATCAATGATTCCGCGAAGGGTTCATCACTTCAGCTGAAGGGAGGGGGAGTTGGAAGGGAGGGGAAGGAAGGGAGGAGGAGGAGGAGGAGGAGGAGGCGGAGGCGGAGGATGATGATGATGCTGCTGATGATGATGATGATGATGATGATGATGAGGAGGAGGAGGAGGAGGAGGAGGAGGAGGAGGAGGAGGCGGAGGAGGAGGAGGAGGAGGAGGAGGAGAAGGCGGAGGAGGACTTCTCGTCCTCCCCCGCGGGAGGGCCGTATGCCTCTTCACGGGGTGCTCTTTGGCTTGGGGCCCTGGCGGTGGCCTCGCAGTTGCGCCTCTCGGAACATGCGCGGCTTCCAATGGCCTTTGGCCGCAGCCGTGGCAGGAACGGCTCTGGGAGGCCCCGACGAAGGTTGGCCGACCTACTGCTACTCTGGTTCTCGGCTAGTTGTGCTAGCCCAGGCATCGGTGCTGAATCTGTGAAAGAAAGACCCATGAAAACAACAATCTCCGCCTCCCCCCGTGTTCGGTGCAGGACACGAGCAGCGCGGAGGTGCTGATAGCAGAGCTGGGTGGGGGGGGGCCTTGCCGAGCGCAGCGCGCACGGGATGGGGGGATGAGGGGGAGGATAGACAACGGGGGGAGGAGGAGAGGAGGAGGAGGAGGAGGAGGAGGAGGAGGAGGAGGAGGAGGAGGAGGAGGAGGAGGGCGGAGCGGAGGCGGAGGCGGAGGCGGGCGGAGGCGGAGGAGGGGAGGCGGAGGAGGAGGAGGCGGAGGAGGAGGAGGAGAATGATGAGGAGGAGAAGGCGGAGGCGGAGGAGGAGGAGGAGGATGAGGAGGAGGAGGAGGAGGAGGAAGAGGAGGAGGAAGAGGAGGAGGAGGCGGACCAGTATCAGGTGCAGGAGCAGGAGGAGGCGTACCAGCAGGACTGGACGCCTCCTGTGCCGTCTTGGGGCAGGCTGCCTTGCGCCCCTCTTGTAGCCGTCTCGGGTGCCTCTGTGGCGGTCTTGGAGCTTTGGAAGCTCGGAAAGGCGATAACGCTAACACATGTTGAAACCATGAATGGAGACCATGGTTTTGGCATATAATTTGTTTTTTTTGGGGGGGGGTCATCTGGGGGCTCTCTCGGGCGTCTTTGGGGCCTGTCGGGCCGTCTGACAGGAATCTTTAGCATCTTGGGGCGCTTTTGGGCCGACTCACCAGGGCGCCTCTTGGGACCCTCTTGGCCCGTCTTGGCGATCTCTGGCCGCTGGAAAAGTCACACGGGGAGCCCAAGCGTCCTGCACCCAGCCCCTGTGGGGTGGGGCTCTGGGCTCCCTGAGTACTGCACCCCAGCAGGTGAACTCAGAGGGGCCCGAGGACACTCCACGCAGATGGATCTGAGGACACCCCAGGAGGTACGGTGGTGGATAAGAGGGATGAAGAGCGGAAGCAGGCACAGAAGTACGGCCATTCTGCCGATGCCGACTAGGTTGAGCGCATGATGAAACCCAGGTCGCGGAGGGGCTGTGCGCGGCCGGGATCCCGAATCGTGCCAGAACGCCATTTTGGGGATTTCAACACCGCGACGTAATTGCTGCGCCCTGACAGTCCTGAATCGTTGCATCGCACAGATTCTGATACGTTGACCATGGGAACCCGTGAGACTCTTGCAATTCAAGACAAATGTGGGTGGCGCTAAGGCGAGAGCCGCCACATTTTGGAAAGGAACCGCCCTCGATCCGTGAAGCCTTTTACATTTTTTAAGACGACTGTGTGCGGCGCGGAGGAGTAGGAGGAGTAGAAGGAGGAGGAGGAGGAGGAGGAGTCAGAGTCGGAGTCGGAGTCGGAATCGGAGTCGGAGGAGGAGGCGGAGGAGGATGAGGAGGAGGAGGAGGAGGAGGAGGAGGAGGAGGAGGAGGAAGAAGATCAGGAGGAGGAGGAGGAGGAGGAGGAGGAGGATGACACCGCGATCGCCCGATCCCTCCCCCATTTGTCCCACAGGAGGGCCGAAGCGTTGGCCAGCACGGCTTTGCCAGGCCGGTCAGACCCGCGATGACCACCGCAACAGCCACAACACGTATTGTTGTTGTCGTCTCTGGGTCCGGGCCATGTCAACAACGACATCCAGATCAAGCAGCCCCGCTTGGCACAGGCGACTTCGGCGGCAACGTGCTGACGCCCGCGTTCCACAACGGCTTAGCAAAGCACGACATCTACTTCAAGCGCATCACTGCGCACGCAACCACCGCGACATTCACTTCAAGCTCCCATACTGGCGCGGCACCATCGGGGATCAACCGCGAGAGGCCCAGGGACTACGCCACTATCCTGGATATCGGCTTCGAGTTGCGCTCCAAGCAGAGGAGCGACACTGCGCCTTACACCACGGGCAATTGGAGCAGGCTTAGGGCGTTGAAGGAACAACTGGTGGGCGGAGCAGTGGGCCACCGACCACCCCGACACCTATTGGAACAGGGGCTACAACGACAAGGACAACACAAGCAAGGGCAAAGGACAATTGCCCAACCCTTGCGACGACGACATCGAGCCCGACAGCCGCAGCCAGAAAAGGCAATAACACAGACAACAAGTGGACGGAGGCCAAGACACGGTGCGAGGAGGACAACGTGCCCCCCCCAAAACCAAAGGAATCCGGCCCAATACAGCGGCCACATCACGAATATAATCAACGACGGCATGCCGATTCGCAGGATTTACGCCTTCCGAAGGCCTGACAGGGGGTCACCGCCAAACGATCCCAAGCTGAGAGACGATTGGAAGAAGACTGAGCTCATCGACCAAAGGTGGTCGGCCGCAACCATGATGGATAATCACGCTGCGTGGCTACCTCCTACAGACGCAGTCGCCCATAGTGCTTTTACCCGGATGAGGAGGAGAAGGAGGAGGAAGAGGAGGAGGAGGAGGAGGAGGTGAGGAGGAGGAGGAGGAGGAGGAGGAGGAGGAGGACGAGTATGAGATGGAGCAGGAGGAGGAGGAGGAGGAAGAGGAGGAGGACGAGGAGGAGGAAGAGGAGGAGGAGGAGGCGGAGGAGGAGGAAGAGGAGGAGATGGAGCAGGAGGAGGAGGAGGAGGAGCAGGAGGAGGAGGAGGAGGGAGGAAGGGAGGGAGTGAAGGAGGGAGTAGGAGTAGGAGTAGGAGTAGGAGTCAAGCTAGCCAGCTCGAGCGAGTCAAGCATGGCATGCCCAGTCCCACCCGCCCTCCCACAACATAAGAAGCAAAGCTGGCACAACTGGGGGCCGAAGTCACACCGGCCAGCCGGTTTGGTACAGCTGATGCGGCCGCGATGGCGGTTGCCGACGGGAACTGGCGAGCGCGTGTTGAATGCCGCGCACGCATTGCCAGACGAGTCGAGAATGGCCCGGTACACCGCAGGAAGCCAGAGGTGGCCGGAGGAAGCCCGACGGTCTGACAGGACACCCCAAAGCATTTTTGTGAAAAAGCATTGGGTTTTTGATGTTTTTATGTTGAAATGCTTGCAAACACACGGTGTTCGGTAGGATTCTGACATGAACGCGCGAGTGTGCTCTTTGTTGTATTTTTTGCACAGGATTCGCGGCCTGGGTGCATGACAGAGCATCGCGAGTGCACCGCGCGATGACGTGAAATCGCTGGATTTGACCGAATTCTTAAGATTCCTATGGTTTTCCTATGATTTCAGCAAGAGAGCCCGGGCGGGAAATTTGTACAATTTTTGTGAAAAAAAAACATTGGGTTTTTGATGTTTTTATGTTGAAATGCTTGCAAACACACGGTGTTCGGTAGGATTCTGACATGAACGCGCGCGTGTGCTCTTTGTGGTATTTTTTGCAATGGATTATCGCCGTGGACGACAGGACGTCCATGTCGAGAGGAAAAATAAGAAACATGTTGATTTTATATTGTTTTTTACAGGTTAGGATGGGACCCCCCGGATGCGGCCCCTAATGGCCGGCCTGAGGGGGGAGTAGGAGTATATTCTAATAAGGAATAAGGATAGGAGTAGGAGTAGGAGTCAAGCTAGCCAGCTCGAGCGAGTCAAGCATGGCATGCCCAGTCCCGCCCGCCCTCCCACAACATAAGAAGCAAAGCTGGCACAACTGGGGGCCGAAGTCACACCGGCCAGCCGGTTTGGTACAGCTGATGCGGCCGCGATGGCGGTTGCCGACGGGAACTGGCGAGCGCGTGTTGAATGCCGCGCACGCATTGCCAGATTTGACGATCGTAGTAATCGTAGTAGCGGTGACGTGAAATCGCTGGATTTGACAAAATTCTTGAGATTCCCATGGTTTTCCTATGATTTCAGCAAGACAGCCCGGGCAGGAAATTTGTAGAATTTTTGTGCAAAAAGCGTATGGTTTTGATGTTTTTATGTCGAAATGCTTGCAAACACAGAGAGGCTTCACGAGAAGGCCCCAGGAGGCCCCAAGGGACCCCATGCGCCCATACGATTCATGGGATTGCATTAGGAGGCGTCCAGAAGGCCCCAACTTGTATTGTTTTTTTTATAACGGGGGGTTTGGATGGGCGGGCGCGGGGTGTGCGCCGCATCCCATTCCTGCCAAGTATTTTGCGACGTGGACGACAGGACGTCCATGCTGAGAGGAAAAACGTTGGTGCGCGGCGCCGAGGCGAGAGCGACATGTCACCCCTTCGCGCGGGGTGTGCGCCGCGTCCCATTCCTGCCACGCATTTTGCGACGTGACGACAGCACGACCATGTTGACAAGAAAAACAAAAACTGTGTATTGTCTTTTGCAGATTAGAATGGGACGGATTGGATGGGCGGGCGCGGGGTGTGCGCCGCGTCCCATTCCTGCCATGCATTTTGCGACGTGGACGACAGGACGTCCATGCGACGGTGCCAATGACGGCGACGACTCTAGAAGGATTTGAGCATGCGCTCGCGGCGACGCGCGCGCATGTCGCCCGCGTGGTATTTTTTGCACAGGATTCGCGGCCTGGGTGCATGACAGAGCATCGCGAGTGCACCGCGCGATGACGTGAAATCGCTGGATTTGACCGAATTCTTAAGATTCCTATGGTTTTCCTATGATTTCAGCAAGAGAGCCCGGGCAGGAAATTTGTAGAATTTTTGTGAAAAAAAACATTGGGTTTTTGATGTTTTTATGTTGAAATGCTTGCAAACACACGGTGTTCGGTAGGATTCTGACATGAACGCGCGCGTGTGCTCTTTGTTGTATTTTTTGCAATGGATTATCGCCGTGGACGACAGGACGTCCATGTCGAGAGGAAAAAATAAGAAAAATGTTGATTTTGTATTGTTTTTACAGGTTAGGATGGGACCACCCGGATGCGGCCCCTATCTGCCGGCCTGATGGGGGAGTAGGAGTATATTCTATAAGGAATAAGGATAGGTATATTCTAATAAGGAATAAGGATAGTAGTAGTAGTAGCCAGCTCGAGCGAGTCAAGCATGGCATGCCCAGTCCCACCCGCCCTCCCACAACATAAGAAGCAAAGCTGGCACAACTGGGGGCCGAAGTCACACCGGCCAGACGGTTTGGTACAGCTGATGCGGCCGCGATGGCGGTTGCCGACGGGAACTGGCGAGCGCGCGTTGAATGCCGCGCACGCGTTGCCAGACGAGTCGAGAATGGCCCGGTACACCGCAGGAAGCCAGAGGTGGCCGGAGGAAGCCCGACGGTCTGACAGGACACCCCAAAGCATTTTTGTGAAAAAGCATTGGGTTTTTGATGTTTTTATGTTGAAATGCTTGCAAACACACGGTGTTCGGTAGGATTCTGGCATGAACGCGCGAGTGTGCTCTTTGTGGTATTTTTTGCACAGGATTCGCGGCCTGGGTGCATGACAGAGCATCGCGAGCGCACCGCGCGATGACGTGAAATCGCTGGATTTGACCGAATTCTTAAGATTCCTATGGTTTTCCTATGATTTCGGCAAGAGAGCCCGGGCAGGAAATTTGTACAATTTTTGTGAAAAAAAACATTGGGTTTTTGATGTTTTTATGTTGAAATGCTTGCAAACACACTGTGTTCGGTAGGATTCTGACATGAACGCGCGCGTGTGCTCTTTGTGGTATTTTTTGCAATGGATTATCGCCGTGGACGACAGGACGTCCATGTCGAGAGGAAAAAATAAGAAAAATGTTGATTTTGTATTGTTTTTTTTACAGGTTAGGATGGGACCACCCGGATGCGCCCGCTATCTGCCGGCCTGAGGGGGGAGTAGGAGTATATTCTAATAAGGAATAAGGATAGGAGTCAAGCTAGCCAGCTCGAGCGAGTCAAGCATGGCATGCCCAGTCCCACCCGCCCTCCCACAACATAAGAAGCAAAGCTGGCACAACTGGGGGCCGAAGTCTAGAAGGATTTGAGCATGCGCTCGCGGCGACGCGCGCGCATGTCGCCCGCGTGGTTTTTTTTGCACAGGATTCGCGGCCTGGGTGCATGACAGAGCATCGCGAGTGCACCGCGCGATGACGTGAAATCGCTGGATTTGACGGAATTCTTAAGATTCCTATGGTTTTCCTATGATTTCAGCAAGAGAGCCCGGGCAGGAAATTTGTACAATTGTTGTAAAACAAACATTGGGTTTTTGATGTTTTTATGTTGAAATGCTTGCAAACTCAGGTGTTCGGTAGGATTCTGACATGAACGCGCGCGTGTGCTCTTTGTGGTATTTTTTGCAATGGATTATCGCCGTGGACGACAGGACGTCCATGCCGAGAGGAAAAAATAAGAAACATGTTGATTTTGTATTGTTTTTTTACAGGTTAGGATGGGACCACCCGGATGGGGCCCCTATCTGCCGGCCTGAGGGGGGAGTAGGAGTATATTCTAATAAGGAATAAGGATAGGAGTAGGAGTAGGAGTAGGAGTAGGAGTCAAGATAGCCAGCTCGAGCGAGTCAAGCATGGCATGCCCAGTCCCACCCGCCCTCCCACAACATAAGAAGCAAAGCTGGCACAACTGGGGGCCGAAGTCACACCGGCCAGCCGGTTTGGTACAGCTGATGCGGCCGCGATGGCGGTTGCCGACGGGAACTGGCGAGCGCTTGTTGAATGCCGCGCACGCATTGCCAGACGAGTCGAGAATGGCCCGGTACACCGCAGGAAGCCAGAGGTGGCCGGAGGAAGCCCGACGGTCTGACAGGACACCCCAAGGGGGCCCAGGAGGCCTCAAGAGGCAGGAGTAGTAGTACCAGTGGTAGTGGTAGTGGTAGTGGTAGTGGTAGTGGTAGTGGTAGTGGTAGTGGTAGTGGTAGTGGTGGTGGTGGTAGTAGTAGTAGTAGTAGTAGTAGTAGTAGTAGTAGTAGTAGTAGTAGTAGTAGTAACAAAAACTGTGTATTGTCTTTTGCAGATTAGAATGGGACGGATTGGATGGGCGGGCGCGGGGTGTGCGCCGCGTCCCATTCCTGCCATGCGTTTTGAGACGTGGACGACAGGACGTCCATGCGACGCTGGCTGGGTGCATGACAGAGCATCGCGAGTGCACAGGCGATGACGTGAATGAAAATCGCTGGATTGGACCGCATTCATTAAGATTCCTTTAATGGGTTTCCTGTGTTGTTTAGTGATTTCAGAAGAGAGCCCGGGCAGGAGATTTGTAGCCGGGCGGGAGATTTGTATATTTTTGTGAAAAAGCATTGGGTTTTTGATGTTTTTATGTTGAAATGCTTGCAAACACACGGGTTTCGGTAGGATTCTGACATGAACGCGCGAGTGTGCTCTTTGTGGTATTTTTTGCAATGGATTATCGCCGTGGACGACAGGACGTCCATGTCGAGAGGAAAAAAAAAGAAAAATGTTGATTTTGTATTGTTTTTTACAGGTTAGGATGGGACCACCCGGATGGGGCCCCTATCTGACGGCCTGAGGGGGGAGTAGGAGTATATTCTAATAAGGAATAAGGATAGGAGTAGGAGGTGAATAGGGGAAGGAGTCAAGCTAGCAGCTCGAGGAGTCAAAGCATGGCATGCCCAGTTTCGTAGTCGTAGTCGTAGTCGTAGTAGTAGTAGTAGTCGTAGTCGTAGTCGTAGTCGTAGTCGTAGTCGTAGTCGTAGTCTTAGTCGTAGTCGTAGTCGTAGTCGTAGTCGTAGTCGTAGTCGTAGTCGTAGTCGTAGTCGTAGTCGTAGTCGTAGTCGTAGTCGTAGTCGTAGTCGTAGTCGTAGTCGTAGTCGTAGTCGTAGTCGTAGTCGTAGTCGTAGTCGTAGTCGTAGCTGT
>CAUYUJ010017883.1:185624-190624 GCA_963575745.1 Prorocentrum cordatum
GGAGGAGGATGAGGAGGAGGAGGAGGAGGAGGAGGAGGAGGAGGAGGAGGAAGAAGATCAGGAGGAGGAGGAGGAGGAGGAGGAGGAGGATGACACCGCGATCGCCCGATCCCTCCCCCATTTGTCCCACAGGAGGGCCGAAGCGTTGGCCAGCACGGCTTTGCCAGGCCGGTCAGACCCGCGATGACCACCGCAACAGCCACAACACGTATTGTTGTTGTCGTCTCTGGGTCCGGGCCATGTCAACAACGACATCCAGATCAAGCAGCCCCGCTTGGCACAGGCGACTTCGGCGGCAACGTGCTGACGCCCGCGTTCCACAACGGCTTAGCAAAGCACGACATCTACTTCAAGCGCATCACTGCGCACGCAACCACCGCGACATTCACTTCAAGCTCCCATACTGGCGCGGCACCATCGGGGATCAACCGCGAGAGGCCCAGGGACTACGCCACTATCCTGGATATCGGCTTCGAGTTGCGCTCCAAGCAGAGGAGCGACACTGCGCCTTACACCACGGGCAATTGGAGCAGGCTTAGGGCGTTGAAGGAACAACTGGTGGGCGGAGCAGTGGGCCACCGACCACCCCGACACCTATTGGAACAGGGGCTACAACGACAAGGACAACACAAGCAAGGGCAAAGGACAATTGCCCAACCCTTGCGACGACGACATCGAGCCCGACAGCCGCAGCCAGAAAAGGCAATAACACAGACAACAAGTGGACGGAGGCCAAGACACGGTGCGAGGAGGACAACGTGCCCCCCCCAAAACCAAAGGAATCCGGCCCAATACAGCGGCCACATCACGAATATAATCAACGACGGCATGCCGATTCGCAGGATTTACGCCTTCCGAAGGCCTGACAGGGGGTCACCGCCAAACGATCCCAAGCTGAGAGACGATTGGAAGAAGACTGAGCTCATCGACCAAAGGTGGTCGGCCGCAACCATGATGGATAATCACGCTGCGTGGCTACCTCCTACAGACGCAGTCGCCCATAGTGCTTTTACCCGGATGAGGAGGAGAAGGAGGAGGAAGAGGAGGAGGAGGAGGAGGAGGTGAGGAGGAGGAGGAGGAGGAGGAGGAGGAGGAGGACGAGTATGAGATGGAGCAGGAGGAGGAGGAGGAGGAAGAGGAGGAGGACGAGGAGGAGGAAGAGGAGGAGGAGGAGGCGGAGGAGGAGGAAGAGGAGGAGATGGAGCAGGAGGAGGAGGAGGAGGAGCAGGAGGAGGAGGAGGAGGGAGGAAGGGAGGGAGTGAAGGAGGGAGTAGGAGTAGGAGTAGGAGTAGGAGTCAAGCTAGCCAGCTCGAGCGAGTCAAGCATGGCATGCCCAGTCCCACCCGCCCTCCCAAAACATAAGAAGCAAAGCTGGCACAACTGGGGGCCGAAGTCACACCGGCCAGCCGGTTTGGTACAGCTGATGCGGCCGCGATGGCGGTTGCCGACGGGAACTGGCGAGCGCGTGTTGAATGCCGCGCACGCATTGCCAGACGAGTCGAGAATGGCCGGTACACCGCAGGAAGCCAGAGGTGGCCGGAGGAAGCCCGACGGTCTGACAGGACACCCCAAAGCATTTTTGTGAAAAAGCATTGGGTTTTTGATGTTTTTATGTTGAAATGCTTGCAAACACACGGTGTTCGGTAGGATTCTGACATGAACGCGCGAGTGTGCTCTTTGTGGTATTTTTTGCACAGGATTCGCGGCCTGGGTGCATGACAGAGCATCGCGAGTGCACCGCGCGATGACGTGAAATCGCTGGATTTGACAGAATTCTTAAGATTCCTATGGTTTTCCTATGATTTCAGCAAGAGAGCCCGGGCGGGAAAATTGTACAATTTTGTGAAAAAACATTGGGTTCTTGATGTTTTTATGTTGAAATGCTTGCAAACACACGGTGTTCGGTAGGATTCTGACATGAACGCGCGCGTGTGCTCTTTGTTGTATTTTTTGCAATGGATTATCGCCGTGGACGACAGGACGTCCATGTCGAGAGGGAAAAATAAGAAACATGTTGATTTTATATTGTTTTTTACAGGTTAGGATGGGACCACCCGGATGCGGCCCCTAATGGCCGGCCTGAGGGGGGAGTAGGAGTATATTCTAATAAGGAATAAGGATAGGAGTAGGAGTAGGAGTAGGAGTAGGAGTAGGAGTAGGAGTAGGAGTAGGAGTCAAGCTAGCCAGCTCGAGCGAGTCAAGCATGGCATGCCCAGTCCCGCCCGCCCTCCCACAACAAAAGAAGCAAAGCTGGCACAACTGGGGGCCGAAGTCACACCGGCCAGCCGGTTTGGTACAGCTGATGCGGCCGCGATGGCGGTTGCCGACGGGAACTGGCGAGCGCGTGTTGAATGCCGCGCACGCATTGCCAGACGAGTCGAGAATGGCACGCATGACAGAGCATCGCGAGTGCACCGCGCGGTGACGTGAAATCGCTGGAGTTGACAGCATTCTTAAGATTCCTATGGTTTTCCTATGATTTCAACAAGACAGCCCGGGCAGGAAATTTGTAGAATTGTTGTGCAAAAAGCGTATGGTTTTGATGTTTTTATGTCGAAATGCTTGCAAACACAGAGAGGCCTCACGAGAAGGCCCCAGGAGGCCCCAAGGGACCCCATGCGCCCATACGATTCATGGGATTGCATTAGGAGGCGTCCAGAAGGCCCCAACTTGTATTGTTTTTTTTTTATAACAGGGGGGTTTGGATGGGCGGGCGCGGGGTGTGCGCCGAATCCCATTCCTGCCAAGCATTTTGCGACGTGGACGACAGGACGTCCATGCTGAGAGGAAAAACGTTGGTGCGCGGCGCCGAGGCGAGAGCGACATGTCACCCCTTCGCGCGGGGTGTGCGCCGCGTCCCATTCCTGCCACGCATTTTGCGACGTGACGACAGCACGACCATGTTGACAAGAAAAACAAAAACTGTGTATTGTCTTTTGCAGATTAGAATGGGACGGATTGGATGGGCGGGCGCGGGGTGCGCGCCGCGTCCCACTCCTGCCATGCATTTTCCGACGTGGACGACAGGACGTCCATGCGACGGTGCCAATGACGGCGACGACTCTAGAAGGATTTGAGCATGCGCTCGCGGCGACGCGCGCGCATGTCGCCCGCGTGGTATTTTTTGCACAGGATTCGCGGCCTGGGTGCATGACAGAGCATCGCGAGTGCACCGCGCGATGACGTGAAATTGCTGGATTTGACCGAATTCTTAAGATTCCTATGGTTTTCCTATGATTTCGGCAAGAGAGCCCGGGCAGGAAATTTGTAGAATTTTTGTGAAAAAAAAGCATTGGGTTTTTGATGTTTTTATGTTGAAATGCTTGCAAACACACGGTGTTCGGTAGGATTCTGACATGAACGCGCGCGTGTGCTCTTTGTGGTATTTTTTGCAATGAATTATCGCCGTGGACGACAGGACGTCCATGTCGAGAGGAAAAATAAGAAACATGTTGATTTTGTATTGTTTTTTACAGGTTAGGATGGGACCACCCGGATGGGGCCCCTATCTGCCGGCCTGAGGGGGGAGTAGGAGTATATTCTAATAAGGAATAAGGATAGGAGTAGGAGTAGGAGTAGGAGTCAAGCTAGCCAGCTCGAGCGAGTCAAGCATGGCATGCCCAGTCCCACCCGCCCTCCCACAACATAAGAAGCAAAGCTGGCACAACTGGGGGCCGAAGTCACACCGGCCAGCCGGTGTGGTACAGCTGATGCGGCCGCGATGGCGGTTGCCGACGGGAACTGGCGAGCGCGTGTTGAATGCCGCGCACGCATTGCCAGACGAGTCGAGAATGGCCGGGTACACCGCAGGAAGCCAGAGGTGGCCGGAGGAAGCCCGACGGTCTGACAGGACACCCCAAAGCATTTGTGTGAAAAAGCATTGGGTTTTTGATGTTTTTATGTTGAAATGCTTGCAAAAACACGGTGTTCGGTAGGATTCTGACATGAACGCGCGAGTGTGCTCTTTGTGGTATTTTTTGCGCAGGATTCGCGGCCTGGGTGCATGACAGAGCATCGCGAGTGCACCGCGCGATGACGTGAAATCGCTGGATTTGACCGAATTCTTAAGATTCCTATGGTTTTCCTATGATTTCAGCAAGAGAGCCCGGGCGGAAAATTTGTACAATTGTGAAAAGCATTTTTTTCTTTTTTTTTTTTTTTTCTTTTTTTTTTTTTTTTTAAAAAAAAAAAAAAAAAAAAAATATGTTGAAATGCTGCAAAAAAACTGTGTTCGGTAGGTTAGGATTCTGACATGAACGCGCGGTGTGACTCTTGTGGTATTTTGGCAATGGATTATCGCCTGTGGACGACAGGGACGTCCATGCGAGAGGAAAAAAATAAGAAACATGTTGATTTTATATTGTTTTTGTACAGGTTAGGATGGGACCCCGGATGCGGCCCCTAATGGGCCGGGCCGTGAGGGGGAGTTGTTGGGGTTGAGTAGGAGTATATTCTAATAAGGAATAAGGATAGGGAGTCAGCTAGCCAGCTCGAGCGAAGTCAAGCAGGCATGCCTAGTCCCAACCCGCCCTTCCCACAACATTAAGAGCAAAGCTGCACAACTGGGGGCCGAAGTCTAGAAGGATTTGAGCATGCGCTCGCGGCGACATGTCGCCCGCGTGGTTTTTTTTGCACAGGATTCGCGGCCGGGGTGCATGACAGAGCATCGCGAGTGCACCGCGCGATGACGTGAAATCGCTGGATTTGACAGAATTCTTAAGATTCCTATGGTTTTCCTATGATTTCAGCAAGAGAGCCCGGGCGGGAAATTTGTACAATTGTTGTGAAAAAGCATTGGGTTTTTGATGTTTTTATGTTGAAATGCTTGCAAACACACGGTGTTCGGTAGGATTCTGACATGAACGCGCGCGTGTGCTCTTTGTGGTATTTTTTGCAATGGATTATCGCCGTGGACGACAGGACGTCCATGTCGAGAGGAAAAAATAAGAAAAATGTTGATTTTGTATTGTTTTTTTACAGGTTAGGATGGGACCACCCGG
>CAUYUJ010017883.1:200624-205624 GCA_963575745.1 Prorocentrum cordatum
GGCCGCGACCGGGCCTGTGGTGGGTCGGCGGTGTCGTGCAGACCCCCTCCCTCGAACCTGCCCTCTGCTCTCTCTGCTCCTCTTCCCTCCCCGCCCCCTCCCCTCTCCCTCCTCACCTCGCCCCCGCCCTGGCCTCGCAGCACCTCGCGCGCCCGAGGCGGTGCCTCCGCACCCCCTCGCTCTGGGCTCGGCGCCTGCTCGGGCCCTGCGGCCGCCGCTGCGGCACCATCCCTCCTCGGCGCCGTCCTGGCGCCTCGCCCGGACGCCCGCTCGATCGCCCGCGCGGCTCCCGTCCTCCCTCCTGGGCCTCCCGCGGGCCGCCCCCCTGGCCGCCCCGCTCCGTGCTGCGCGCGGCTGCCTCCTCCGCGCTCCGCGCCCCGGCCGGGCGCCTCCCGGTGGTGCTCGGCGTCCCTCGGCGACTGCCGCGCGGCGCTCGTCGCTCACGGCGTGGGGACTTCTCTCCGGCTGGTGCCACTTGCAGCAGGTGGGGGTGAGGAGGAGGAGGAGGAGGAGGAGGAGGAGGAGGAGGAGGAGGAGGAGGAGGAGGAGGAGGAGGAGGAGGAGGAGGAGGAGGAGGAGGAGGAGGAGGAGGAGGAGGAGGAGGAGGAGGAGGAGGAGGAGGAGGAGGAGGAGGAGGAGGAGGAGGAGGAGGAGGAGGAGGAGAAAGGAGGAGGAGGAGGAGGAGAAAAGAGGCCGAGGATCTCGTTCGTTCGGTCCCTCCTCCTGCGCACCGCCTGGCTGGCGCATGCTCTGAGCCCTCGGGGGCCCTCTTCTCTTCGAGTTCCTCTGGCCTGTCCCATTCTGCTGCGCCAGCCAGGTCTGATTTGTTTGTCGCTCCGCTAAGTCGACGTACTCTTTTTTCCACACATTCGGTGACGTTCCAGGCTGCAGCCCTGAACGTTCCAGGCTGCAGCCCTCAATTCGCGCAGCGTCCAAAAGGAGGAGAGGGGTGAGGGACATGTGGTACAAGGGGACCGAAGGCGACGACGATGATGTGGTTGAGGATGGTGATGATGATACTGAGGATGATGGTGATGATGCTGGTGATGATGATGCTGTTGATGTTGATGATGATGATGATGATGATGATGATGATGATGATGATGATTCTTATGATGCTGATGATGTTGATGTTGCTGATGCTGATGAACATTGATGCTGCTGCCGATGCTGATTCTGATGATGCTGATGATGCTGCTGATGATAATGATGCTGATGCGGATTATGTTGATGCTTATTCTGGCTATGATGATTCAGATGATGATGCTGATGCTGATGCTTCTGCTGCTGATGCGGGTGGTGGTGGTGGTGGTGGTGATGATGATGATGATGATGATGATGCTGATGGTGGTGGTGGTGGTGGTTATGGTGGTGATGATGATGCTGATGCTGATGAGGATGAGGATGAGGACGATAAGGAGGATTAGGAGGAGTTGGAGGCGTGGTCGTCGCGTAGGAGGATGGTGATGAAAAGGAGGTGAAGGAACGCATATATCAGGATTTCCTCAGTCTTCTCCGCCCCCTCGTCCTCCGCTTTTCCCTTTGGTGCACGTCAACCTACCCTCCTCGCTGATCCTGGTCAGGCCCATGATGGGCCCAGGATCGGCGTACGTGCCCTCCAAGCTCGGCCAGGCAGGCACAGGCACCGATCTTGGGGATAGGATCGACCCGAGCAGAATCGACGAGGTGGTTTCCCTTAATGTCCGTTACGGGGGGGTCCCCCCCCCCCCAGCCAATCTTCCCCGTGACGGTAACGATCGTACGGAGGGGGTGCCGGCCACCCCCTCAGGTATGGCGCCGTGCTTACAGGCATGGTCTGGTGGTGACAGGCATCGGAGGGCCTCCATACGCCTCCAGAGGTATGCGGAAACCTGCTGAGGCCTCTGGAGATCTCCTGAGACCTTCAGAGGGTGCCGTCGTCGTCGTCGTCGTCGTCGTCGTCGTCGTCGTCGTCGTCGTCGTCGTCGTCGTCGTCGTCGTCGTCGTCGTTATTACCGTCACCGTCTTGTCGTCCTCGTCGTCGTCACCGCCGCCGCCGTTGTCGTCGTCGTCTTCGTCGTCGTCGTCACCGTAGCCGTAACCGTAAGCGTTGTCGTTGTCGTCGTCGTCGTCGTCGTCGACGTCGTCGTCGTCTTCGTTGGCCGTCGTCCGTCGTCGTCGTCTGTCGTCCGTCGTCGTCGTCTGTCGTCCGTCGTCGTCGTCGTCGTCGTCGTCTTCGTCATCGTTGACCGTCGTCGTCGTCGTCGTCGTCGTCGTCGTCGTCGTCGTCGTCGTCACCGGCGCCGTCATCGTCATCGTCATCGTCATTGTCGTCGTCGTCGTCGACGTCGTCTCCGAGGGCCTCGGAGGGCCTCCAGACGCCTCCAGAGGCCTCAGGAGACCTCCAGAGGCTTCCGGGGACTTCATTGGAGATCTTCAGAGGTTGCCGTCGTCGTCGTCGTCGTCGTCGTCGTCGTCGTCGTCGTCGTCGTCGTCGTCGTCTTCGTCGTCGTCGTTGTGGTCGTCGTGGTCTGGCGCCAGGGGCCCGACGAAGTTACCGTTAACCCCCAACGTGGGGGCCCGACACTTCCCCGCGTAAAAGACGTTACGGGAGGTGGGGGGAACACAATCTCACAATTGGCGTGTCCGATCAGGTTGAGGCGGAGAATGAGGCGGAGCAGGAGGAGGAAGACGAGGAGGAGGAGGAGGATGAGGGTGAGGAGGGTGAGGAGGGTCATGATGATGATGATGATGATGATGGTGGTGGTGGTAATGACGACGACGATGCTGCTGATGAGGAGGATCAGGTGGAGAGATGATTCTGTTGATGCTGATTCTAATGATAATGACGAAGATGATGACGATGATGATGCTGATGCTTATGCTGATGCTGATGCTGATGCTGCTGATGATGATGATGATGATGATGACGATGATGATGATGATGATGATGATGATGCTGATGCTGATGCTGATGCTGATGATGACGATGACGATGACAATGACGATGACGATGATGATAATGATGGTGAAGATGATGATGATGATGCTGGTGGTGGTGGTGGTGATGATGCGTTTTTTTCTGTTTATGATGATGAGGTTGTTGTTGATGATGATGATGAGGATGAGTATTATGGTGATGGTGATGTCGATGATGATGATGCTAATGATGATGCTGATGAGTATTCTGATGCTGCTGCTGAAGCTGACGCTGCTGATGCTGATATGATGTCGATGATGATGCCGATGATGACGATGATGCTGATGATGCTGATGCTGATGCTGCTGATGATGATGCCGATGATGATGAGGTTGCTGAGGATGCTGCTGCTGATCATTCATGCTGCTGATGATGATGATGATACTCATGATGATGCTGTTGCTGATACTGATGCTGATGATGATAATGCTCCTGATGATGCTGATGATGATGATGCTGCTGATTATGATGTTGCTGCTGCTGGTGGTGATGATGATGATGATGGTGATGCTGATGCTGCTGATGATGCTGATGTTGATGATGCTGATGATGATGACGATGGTGATGATGCTGATGATGATCATGTTGCTGATGATGATGATGCTGATGCGGATGATGCTGATGAGGGTGATGATGATGATGATGATGATGATGATGATGATGATGATGATGATGAAGATGATGATGATGATGATGATGATGATGATGATGATGATGATGATGATGATGATGATGATGATGCTGATGATGATGATGATGATGATGATGATGATGATGATGATGATGATGATGATGATGATGATGATGATGGTGATGCTGATGATGATGATGATGATGTGATGTGATGATGATGTGATGATGATGATGATGATGATGATGATGATGAGATGATGATGATGATGATGCTGATGCTGATGATGATGATTGATGATGCTGATGATGAGGATGAGGAGGAGGAGGATTTGCGAGAGCTGGAGGAGGGAGTATAGATGATGGTGGAGGGGAAAAAGAAGGTGGAGGAGGTGGAGGAGGAGGAGGAGGAGGAGGAGGGAGGAGGAGGAGGAGGAGGAAGGAGGAGGGAGGAGGAGGAGTTGGAGGAGGAGCAGGAGGAGGAGGAGGAGGAGTAGGACGAGGAGGAGGAGGAGGAGGAGGAGGAGGAGGAGCAGGAAGAGGAGGAGGAGGCCTTATCCTAATACGAGGAATAAGAATACTTATACTTTTACTAGTAGTAATACTATGAAATATGAAGAATACTAGTAATAATAATCGCATTACTAGTATTAAGGAAGATCATACTAATCATACTAGTATTGATAAGACGCATCATACCAATGTTAAGAAGACGCACGCGACGACTACTGCGAACAGTAATAATAATCCGAAGGTGGATGCTCATTCTAGTAAGCATCCGACATCGAACCATGGTACTAATAACGCCACTACAACTATTAACAACACGGCTGACAATACGAGCACGCGTAACACGAAGACACAGAAGTAGACGCGTACTAATACTGATGCGACCATTAATAATGTTAGTACTATTTGTACTACTAATTTAGGAAGCATCATACTACGAGGAAGGGTTCACCGAACAATCATGCTAATACCACGACCCAATAAGACTACTCATAAGACGACTGATACTATTATTACTACTACTACGCATCAGGAGACGAATGCTACTACTAGAACAACAACTACTACTACACATACTAATATGATTGACACTACTAATGGTACTAACACTAGAAATCATAATGGCAGAAGTACTACTAAGAATACTACGGCGAATACTAATACGACGGCGCATGATCATACTAAGATTCATAGTAAGAAGGGGGCGAGGAGCAGGAGGAAGAGGACGAGGAGGAGGAGGAGGAACAGGAGGAGGAGCTGGATCAGGAACAGGAGCAGGAGCAGGAGCAGGAGCAGGAGGAGGAGGAGGAGGAGGAGGAACAGGAGGGAGTAGGGAGGGAGGGGGGCGGGACGGCGGGGTGGCGGGCGAGCTGGATGGGGTTAGGGGGTGAGGTGGGGAGAG
>CAUYUJ010017883.1:210624-221517 GCA_963575745.1 Prorocentrum cordatum
GCGCGCGGGCGCGGGGCTTGGGGATAATGCCGGGCCCTGCCTGCCACTCCGCGGCCGCGTGGGCCCGCGGCGCCGCGCCCGCGTCCCGCCTTCCCCCCCGCCCTTCTTTTCCCGACCCGCCTCTCCCCTTTCCGCCCCCGCCCGCCCCGCGGGGCGGGGTTGGGCGGGCCTGGGGTTCCGGGAGCGCGTCGCCAGCGGGCTAGGGTGGCGCGGGGCGCCGCGCGGGGCGCGGCCCCGGGCAGTGGGCCCCGCCAGGTGCCCTGCCCGCGCCTGGGCGCTGCGTGGGTGCGCGAGCTGGGCCGCGCGCGCGCTCCCCCGTCCCTGCTTCTTGTCCCTTCGCATCCATTTCGGCCGCCTTGTGCTCGTGGTGTTCCGGCGCGCCTCCCCCGGCGCATTTTGGGGGCATCTCTCCTGTTCATTTTTGCGCGCGCAGCCGTGCGCGCCCGCCGCCGCCCTGGCTCGCGCGGGCGCCGTGCGGGGCCGCTCGGCGCTCGCGGCCCCGCCGCGGGCCGACGCGTCTCGTGCCCGAGGAGAGTGGCAAAGTGCGACCTCTGGCTTGAGGTCCATTCGCTCCGACGGCGCGCCCTCCGCCACGCCGCGCGCGACGCGGGCCCCTGGTCAGCGGCGCGCGGCGACTCGTCCTGCGCATTCCTCGAAACTGCCTGCAGGCGGGCAATTCAGCGGCGGCGCGCGCTCCAATTTCGTCGCTCTGGATTTGATGAATTGCGCATTGTTTGTCGACGCCCTCTTCGACTGCGTCGGCCGCTGCCCTGTAGGGGACAGGGGTGCAGGATGTGGCTCGCGAGCACCCCCCGCGACGTCGTGGGCCGCGGGCCTCGGGGCGGGCAGGTGGCGATGCAGCGCTGCGGCTCTTCCGCGGCGGGGTCGCCGTCGGGCGGCGCCGAAACCGCCCCGGTCGACGATGGGGCTCCGACGCCCGTCGTCCTCGTCGGAGTCGGGGCCGCGGTGGGCGCTGCGGCGGCGGCGGCGTCGTTCTCCAGACCTCTATCGCCGCCCAGCGACCCGATCTCTGAGATTGACGGCCAGGGCGATTGCTGGGGTTGCTGAGTGGCGACTGGTTGCAGCCGGGGACTGCGATCGCGCGCCCCGTGACTTGCCCCGTTGACCGCGTCTTGCGCGTCTTCGCGCCCCCCTCTACCTCCCGCGCTTTCCCTGGCGTTTGCCCGGGGCAGGGGCTGCCCCGACATGCGCGGCTCATTTCGTCGCTTTGAGTTCTTGCGACCGACAGAGTGCAGAGAAGGAGTCGAGCCGCCTCTTCATTTGGTCGCGTGCCACCTGCCCCTTGCCCCACTCGACGCAGTGGCGTCGGGCGCTCGAGGACTTCGCGTGGTCGCTCCCCCCTTCGCCCACAGCGCTTTCGACTGCGTCGTGTCTTCTGAAATTCCTCGGCCAGCGCCTGGTCCGAGACGGCCAGGGGCCACCCCTGCAGGGCTGGGCCCCCCTATCCGCGATCGCGAGTATCTTGTTTGTTTCAGTGATGATCAAAATTCACAGACTGATGTAATTTTCCTCGACGCCAGCATGGGCGACGCAGGCTTGGAGAGTTATTCCTAATGCGTGGCGGCAAGCGGGCGGGCGCCTGGCTTCAGATTCGCGCAGCTCGGCGCGGCCTCGGGCATCTACCTGGACTTTCATTGCCCGCGGATGTGCATCGATGAGATTCGCCGTCTACCCTTCCTTCGATTCTGCGGCAGCTGCGCGGGCAATGCCGACGCGGATCGGAACGGCGTCGTATTCCAGGCGTCGCATGTCGCTGAACCGAGCATTTGCCTTGTCTGTTGCGGCCGGCCTATGGCGGCGGACTTCGCCGCCGACGCGCGATTCTCCGCCGCGGCCTAGGAGGCCGATGGTCTTGCCAATTCTTTTATTGCCAACCCTGGCGGCGGCTTGCCGTTGGCGCCCCGATCCCCCGGCCAACCGCGCGGGCCAGTCCCTGGATGCAACGCGTCGAGTTCGACGGGGGGACTTCCGCCAGCGCGGCCAGCGTCGACGACGTTGTGCGCGACGTCGCCCTCCCAGGTGGCGGCGGATCGAGGTCTGGCGTCTCCTGGCAATTGCGTTGCTTTCCTCGGTGCAGCCCGAGCCGCAACCTCGAGAGTTACGTGCAACGTAGCAGCCTCCAGTCTTTTCCCAGGCGTTCTGTCGAATTGTGCGCCTCTCTGTCTCCCTGGCGCGCGTCGGCGGCGACGGCGGCTCTCCGGCGCGGGCCAGCAAGGCCCCCCCCATGGGTCTGGCGGCGCTGCCACGAGGGTCTTCCCCTGTCGTGGCTGGCGAGGCCTGGCCCTCCACTCCCCGCCCCGAGGTGGAGTCTCGAGCAGTTGGCGTCGTTCCAGGCGTCGGCTGCTTCGCTGGCACCCGATCTTCTTCAGTTTCACAAGCGCCTCTTTCATGTCTGCAAAGTGCCGGGCCACTTGCTGCGACGACTTCGCCTACCGAGTATTCGTGTTCCGACCGTGGTGCTTCCGTGCGAGTCGCGCCGTGGCCGGTTTCCAACGTGGATCCGTCGAGAGTGCGCGGCCTTCGTCTGCCTTGTCAAGCTGGAGGGTTCGCGACAATGGGGGGCGAAGCCCGTGCGAAGTTCACGTTCGGGCGCCGGCTGACTCGGAGGGGCCGCGTGAACGCGCCCACCTTCCGTCGCGCCTGCCGTCTCAGATCTACCACCGCCAACCTCATGCCTCAACCCTCTCCGCCTCCCCTTGGCCTGAGGTGCGCCCATGGCGTCTGCCTCCGTCCGACAGGGGCCCGGCCGAAAGCTCTCGCGTGCGAGTTCATCAGTGTCGTCGACGATTGATTCCAGAGGATGCGAGTCCATGGTGCTGCTCTGCGCCGTGCTGTTCAGCGAATCAGACGGGGAGTTGGTGGCGCCTGTCTGGGCTTGGCGGCGTGGTATATTCCGACTTGGGCCTTTTCTTCGCCGCGTATGGAATCTTCTACTTCGCAATTTACTTTCTGCCTCGCGGGTGTCCAGGGGTTCCCAGAGAAGCCTTGTTGTTTCTCGCGTTTGGGCAGTGGGCCTGAGGGCCCAGCCAGAGGCCGCCCCTCTACGGGCTGGAGGGCGCAGCCCGGGCGGTGGGCCCTGCTCGAGCCTGCGCTGGCGACGGGTTCCGTCATCGCCGCTGGCGAGATAGTCGAGAGTTGTCGCCGACGACGGAAATTTTGGTTGCGTTTGTTTCCCTGGCGGCCCCCGCGTGGCAAGGTGCCTTTTGCCGTCGATCTCAGGAAGCCTGGTATGGCGACGTCGTCCTGGTCTTCCTGGGAATGATGCCCGCGCCCAGTCCTGGGCTCGCGCCGAGTCGGCTCTTCCGGCGTGGCCCCGAGGTCTTTCGCGCGCCCCCAGGGGGCACGGGCTTTTTCGCCCTCTTGCCGTTGGTTTGCGAAGTCCAAGCGTTTCTCCGCGCGCGGTTCCAGGTTTTGTGCCGCGAGGGCCACGCGTGTTGCAGGAGGGTAGTCGACTCGTCTGGCCCCCCAGGATCAGTCGGCATCAAATGATAGGTCGCGTGGCTCAGAGTTTCCCACGTCGGTCAGAAGCTCGTCGCGAGAGCTTGGGCAGCCGCTCGGTTGCGGATGATTTTCGCGGACTTCGGCTTCGGCTGCTCGCAGCCGCTCCCTCATTGCTCCGTTGCGGCGGTGCGTTCTCTTGGGTGAGCGCGGTGACCTGCGACGCAGTCCAGGCGTGCGGACACTGCGGCGCAAGGTCGATCCCTTCGGCTTGCTTGGAACTTGATTGCGCTGGTCACCAGGGAAGTAGCGCCGTCTCGTGCTTGTCCTGTTTCGGAAACCGGAAAAGGAAACGGTCAGAGGTCAGCCCGCTAGTGAAGTCGGCCACCGTGTCAGAGTCAGCGGCTCCCGCGCACCAGTATCAGATCACAGTGTCCGATGTCGTCCTGGTACTTTCACTCTAGATCTGGAATTCCCTGGTCAGCGCTCTCGGGGTCGCCATCGAGCTCCAGGGGGCTTCAGTCTGGGGGGGTCAGTCGGGGATTGCCATCGGTGTACTGCTGTGCTTTCATGGTCGTTGGTCGCGCCATGGTGGGTCTCGGTGCCCGGTGCAAGGATTTCCTGATCTACTGTCACATGTGCCGCGTTATTCAGCATTCAAGTGTAGAGAGTGTGCCGAGCATTTCACGCGCGCGACCCGCGATGTCAAGCTATCGGCGGCATCGCCATTATCCTCTTCATCGGCTACGTGTCTTGACCTAGAAGTGGTGGCCGTGGGCTCGGTGGTTGACTTTTCCCCGAGGCTGAACGCCAGAACAGCGTGAGTGGCTGTTTGATGTTTCCGAACCTTGTATCCAGGTCACCGTTTTTCTTTACGTGGGCGCTCTCCCTCGAAGTTTTATCTGACTTGTTTAGCCTTCTCGCTGGTCTTATCCCGAGGGCTCGCTCAATGGGGCTCCCCATGTTTCTGGTTTCTGTCTCGCTGCTGGAAATGATTTCCGGAATTGTCCTATCCGGTTACCCCGCTCCTCTATTCCGACCTCTACTGCATTCGTGTCCGTCGAGCCTGCGGGTTCACCGAGCTCGCGGAGGCTTCCGTGCGCGGCGCCGTGCTAACCGTGGCGCCCCCCGCCCCACCGTGGCGCTGGAGGCGGCAAGGGCGGCAGTGCAAGGGCCTCGCGCGCGATCGCAGAGGCAGAGGTAGCGACCTCGACCGTGGCGATCGCCGTGTTTGGCACCTTCGTGACCGCGCTCGCGACTGTGACCGCGATCGTAGCCGCGATGGCCGCGACGAACGTCGTGGCCGCCAGAGGCGCGGGCGGGGCCGGTCGAAGGGCGCCGGCGAGGAGGGGCCAGGGCGCGCGCCGTCGACCGTTCGAGGCGTTTCTTGGCCAAGAAGGGCCCCGAACGCGCCGACTTCCTGGTTGGGCGGGGCCAGGCCCGCTCGGGGGAAGGCCCCCGCGCCCGGGGCAGGGCGTTGGCTGACGTAGTGGCGCCCAGCTTCGATGAGCACGCGGCGCGCGCGCGCAGCCCCGCCCGCGGGGGTGCAAGCCCCGCCTGCGGGCGACGCGGGCGCGGCGCCGCCTGGGCCAGCGGCGGCGGGCGGCAGCGGAGGTAGCGGAGGCCCCCTTCCAACGTTCCTTCCAGCCCCCACAGCGGTGCAGGGCTTTTCGGGAGTGGCGCTGGCTTTGCTCATGGGCCTGGCGGGCAATGCGACTTTGCCGGCTGGCCGCTCGCATGGGGCCCACCAGTCGACTTTCCTCTTCAAGTGCTGCTCCGACGGTGACAAGGCGAGCGCGGTGGAAGAGCGGATCCGCTCGATGCTGGTCACCGTGGACATCGTCGAGAACGCGCCCCGCGACTTGGAGAAGAGAGCGACGCGTTCTGTGCAAATTCTGCTTGGCCCATCGTGGCGGACACAGTTTGGATGCAGTTGCAGTCGGCCCAGATTGGTAGGTCGACCCTGCCAAATCAATGGTGTCCTCGTGTTGTGTGTCTCGCGACCCATATTTCCTACATTCCTGTGGCAATACGGCCCTCGGAAGGGTCTTGTGTCCTCTCGCGTGTGCTGTCCAATCGACCAATCGAGTCCGACTGTACCTGGGTCCGCTCTGGACACGGACTGCAGCTCCACAGTGCAGCGCAGAGTACAGCATCGAGGTCAAAACCATCGTTCCTACACCGGGTGTGGGGGCTGCCTGCGCCTCCACCGTCGCCCTTGCCCTCGCCGCCGGCGCGCTTTTCTGGGACTGGCGCGTGGCCGCAGTGGCATGACGTGCAGTTTGGGCACAGGCATCCTTTCCTCCAGGAGTTTGACAGTCCAATTGGATTCGTAAGCAAATCTCTTTCGTGAGCTGCATCTCAGAGAGTCATCATGGTACGTAGTGTTTGTATGTTGTCGCTTTTGGTGCACTTGCATTTTGTGCTACGAGCTCTTCAACTACGCCGTGCGCCAGGATTTCGATTACCGCTGCGACGATGCGGATAACGCCTTCTTCAGTTTCGAGTCCAAGTGTTGGTTTTAGGACCTGGCTGCGCCAACCTCCGACCGATACCTAGTTGTGGCAGCGGCGTGGTGGACGTTGCACGTGTGTCATAGAGCGGAGGCATGTGCAGGTCAAGCGATTCTCACTCTCGTGGACGCCTCAGTGAAGCTATGGGACGAAAGTGAGCAGACCGCCCTCAGCATCTGTGCCCGCAGCGCGGCCGTAGCAGCCGCCAAGAGGGCTTTCAGGTGAAGGAGGCGGGAGGGGACCCGCCGTGATGCGGAGGGCGGGTGCGTTGTCAGACATTTCCCACCCTCCCTGAGTTTGGGTTCTCCCCCTGTCCCTCCTTTCACATCTACCTCAACCGTCTTATGCTCAGAATGTTCCCGCGGGCCTTCCCCGGAACGTCTTGGGAACCTTTGCTCCTGTCTACCCTTGCTCGTGCAACCGTGCTTGCCCGCCGCCTTTCAGGTCTGCGAGGGTGCCGGCGCGGCGGGCCCGCCCCGTGTTCGCAGCCCCGCGGCAGGCCGACATGCCTCGTGCCCGAGAGAGAGGGGGAGATGAAACATTGCGACCGCAGGCTTCGGGTCCTGTTTCTCTGACAGCATGCCCTCCCTGTCCCCCCCTTCTGCCCCATCCTCCGCGGGAGGGGTGGGGGAGGGCCCTGGGGGCCCCGGGAGGTAGTTGGCCGTCTGGACGCGCCCTCCCCGTCCCCCTGGCGGACGGGGCCGCCGCGCTCCCCCGCCCCATGTTGCCCGCGGGGCAGGGGCGTCCTCGGCTCTCCAAGGCGCGGGGCCCGAAAACCCCGGGGGCGGATGTTCCTACTACTCGCCGGGGAGTCGCCCGGCCTCGCGGGAACCCCCTTGGGGTTGTTTGGAACGACGTAGTTTCAAGTAAAGTCCTCCGTCCTCCTCCTGTCCTGCCCCTAATCGTCGTCGTCCTCCTCCTCCGTCTGCTCCTCCCCGTCCTCCCCCCTCCTCTTCCTCCTGCTCCTCGCTCTTTTCCGCAGTTTCTTAGCAGGCACAAGGTACCTATGAATGCTGCCCTCCTTCCTCCCTTGGCACTGCGCGCGTGTGCTCCCGCTTGTTAGAGTATTGCATGTTTAAGCAGGATTCGCAAGGTGTTCCCAAACTTTATTTGCTGTTCCGTCCTCATTTTGAATCCGCAGTTCCCGCGTCTCCTCACCTCCTCCCCCTCTTCTTATTCCTCCTCCTCCTCCTCCTCCTCCTTCCCCTCCTCCGTTTCCTTCTACGGTTCGTGCCCGAATGCTCCAGTGGGCATGTTCGCATGCTGGGCGGCTCCATCTCATCACACCGCTCACACGTTTCGTGGCACTAAACAGGATGCTCGAGAGGGCATGCCCGCATTCTGAGCGACCCCATATCGACGCATCTCTCACACGCTTCATGGCCGCCAAGGGAGTTCCACCGATGATTCCAGTGGGCATGTCCGAATGCTGTGCGGTTCCGTTTTTGCGCAACTCTCACTCACTTCGTCGCCCCATCGGGAGTTTCACCATATTCCACACTGGGCATGTCCGTATGCTCGGCGGCTCCATTTCGGCACACTTTTCGCACGGATCGTTGCCGCAAAAGGAGCTCCACCGACGGCGCCGTGCGAACATTCCCACCCGTGTCGTATGCACAATCCATTACGGGGCAATGGTGCTGTGAGGGAACGGGTGTGCCGCAATGACTAGACCACCATGCGGGAAATGCCAAAGGGGCCCTCGGTGGCGCTCCCATATGGGGCAACGAAACGTGTGAGGTGTGCGCCGAAATGGAGCCGCCCAGCATGCGAACATTACCACTGGAATATTTGGTGGAGCTTCCAATGGGGCCACGAAGCGTGTGAGAGGTGTATGCCGAAATGGAGCCGCCCTGCATGGGGACACACCCACGGCAACCGCCCCGCCCGCTTCGGCACACACTTCGTGCCCCCGCATGCTGCTCCACCCACGGGTTCAGTGTGCGCGATCGCAGGGCGTCTCCCGCGAATTTCGCCATTAGGTGCTTCGTGGTCCATGGGGAGCTCCATCTACGTCCCCAGTGGGGGCAACCAGCTGTAGCCTTCTGCCTTATCTCGGCACACCCCTTACACGTTTCGTGGTTCTTATTTGCACTCTCCTGTGCTCTGTCCCTCCCGCAACGCGCTGCTTCTGAGGAGAGGGTCATACCCTGCTGCGCGCAGCTGCATATGGGCACCCCATATGCTGCTGCACTGCACTGGCGGCGCACTTACCAAATTGCCCGCAAGGCGACGTGCGCGTTCGCGAGGACGGCTGGCCTTTTCGGCGGCCGACGCGCGAGTGGCGCACGGGCGACGAATGCGCGACGCACCCCTCGTCGCGAAGGGGGGGGGTCAGCACGCCAGTCGTATTACTGGGCCTTAACATATGGGGTGGGCCTTTCGCAATGCCAGTTCTGCTTTCCGGTTCGAAGAGCTCTTGGTTCTGGCTGTTCCCGCTGCAGCGTTGGCCACGCTTCAGATCTGTGCGTTGCTCTCGTCGTTCGGCAATGTGCTCCCACCCCGGCGCGGGCCACGCTTCTGGATCTGACCTCTTCTTCGGTGTGGCCGCCCCCTCCTTCTTCTTCTTCTCCGCCTTTCCCTTGTCCTTTTTGCTCCTCGCACTCCTCCTGCTCCTGCTCCTGCTCCTGCTGATCATCCTTCTCCTCCCCCTTCCTCCTCCTCCTCCTCCTCCTCCTCCTCCTCCTCATCCTCGTCCTGGGGGCTTGACCCTGCTGCAGGTGTATTTTGAACTGTTCCCAAAAAGCGGCATCCTCAGGACTTATGTGCGTCGATGTCTCCCGCTGTCTCGGCATTTGTCTTGGAGTCTTGGCAGTTGTCGGGTCCAGATCGTTGGGATTGTGGTGGCCTCCCTGACGAGCCGAGTGCCTTTTGAGGCCACCGTCCCCACTGCTGGCCGCAGTGCCGTGGATAGTGAGCCTACGCAGGACTCTGCTGGTTCCAGTCCGCGTTCCACGCCCAGGGGTACGCGATTTGATCGACCCCAGTGCCCAGTCCCCGAGATCTCCCCAGCGGTGGAGCCCAGTGTGCCCCCCTCCATCAGGCCCGCGGAGGCCGTGGACCCCCAACCGGAGGGGGCATCTTGAGGGCCCTGGAGCCGTCTGAGGATCTCTGGGGCCCCCCCCTCCTCCTCCTCCTCCTCCTCCTCCTCCTCCTCCTCCTCCTCCTCCTCCTCCTCCTCCTCCTCCTCCTCCTCCTCCTCCTCCTCCTCCTCCTCCTCCTCCTCGGGCATCTCGCGGGGTGGTTGCGCCTTGCCTTGGGGGCGTCTCCAGAATGGGGCCTCTGGGCAAACAACACAGTCCACAACAGACCCCTCAAGCATCTCGTCTCAGGCCCCCTGGGCACCCGCTTTCGGCTCCAACCTGCACGGCATCGCTGGCCGCTGGCCTGCTGGGAGAAGGGTTTCTGAAGATGAACCTTCACGAGTCCTTGAGCCTCGAGTCCTTGAGTCATTCCTCATCCTCCTCCTCGTCATCCTGCTCATCCGTCACATCCCTTTCCGATGCCCCCCCCCCTCTGTTTGCGCGCCGCGCGATGGAGTCATCAGGTCGCCCTGGCCAGCGGACACAATAATTCAGCGAAGGGTGAAGGTATGCGTGGGAGGGTTCGGATGTCCGATGTGGCGCCAGCGTGGTTCGCTTTCCCCCCCACCTTTGCCTTCTCTCCTTCCCTTCCTCCATTTCGGAAACTGGAGCATATACATTACCAGTGGCGGGCTGTCTTTCATTTCCAGGACTTTTTCGAGGGTCGGGGACGACGTCGGGGTGGTGTGGTGTATACTCTTTCTCCGTTTTCCCAGGGAAACGACGACACATGTATACACCAGGATCCTGCATACACCGGGATACGCTTTCCAGTGCGAGTTTCAGAGAGGGGCGGGAAAAAACGTCGGTGTATAGAGTTCGGCTCCTTACCATTCCTTCCCCACAGCGTCCCCATCTTCTCTCACCCTCCCTCCCTCCCTCTTCGGCCCCTCCGCTTCTCCGCCATGCCTTCTCCCTCGCGCCCCCTCTACACGCCCCTCCCCTGCTGCCCCCATCCTCCCTGTCCCCCCCCTTTCCTCTGGCTGTCCCTCCCTTTGTCCTCTTTCCCCCCCCGCGCTTGTGCCCCCAATTCCTCCCGGTTTCGTCTTCGTCACGACCGCTGCCGCCGCCACCGTCGCCGTCGTCGTCGTCGTCGTTGCCGTCGTCGTCGCAGTCGTCGTCGTCGTCGTCGTCGTCGTCGCAGTCGTCGTCGTCGTCGTCGTCGTCGTCGTCGTCGTCGTCGTCGTTGTCGTCGTCGTCCTCGTGCCGCCCGCCCCGGGGGGGGGCGGTGGCGGGGTGGCCCAGGCGACGGCCAGATCTCCCAGGCCAAGGCCGTCGGCGGAGAGGCGGGGCCGCGCTCTCGCGCGCGGCGCGACGTGGCCAGGTTTGGTCAGGTGTGCAGTGGCAGGAGGAGGAGGGGGAGGAGGAGGAGGAGGAGGAGGAGGAGCGGGGACCAAGGAGCGGTAGAGGAAGGAGAGGAGCGCGGAGGAGGCGGGGAGTAATCAGGAGGAGGCGAACAGGATCGGAGATGAGTGAGGATGGCGGAGTGAGTGAGGAGAGGCGGAGGGGAGGCGGAGGCTGAGATGGAGGAAGGAGGAGGAGGATGGAGGAGGAGGCGGAGGATAAGGGGGGAGGGAGGAGGAGGAGGCTGGGGAGGTTAGTATGGGAGAGGGCGGATGAGGAGGCGAGGCGTGAGGGAGCGAGAGAAATGTGATGATGATGGATGATGATGATGATGTAATGATTATGCTGATGCCCTGATGATGATTATGATGATTGATGATTGCTGATTGATGATGATGCTGAATGAAATGCCTGATGCATGCTGATGCTGAATGTGATGATGATGGATGAGGATGATGATGATGCTGATGATGATGATGATGATGATGATGATG
>CAUYUJ010017884.1:0-50000 GCA_963575745.1 Prorocentrum cordatum
GGAGGAGGAGGAGGAGGAGGAGGAGAGTCTCCTCGTCGCTCGCCTCGCGAGCACTCCGCGGCGCGCAGGGCGCCCCGCTGGGGAGCCAGCGCAAGCGCCGCGGAACGCGCGCGCCGCGGCGACCCGCCGCCCCCCGCGCCGCGCGCCCGCAGGAGGTCGTCAGCAGCGACGAGGGGGCGGCGCCGGCGCCGCCGCCCGCCGCGGAGGCGCCCCTCGAGCGGGGAGATCGACTGCCGAATGGAGATTTGATCGTGGCATCGCTCGGACGTGTGCATGTTTCCTTCGGCGAGGACCATCGAGGAGCATCCTTGAGCACTTGGCGAAAAAGCCACGCACGAAACCGAACAAAAAAACAATGGGAATGGACGTCCGAGCGATGGCGAGTGATTTGCCACCGAATCCCACAGATCCAGCGCCTTGGAACAAAAATCAAGGCGGATTCTCTTCGTAGTGTTCGGCCTGTCGGGGGCCTCGCAAGGCCCCAGGATTGTCAAACAGCGACTCGGGATGAAAAAGCGGTCCCGGGGAATGGGTCGAGACTTTTGGGGACCCCGTATTGAAAAAAACACGACGTCGGATCTCTGGGATTGTGGCCTTCGCCTAGAATGTTCGTAGACCTACGGGGAGTCAGCGTTTTGTTCGGCGGCGAGCGAGCGGGGGAAGTGAGCAGGGGCGGAAGATTTACCCACGAATTATGCTTTTCGCCGAGAATGCCCGTAGATCGGCGGCAAGCGAGGGGAGAAGTGCAAAGAAGAAGGTCTTCTCCGAAGGCTGCGAGACTTCTCAGAAGCCCTCGCGCCTTCTGAGAAGTGTCCTGTGTCGCCAGGGGGGATGCTTAGAGAACTCGTCAGAAGGCCAGGGGACTCCCGAGCCTTCTGAGAAGTCCCGCCCCTTCTCACTTCCCCCGGGCTCGCCGCCGATGTACCCCAAAATTGTAGCTTCCGCTGAGAATGTGCGTAGATCTGCGCGAATTGTACGTTTTCTTGTCAATAGATTCGGCGAGAAAGTTCACCATTGGGGTAACGCTCAATTCGGTAGTCGGTCTCCTTCTCGAATCTCGGCAGGCGCCGCCGGCGTCGCCGGAGGAGCGCCCTTTTTTTTCTCGGGGGCAACGCTAGGGCCGAGCTCTTTGGCCTAGCGTCGAACAAACACATGGCGTCATAAACATAGGCGTTTGGAGGTCCGTTTGGATTCCTCGGATCGGGGCTGGACCCCGCTGGCGGCGCCTCCGCCGGCAAGGGGCGCGCTCCGCGCGCCAGGGAGGGGGCTCCAGCGTCGATCCGGGAAGCCAGCGCGGACCTTCCAAAGTTTATGTTGGTGTGATTCTTCACCGCCCACCGAACCACCCTAACCCAATCCCGCAGGCCCCGATTCGCCCTCCATTTACAGCGGGAGGGGGAGGGGGGCTCGGGGAACATTTGAAAACGCACATAGGGAGCCCGTACCCCCCAACCCGAAGTTCAAGTCTTCGTGTTGGGTTGGGGGCTTTTCGCTTCCCGGGACTTCGCCACCGGGCTCCTGTCCAAGGCGTACCTTTTTCCTGCACTTCAACTTCGGCACCGCCTGATCCCAGGGCTTCGCCCTCTCTCGGCCTTGACGTGAGGCCCCGCCTTCGTTTGCCCTCCCTCTGCGAATTGAAGCCGTGCGCGGCCCGCTTAGCTTCGACCGGAAGAGGTTCGCTCTCGCCGCCCCGCAGATCAAAAAGTTCGGGCGAGGAGAACTATGCACATGCACCGACCCTGGCAAGGCCCATCCTTGACCCAGGATCGGTGCATATGCCTTCCTGGCCAAGGCAGGAGGGCGTATGCACCGATCCTGGCCTCAGGATGGGCCTGGCCAGAATCGGTGTATGTGCACAGTTCTCTTTCCTCTAAAAGTGTTGGGTTTGGGGGCGCGCCGCTCCTCGGCGTGACGCGGCCGGGCACTTCCCAGGCTGCCCCCCGGGCCGTCCGCGCCCCGGGGGCCGCCTCCCCGCCTCCCGCCCCGCGCGCGGAGGCCGGGAGCGCGGCGCGCCGCCCGCCCGCGCGGGGCGGAGCGGTGTTTCGCCGGGGCCGCCGCCGCCGCGGCGGCACGCGGAGCCCAATGAGTCGTCGACCCCCAGGAAAAGGTTGGAAAATGTGGGAAGTGGGGGGGGGGGAAGACAATAACCCAGGAAATATTCGGAAAATATGGGGGATCCTGTTATTTGTGTGTGTATTCACTTGCGTGTCCCAGGGCCCCTTCAACTGAGCAGAGGTTCCCGACCGTCGGGGGGGGGGGGATGCGGTCCACCCGCACAGCAAGCACGGGCAGCCTTCCCAGGGGTACCCTTATGTCGGGCCCGTCCCCCTGCAGGGGGATTTTCGACGAAACATAAAAAAATACACCAAAAATACCCCAGAAAGGTCAAAACATACTCAACAAATAATCCCCGGATTATTTTTGGAGCATTTTTGGATTATTTGGTGTTGTTTATTTTTCGTTGAAAATCCCCCTGTAGAGGGACAGGCCCGATTTAAAGGTACCCTCCGTGGCCACCTCGGTCCCTCCTCGGTGCCTCCTCGGTGCCTCCTCGGCCCCTCCTTGGCCGCCTTCGCTGGCCGCGCCCCGCTCGAAAAGCCTTGAGATGACGAGCCGACAACACACACCCATACCCATAGGGGGGTCGGAGAGGGCTATGGGTGCGTGTTGTCGGCTGGGGGTCCCCGCTCGAACGGGAGCGTTCCCCAGGGTCAGACAACCCGCACCCATACCCAAATAGCCAGTCCTCCTCGCAAGGACCCCCCCTATGGGTATGGGTGTGTGTTGTTCGCTCGTCGCTGAGATGGGCTTCCAAGGCCTTCGCATCCCTCTCGCGCCTCCTCATGACACGGGCCGACTGTATGCTCAGGGGCTCGAGTATTGTTTGACTATTTTCTGGGTGTTGTTTATTTTTCGTCGAAAATCTCCCTGCAGAGGGACAGGCCCGACTTCAGGGCACCCTCCGCGGCCACCTCGGCCCCTCCTCGGTGCCTCCTCGGCCCCTCCTGGGCAAAACCTTCGCTGGCCGCGCCCCCGCGCGAAAGGCCTCGAGGTGGGCGTCTGCAGGGCCCTCGCATCCTCCTCGCGCCTCCTTCTGACGCGGGCCGACTGTCTGCTCCGGGGCCTCGAGGCTCGAGGTAGAGAGGCTTCGGGCCCGACGCGCGAGGCCCTCGGGCGCGCCCGTCGGCCCTCGGCGGCCCGTCCGCCGCCGCGGAAGGCCCCCTCGGCGGGCGCCGCCGGATCAAGGGGGCCCCAGGACACACAGATAAACACACACAAATAAAAGGATTCCCAATCTTTTCCCATATGTTCTGGGCGTCTGCCTTCCCCCCCACTTCCCACATTTTCCCATCTTTTCCTGGGGGTCGACGACTGTTGTGTCTGCGTGTCTCTTTCCCTCCTGACCAGAGGAGCGCCCCCGCCCTCCCAGAAGGCGTGGCGAGGCCCCCCTGGCGTGTCCGACGATGTGCGCGTGTTTCCTCGTTTTCGTTTTTTGTTTTGTTTGGTTCGTTCCGGCCCGCTCGCCGCGGAATTCTTCCGCGTCTGAGCGCCCTCCCCCTCCACCCTTCGCGCGGCCGCCCTCGTCTTCGCCTCTCTCTCTCTCTCTCTCTTTCTCTCTTGCACGCCGGACAATTGGCCTACCGGTTGCCCCGATTAGCCCGACGTTTGTGCGGATCGCCTCCGCCTCGCCGCCGACGAAAAAGGTGTCCTCGACGAGGAGTGTCCCTGTCTTTGTCGCTTCTCTCACTCCCTCTCCCTCTCTCCCTCATCTTCCCTTCGCCTCTTCGGGTCACTGGGGGCTTGGCGCGCCTCAGTGGATCTGGTGCTCGCTGAGATTCCACTGGACACCCCTCGGCAACAACCTCCTCCTCCTCCTCCTCCTCCTCCCCGTCGTCTGTACAGTCGGCCCTGACTGGTAGGTCGACCCTGCCCGATCGAGGGTACCCTTGTGTCTTTTGTCTCGCGACCCATGCCTCCTACATCCCTGCAGCAACGTGGCCCTCGGAAGGGTGTTGTGTATTCCGGGCCTCGGAAGAAAATGGCGAACACTAATGCCACATTCATGTGTCAATGCCCCCCAAGTGATCAATGTTGGCGGTGGGTCGGACGAGTTGAACATCGACCGCAGTCTTCCCCGCGCGTGCCAGCTTCGAGTTTTGGGGGGCGGGGGAATGCCCACTACAGTGAACCCGCATGGTCAGGATGGGTATCCTTCCCAAGGGTACCCTCGCAGCCTTGCCTCCTCGGCCCCTGCTTGGCCACTTTCGCGGGCCGCGCCCCGCTCGAACAGCCTCGAAATGGGTTTCCCAGGCCCGCAAAAAGAACAGGATTGCAAAGGATTGCAAACAAAAACCCAAGGATTGCAAAAAACAACCGAAGGGTTGCAATCCTTCGTTGCAATCCTTCGTTTTTTTGTTGTAGTCCTTCGTTTGTTTCCATCCTTCTCGCGCCTCCTTCTGACACGGATGGACCGTAGTGGCCTCACCCTGCCCTCATCGCGGGTCCTGCCCCACATCACTCAGGAGGGAAAGGAACACACAGACACAATTAATCGTCGACTCCCAGGAAACTATGGGAAAATATGGGAACTGGGGGGGAAGACAGAAACCCAGAAAATATGGGAAAATATGGGGGAATCTTTTTATTTGTGTGTATTTATTTGTGTGTCCCAGGGCCCCTTCAATCACGTTCGACTGCAGTCCTCTTGCCCCCCCCCCCCCCCGGCGGCGAGCACCACGAACGGCCGCCGACGATAGCCGGGATGCTCGTCGGGGGTCGCTTCGTTTTGGTGGCAAGTCATGGGAGCTTGGTGGGCCTGCTCCTCCTCCTCCTCCTCCTCCTCCTCCTCCTCCTCCTCCTCCTCCTCCTCCTCCTTGGTGGCAAATCATGGCAGCCTTCAGCGTCTTGCTGTGTTTGCTATGCTTGGCCCCTGAGGGCCTTCGCTGGGCCTACTGGACTGTTCGGTCGCAAATCGCGGGAGCCTGGCACACCCTCGCAATTCCGCCTTCAGCGTGGATCAGCGTCGATTAGCGCCTGGGAGCGGATGAGATAGCGCAGATTTGGCGTCGGTTAGCGTCGATTAGCGTCGATGTAGCGCCGATCAGCGACGATTTAGCGTCGATGAACGTCGATTCGCAAAAGCCGGCAAGATGGTATGGGAGGTTCCCAGGAGTTGCCACCGCAGCTTCGTGATGCCGGAGGTCTGCGGATCCCCACCCTTCCACCCCGCCATGCTTCGCCCTCCGCGTGAGGTCGCTGTGTCACTTCGCGTGAGACCCGCTTCTTTTCGTCACTCAGACGTGGGTTAGTCTCGCTGATGGGCTCGTCAGTCCGCCTGGGCCGCAGGCGGTTGGCGTGCGCGGCCCGGCCTGCAGCCGAGGTACCTCGGGTCCCGCTCCTCGCCCCTCTCTCCTCCAGCCCCTTGCTCCACATGCTCCTTCTCTGCCTCCTCCTCCTCCTCCTCCTCCTCCTCCTCTCGTCCTCCTCCTCCTCCTCCTCCTCTTCCTCCTCCTCCTCCTCCTCCTCCTCCTCCTCCTCCTCCTCCTCCTCCTCTGCCTCCTCCTACAGTCCAGACGCCGAACTAAGACACGCTCTGGGCTCAGGAGCGGCCCTGGTGTTCGGGCCGCTCCCCAGACCCCCTGACGGGGGCCCGCTCGGGCCGAGGCTCGCCCTGGCCAGGAGCGCCCCATTTGCCTCCGCGGCCGCCGCCGGCTGCCGCCCCCCCCCCGCCCTTCGGCGAGGGCGGCGACGCGCGCGAGCCGAGCGCTCCGCCGATGCCGCCGCCGCTGGCTGCCGCCGCCCCCGCCCTGCGACGAGGACGACAGCTCGCGCTGGCCGAGCGCTCCGCCGCCGCCGCCGCGAGCCGAGCGCTCTGCCGGGCGCCGCTGCCGCTGCCGGCTGCCGCCGCCGCCGGCAGCTGCCGCCCCCGCGTTTGGGCGAGCGGCGCGCGCGAGCTGGCTGCTGCCGCCGCCGCTGGCTGCTGGCGGCCAAGAGGAGGAGGAGGAGGAGGAGGAGGAGGAGGAGGAGGAGGAGGAGGAAGAGGAGGAGGCGGAGGAGGAGGAGGAGGAGGAGGAGGAGGAGGAGGAGGAGGAGATGGAGGAGGAGGAGGAGGAGGAGGAGGAGGAAAGTGACGAGGAGGAGGAGGAGGAGGAGCAGGAGAAGGAGGATGAGGAGGAGGAGGCGGATGCGGAGGCGGATGCGGAGGCGGAAGAGGAGGAGGAGGAGGAAACGGAGGAGGAGGAGGAGGAGGAAGAGGAGGAGGAGGAAGAGTAAGAGGAGGCGACACTGGCGGACGAGGACACGGGCGAAGCTGAGTATCCTCCGACAAGGCATTCGAGGGACGTATTTCGAGGGCAAGCGTCGACTGGTCAACGGAGAATGCCTGTGGGGAGCTGGCGGCGGGAGCAGGGCGCGGGGTTCCGCGGGACGGAGCGCCGCGACAGGACCCTTACGGCCTGGGGACTGGCGGCCAGCAGCAGCCCAAGCTGGTGGGGGGGCGGCGGGCGTCGAGGAGGAAGGACGGCGAACAGCCAGGACGCCAAAGTCGAGGCACAACGTCGGGCTTAGGACCCAGGCCCCCTCGCGCAGTGCAAAAACCACGATGGGAGGTTATCCGATATTTTCGGCCTCTTGGGGGCCCTCACCGGGCCCAAGGACAGTCAAAAACCGATTGAGGACCCCAAAAACGGCCCGGGGAAGGGGTGCAGATCTCTGGGGGTGGACGTTCGGAAAAAAAGTCACGACGTGGGGTGTGTGGGAAGGGACTGTGGTCGCTGTGCCGCCCCTTGGCTGCAGGTCGGGGGGCGAGGAGGAGGAGGAGGCGGAGGAGGAGGAGAAGGAGGAGGCGGAGGCGGAGGCGGAGGCGGAGGGTAAGGGTAAGGCTCCATTGGGACCGAAGTTCAATGATCTTGGGAGATTAAAGATGGGGAATCCTGTTAGTTGTGTGTATTTATTTGTGTGTCCCAGGGCCCCTTCAGAAAAGAAGTCAAGGGCTCCTCAGGTTCACGAAACGCTTTGCCTTCCTGGATGGCCCCCTGGCCTTCACCGTGGTGCAGAGGACGCCTCTCGAGGCTCCGTTGGCGACTCTTGGGGTCTTCTTGGGTGTTGTGCTGTGTTTCTGGAAGCAGTATTTTGGAAAGCCTTGGTGGGCCGCCCAGGGATCCTCGGGAGGGAGGGGGGAGGTGCACGCAGCAAAAGGTGATGAAAGGAGTGGGGGCCTCGGAAGACACAAACAAAATAGCCTCACCAGCAGACAGCTTGAGGCATTGCAACTACGCCTCAACGTGCCAGGTGGCAAGGTGGCGGATTGCAGCTCAACGATGTGCCCCTCAAGTTGCCGTCGGGCAGATGCCGTTCCTGATGCAAGCTTTGATTGTGCCACTCCTCCTCCCCCTCCTCCTCCTCCTCCTCCTCCTCCTCCTCACCCCCTCTCATGGCAAGTCCTACTTCATTCCAGGATCCTGACCCCTGGAGGTCATCACAGGTCTCCCGACCGTTAGGGGCCCCTGGAGGCCTGAGATTCCCAATTGCATTCAGCTGTGGTCTTTCGCGACGCATGTCAGGGTCACCGATTGTCGCCCGACCCAGCTTACGCAGCCTCCCTCGTGGGTCTGCTTCTGCGCCTCAGAGGCCCCCTGCATTTTGCTCGCCTCAGCACCTGCGTGGAGCGTACCAACCTCGCGTGGGCAGCGTCTGCATCGCGGGGGGGGTCCGAGGCCATCATGTATCCACATCCATCTCCAAATTTTGGACCTCGGGAGGCCGTTGATATGGATGTGTTCGGGCCTCAGGGAGGCCATTTATCAACGCGTGTGTACATATAGTAGATACAATTCATCCGTCCATGCATGCACACCTACATGCAGGCATGCATGTATGTATGTAAACATACATGCACATACACATATATGCAACTGTACACATGTAACGCATACCAACCCACAACCATGCATACACACACCTGCATACGTACGTGCGTGCATGCATACACACATACTCACACACATGCACCTACCTACTGCTATACCGACACACCCACATACATATATACACACCGATATGCGTACAAACATGCACACTTGCATACATACATACAACTATGCATAAACCCACACCTGCATACATACATACATGCCTGCTCACATACATACACGCATACATGCATACATTCATGCATGTATACATTCATGAACGAATACATCCATAGACCCTCACATACGTGCGCACACACACATGAATACAGACACACACACATACATACATACATGCGAACATATATGTATACATCCATACACACATTCATGCATGTACACATGCATATACACATACGCATATGCGTACATACATACATAACATATGCACATCCGTCCATCCATACATACATACATACATACACATATACCTACATACGTGCATGCATTCATGCATGCCTGCATGCATGTTTACACGCATGCATGCATGCGAGCATGCATATATACACATACATGTACACATACAATCATTCACACATACATACACATATCAATACATACAGACATACGTATTTACATAGTTACGTGCATACACACATCCATACAATTATTCGTGAATGCCATTGTACGAACGTACAAACAGACGTACACTCATGCATACAAAGGTACGTGTTTACATACGTCCATCCGTACACACTGACATACGCATGGACCGACATGCGTACACACATGCATACATGCATACGCACGTACATACCGACAGACAGACATACCAAACATGCGCACAAACATACATGCGCACATGCACATTTATGAGTGCATACGCACATACAAACATGTGTACACGCATGCATGTCCATGGCATGTCCGTGTCCATGTCATGTCCACCTGCCCCCTGGGTCCCGGGACATCGGCCCGCCAGCCGGTGTAGATGGAGAGGCCGCCACCTCGCATCCTCCTCCTCCTCCTCCTCCTCCTCCTCCTCCTCCTCCTCCTCCTCCTCCTCCTCCTCCCCGGCCAAGGGGGGGGGGGGGGCACAGGTGACGCCCAACCTGCTGGTCCCGCGCGCAGTGGCGCTCAGCCAGGGCAAGAAGGCCGGCGGGGGCATGCCGCGCCTGGTGCGGCGATGAGCTCACTGAAGGCAAGCACCTTTCTCAGAGCCCCGAATCATCAGGGGTAACTCGGGTCAGGGATAACTCGGGTTCGTTTTTCGGGATTCCGAACCCGAGTTACCCCGGACCCGAGTTACCCCGGATATCTCGGGCATCCAGAGCCCCGAATCATCAGGGGTAACTCGGGTCAGGGCTAACTCGGGTTCGTTTTTCGGGAGCCCAAACCCGAGTTACCCCGGACCCGAGTTACCCCGGATAATTCGGGCGCCCAACTTTCACGGAAGGCGAACGCCTGTTGAAGGCGAGCATGCTTCACCGGAAGCAGCCGTCGTATTGGAGGCAGCATTTTTGTGTCGCCTGATGGCGGCAAGGAGTCCAGTGAAGGCAAACAAGTTCATCTAAGGCAAAAATTGGCATTGGTATCTTCAAGAATTGTGGCTTCGGTGAGCTCATTGGTGGCAGCCTCGTGTCGGGGAGAACGTAACACGGAAGGTCTTTGGCAATTGTCGGATTCTAGCAGCTTCTCGCCGGGCGCAGGGATCGTCAAAAGCGGCTCATGATGAAACGCTGGTCTCCGCAAAAAGGGTCCAGACCTCTGGGAGCCACGCTGGTTGGAAAAAAAACGACGTCGGATGTCTTGGTGGCGCGATCCATCAAAAGATAACGACACGCCAATGCGCAGATGCTGTTCCTCTTGGGGCCTCTGGGGGCGGCCCCCGTCGCCACGGCTGGGTGAGCCTCGGACCCCCGGTCAGGGCGCACCCTGGGAGAGGTCCTGGGAGCAGCGCCATCGAAATCGTATTGTTCTCCCATCAGTGGTGGCATCGTAGCAAGGGGCCCAACGGTCGCACCGCAACGCCGATACACTGGTGGTGCGGCGCGATTTTGAATCCTAGTGTTCTTCGTGCCAGCGTCGCTGAGTCATCGATGATGCGGTCCTAGTCCTCTTTGTGGGCCCCGTTTCGGAGACCTCCAGCGGAGAAGCCGTGAGCCTGTCAGCATGCTGACGCGCCTTGACTACTACTGCTCATGGGATTACTGCTACTACTACTACTACTACTACTACTACTACTGCTACTACTACTACTACTACCACTACTACTACTACTACTACTACTACTACTACGACTACTACTACTACTACTACTACTACTACTACTACTACTACTGCTACTGCTACTACTACTATCACTACCACTACTACTACTACTACTACTACTACTACTACTACTACTACTACTACTACTACACTACTACGACTACTACTACTACTACTACTACTACTACTATACTACTACGACTACTATTACTACTACTACTACTGCTACTACTACATCTACTACTCTACTACTACTACTACTACTACTACTACTACTACTACTACTACTACTACTACAACAACAGCAAACAACAACTACCACTACTATTGCTATGTCTACTACAACTACTACTACTACTACTACTACTACTTACTACTACCACTACTACTACTACTACTACTACTACTACTACTACTACTACTACTACTACTACTACTATACTACGACTACTACTACTACTACTACTACTACTACTACTACTACTACGACTACTGCTACGACTACTGCTACTACTACTACTACTACTACTACTACTACTACTACTACTACTACTACTACTACTACTACTACTACTACTTTTGCTACTACTACTACTACTACTACTACTACTACCACTACCACCACTACTACTACTTCTACTACTACTACTACTACTACTACTACTACCACCACCCCTACTAGTACGACGACGGCGACGACTACTACTACTACTACTACTACTACTACTACTACGACCGCCACCACCACCACTACTACTACTACTACTACTACTACTACTACTACCACTACTGCTACGATTACTACTACTACTACTACTACTACTACTACTACTACTATCATTACCACCACTACAACGACGACCTACTATCACTACTACTATTACTACTACGACTACTACTATTACTACTACTACTACTACTACCACCACTACTACTACTACTACTACTACAATTACTACTACTACTACTACTACTACTACTACTACTACTACTACTACTACTACTACTACACTACTCCTACTACTGCTGCTAGCACTACTGCTGCTGCCGATACATATGCTGCCACTAGTACGGCTGCGACTGCAACTACAACTATTCCTATCCCAACAGCGACTACTACTACTACTACCACCACCTCTACTACTACTACTACTACTACTACTACTACTACTACTACTACTACTTCTACTATTACTACTACTACTACTACTACTACTACTACTACTACTACGACTACTACTACGACTACTACTACTACTACTACTACTACTACTATTGCTACTACTAGTCACACTACGACTGCTGCAATTGTCTGTTTACTATTACCACTACTACGATTCACACCGCTACCACAAATATGATTATAGTTACCACTAGCAATACCACTACTGCTACGACGGCTACTCCTGCTACTACTGCGACTACTGCTACTACTACTACTACTACTACTACTACTACTACGACTACTACGACGACTAATACTGCTAGTACGACTTGTACTACTACGGTTACGACTACGAGTACTACTGCTACGACTACTACGATTACTACTACTACTACTACTACTACTACTGTTGTTGCTGCAACTACTACAGCTACTACTGCTGCTACTACTACGACTGCTACTACTACTACTACTACTACTACTACCACGACTACTACTGCTGATACCACCACCACTACTACTACTACTACTACTACTACTACTACTACTACGACAATGGCTACGAGTGACACAACTATTACTTGGACGCTACTACTACTACGACTACTACTACACCAACTACTACTACTACTACTACTACTACTACTGCTACTACGACTTTCACTACTACTACGACCACTATGACTACTTTCACTGCTACTACGAGTACCAGTACTATTGCTACTACTACGCCGAATTCTAGTTCTACCTCTACTACGACGGCTACTACTACTATTACTATCACCACTACTACTACTACTACTACTACTACTACTACTACTACTACTACTTCTATTTCTATTACCACTACTACTACTACTACTATTACTACTACTACTACTACTACTTCTACTTCTACTTCTACTTCTACGACTACTACTTTTATTACTACAACTACTACGGTTACGACTACGAACGACCACTACTAGTATTATTATGACTTTCTCATTACTATTACTACGTCGACTACGACTACCGATGCTACTGTTACTTCGACGTTTACCACGACTACCACCATTATTAGTACGTGCCTTCACCGTTCCTACTACTTCTTGTACTAGTACTAGTACTACTAGTACTACTACTACTACTACTACTACTACTACTACTACTACTACTACTACTACTACTACTGCTACTACTACTACTACTACTACTACTACTACTATACGGCTACTACTACTATTACTATTACTACGATTACTACTACTACTACTACTACTACTACTACTACTACTACTACTACTGCTACTGCTACGACTACTAGTACTACTACTACGACGGCGACGACGACTACTTTTACTACGACTACTACAACGACGACTACTTCTACTACTACTACTACTACTACTAGCACCTCTACTCTTACTTATACTGTTTCTTCTTCTACTACCACTACGACAACAACTACTACTACTACTACTACTACTACTACTACTACTACTACTACTACTACTACGACTACTGCTACTACGAGGACGACTATTACTTATACTGCTGCTACTACCAGGGATATTGTTTAAACACAGCACACTTCTGGTACTACGTAATTGTTTGCGCCTTGCGTGTCCTACCAGCCCATCCAAAAAACGATGCCCAGACAGAAAGCTTGCGAGCAGGTTGAGCAAGCCGGGAGGACGAGGACGAGGAGGAGGACGAGGAGGAAGGCGAGCAGGAGGAAGGGGGCGACGAGGAGGACTAGGATGAGGAGGAGGAGAAGGAGGACGAGGAGCAAGAAGCGGAGGAAGCGGACGAGGACTCCGGCAGCCACCGCTGCGGCTTTCCAGGGCCTTGTTGCGGTGCTCTTGAGGCTCTCGCGGGGCTCTCCTGGGGCTATTTTGGTGGGTCGTGGGGTCCTCCTGGGCCTGCTTTCATTGGTCTTGGGGCGCTCTTGGGGCTTTCTTTGGGGCCTCTTGGGAGCCGTGGAGGCCTCTTGGGGACCTTTTGAAGGGCGTCGACCAAAAGATGAGGGTTCCTCAGCTCAGGCCCCCCACCAAGAGTCCTCAACATCTCGTTTTGAGGCACGCTCTTAGGGAGCTCTTGCGGATGTCCTGGGGGTCTCTTGCGCCCTTCTTGGGGCTCTCTTGGTTCATTTTGGGGCCATCTCGAGGCCTCCGACACCTGTCGGAAGCGAGAAGGCGAGAAGGCGAAGATCATGGCTGTCCACTGGACTTCAAAAGATTGCGGCGTCTTGCGAGGGCCTTCGGGGGGCTCTGAGAGCACTTGGAACCGTCTTGTGGCTCTCTCGGGACCTCTTGGACCTCTTTGAGTAATGTCCGAAGCTATCTTGAACCATTGCTGGCTATCTTGAGCCATCTTGGAGCATCGGAGGTTCTTTGAGCCATCTTGGGCCAATAATGACTCCCTGACACATCGCGGGGGTCCCAACAAACTTTCAGGGAGGGGGGAGGCACACCTCACCGAGGGGAAGATATGCTTTGGAAGAGGACAGAAGAATCTCGCTAGACCACCTGCGGTCCGGAGGGCTGGCAGGATTCATGGTGCCCTTGCTGGGGCAACCTGCTCCACGGTGGAACGCTGCTTGCCCCATCCCCGGGACCTACTCCGGCTGCGCCGGGCGATGCTCGACTAGACGTAAGAGTGAGGGACCTTTCGCCGGAGTGACCTCTGGTGCGGGCCCAGTGGGGTCCCCCGATCGCCGAACGCGATGCGATAGTTGCGTCTTGCGCGCTTGTGCTTGGCCCCCCCGCGGTCCCCAAGAAGCCGCGCACCAGAGGTCGCTCTTACCCAGGGTCACTCTTGCGTGCACTCCAGATTTCGTAATAAAAGGGAGGGGGTCTGGACCCTCCAAGACAAGCCATTTCAGACCTCCGCCTTGGGAGAACCCTCCAAAACATCCTCCCCAGACCCCCCCAGGCCCTCCAAGATAGCCTGGAAGAGACCCCCCCCCGAAATGAGACCCCCCTCCCTTTACTACGAAATCTGGAGTGGTCGAGATGCTCACCCTCGCACCCCAGGGGGAGGGAGGGCAGAAGGATGCAGCGGGAAGTCCCCCCGCCGGCCGCCCCTGGCTCAGAGGGGCCAGCGCCCGCGGGGGGGAGCGCGGCCTGCCGCGCCCTGCCCCCTCTCCAACATTGCGTCGGGCATGTCCCTCGATGCAGGAGGAATGTTCCCCAATCAGCGCTTGCACTGAACCTGGCATCGCTCGGACGTGTGCATTTCTTTCTCGGCGAGGGCCATGGAGGAGCATCATTGATCATTTGGCGAAAAAGCCACGCACGAAACCGAAAAAAACACGGTGAATGGACGTCCGAGCGATGGCCAGTGAAGGGGTTTTAGCGGAGATTGAAGGGTTTGGCAACAAGTCCGGGCCGCTTTCGGTCGGCGGCCGGGGTTCCCTCGGTTCTGGGTTCCCGGGTTCCCGTTTCCGGGTTCCGGGCCGATTTTGGTGGGCGGCGGGGTTCCCAGGTTCCCGGCCGATTTTCTGATCGATCGGTCTCACCATCGATCTCATTACCCATCTTTCTATCGATCTCAATCGATCTCACAATCGATCTCATTATCGATCTCGCAAGCGATTTCATTATAGATCGCACGGGCGATCTCACGATCGATCTCATTATCGATCTCATTGCATTGACTTCAGTCTCGGTCTCACCATCTACCTCGTACAACCGTCCTCGCTATCGACTACAGTATCGCTCTCACAGTCGATCTCAATTCCCATATTATTAATTAGTTCAAACATCTACTGATTGGGATTTTCCTTTGGTGTAATTCAAGAACCGTAAGAAAAGTGTGGTGGCGATTGTTCGTGCTCTTTGAGCTATCTTTGCTTTGTTTTGTTATTTTTCATTTTTGTTTCAACGTCTGCCTGTGGGAGGACATGCCCGGCCTAACTCCAGCTTGTCCACCTCTGACGAACACGGCTCCGTGCAAGGCGCTCACAGGCCGCGTGTCGATGGCGCGGCGGGCTCTGCTGGTGCACGCCTTCGTGGCCCTGCTGTCGAGCGCGCCCCGCACCTAGATGCTGTCGCGATCGCTCGGGGCGTGTCGTTTTCTGTTGCTGTTGACGAATACGGTCCGTTTCGGGGCCCGTGATTTTTTAAGTCCCGTTTGGGGAGGTTCGTTTGCGCAGTTTTTCCGGTTCGGTTGCGCTCTGCCTTGTCGTCTCGGTGTTGTCTTCATGTTTTGGGCTGCCGTTGTTGTTTGTTTTTTCCGTTTCGGTTGGCCAGAAGCCCACGAGTCAATTTGGCATCGTTCGGACGTGTGCTGTTTGTCGCGGGCCATCGAGGAGCATCTCGGATCATCTGGCGAACCATGCACGCCCGGCGTCGAAACATGCACGGGGGCACGGTCGTCCGAGCAATGGCGAGCTGAGAGCGTGACAAGCAACGCCCCCCGCGTTTTCAAGACTCCCGAAGGCCCTGCCTGGGCGACCGGAGGCAGTTCGAGCTCGCCGAGGATCGGCGGCGAGCGAGGGGAAAGACCTTCTCAGAAGGCGGCGGGACTTCTCAGATATCAACCGATGGCAGCACACGAAGTCTCCTCGGGATGTATTCGATAGAACGGATTATCTGGATAATCGTACCAGATCGTAAGATACGCAACCTTTTACCTTTTACCATTTACCTGACTCAGGGGCCCCTGAACATCAAATGGCAATGGTACAGACACACGTGAAACAACTGCTTGCAACACATCATGCTTTGCTGAAGCTGCTGAGCTGTGCTAATACACAAGAATGCACACATGTCGGTATACTCGGAGTTAAATAGACACGGGCGGAATAGTGAGTTAGCACATATTCATTCAACATCGCACATTGCCAAGATCAGGGCTCCCCGAAACTTTACCAGGAAACGAAGCCTTGAAATTCAAAACGGGAAAAGGGCCGACATCAAAACAGATAAAGCGTCACCAACACAAGGGGCCCCCAGGAGAAACCAGTCTGATTCGAATGTGAAACTCACCGGCGGTCGCGACAGCGACATCAATATCCCTTTCATTTCTCAGCACACCTGGCGATCGGTCGATCTCGCCGGGCAAAAGCATGCACAAGGTGTTCTCCTCGGAGCACTCAGTCACGAGTCGGCCTCCGCCGACCAACTAACTTGCTCACGTCGGCCCTGTCGGCCGTCATCCTCCTGTCGGCGTTGCCGACCATCGTGCCAAACTGGCTTCCTGCCCAAACGGCCTCTAGGTACCCCTTTCATCCTGTCACGAATACTCCATGAGCGTACTCGGGCAGCGGCTGGAACCTCGGCGTGCTGAGATCCAGGTTGTAGCGACACTGCGACTGGACGATCACGCTGCGTACCTTCTTCTGCTTCGTCGGCTTCGGGTCGGTCCCAGTCACGGTCGTCTTGACCTTACTCGCTTGTCTCGGGCTCGCGCATCTAGTCCCATCACGAAGCCGAAAACCATCATCTTCGTGGTCAGGTCGTTTCAGTCGGCTGGCGTCGGTGGGTTGAACAGCTCGGCGCCGATGGGCGTATACTACACCACCTGACCTGCCGCACTGCCGCCCGCGCTAGCCAGTGCCGCAGCCAGCTTCGCTCCACTTGCGCCAAAATGGCGCTTGCCCATGGCCTTCGCTTTCTCCTTCGCCTCTATCACGGGCGTTGCCTCGAGGGCGTCGTGCAGTGCCTCGCCAGCGTTGTCCAGCTCCTTCTCGCGTTGTTCCGCTGCTCTCTTGGAGGGCTTTTTGCCAGCCGCGACGTCGGGGTCGTAGCGCAACGCATGCACTCCACGGCGAAGCACGTCTGCCATCATCATCTTGCGGGCCGAGAGCTTGGTAAGTCTGTCCGCCATCTGCTGCTGCGTGTTCAGCCACTTCCAGGTGGCCCCTATCTCCGTCATCTGCTCGTTCACGATCTTCTTCTCGATGGCCGTCCTCTTCTCCGCGATGCCCAGGCCTGCCGTCGCTGAGCGCGACGCGTCGTAGAAGCATTTCGCGTCCGGGATGAACGGCGACTCTCCCAGGTACACCGTCGATTCTTCGAGCTCCAGGTTGGGTCGCGCGCTCCACGCCAGGTGGACCTTCACCCGCATCAGTGAGTCCGCGCCCAAAGCTGCTGCCTGGGCCTCCGCCGACAGCGAGCTCCTGCACAGACGCTGCAACTCCTTCAAGGCCCACTCCATGGCCACGCGAGGCGCCGGGGTGCCAGCGTTGAGCTCGTCCGCGGGTCCGATGAAGATCGCGTGACCTCCTTGCGATTTGCCGTCATGTCGGTTCGCCCAGCTCGCGTCGGGGTAGCTGACAACCCGCAGGTTGCTCCAGGCCTTGTCGAATCGGAAGTGCAGCCCTACGTCCGCGTTGGTCTTCAGAAAGCGCAGATTCTTGTTCGCATCCAGTAGGTCCTGCACAGTGGCTCGGCCTGTCACCGAAGCGCGGAATGACACAGTAGGCGCTGCTATGATCTCTCCTTGGGCTGCCGGCCACTTCAACTGTCCATTCGAGGCCCTGAAGTTCCAAGCTCCTTCGGCGACAGCCCGCTCGCGGGGTCAGCTCTCCGATGCTTCTCGATGGTGATGGGTTTCACCGCGCGCAGGTGCTTCTCTAACTTCAGGGTCGCGCTGCAGGTGCTCAGGGCCTGCTCCACTTCGCCTCCAGCGAAGACCAGGCTAGGCCCGAGCTCCCATGCCACTTGACGAACTTGAACTTCCCGTCGAGAGCCCCTAGCCGCGCCTGGAAGCATTCGGCGTCGTCAAGCTTCGCGCAGTGGTCTTGCTCGTTCGTCGCGCCCTCGCCGCGTCCGATGAAGTCGCCCGCGCGCTTGCCGATCAGGCCGTCCACCGCGCAGGTCTGGCCCTCGAAGCTGCGCGCGTCGAACGGGTCGTCCTCGACCCTCGCCGGGCGCAGGGGCGGCGGCAGGCAATCCTCGAGCTCGCGGTTCCTGAGCCCGATATCCTCCGTGATTTCGTCGGAGCGGTAGCGCCAGAGCTTGGGCGACTGCGGGTCGCCAGGGCGCGGCTTGATCATCTTGAGCAGCTGTCAAGGTTGCAGGCCGACTTGGCGCGAGAGCCTCTCTCTCATCTTTTTCGTCGGGCTCGCGTGCAGCTTGAGGCCGCGTGCGCCAGCGTCCTCAGCCTGCAGGAATGCGGACTTCGCATCCGCGCTGGACGACCTCCACTCCCCCAGAGACGCCCAGAGCATGACCGCGCGTCGGCCAGGCCTTCTGGGACGGTGCCTCCTTGTCGAGCTGGCACTCGGCGACGTCGCGGTGCTTGAACCCTCAGCAGAGTACACGCGCTTTGGCCACCTTCTGCCCGTCCTTCATCCCCCGCTTGAGTTGGGAGCGTAGAGGGCAGCAGGCTCTGGGATCCACATCCGCCTCGTTGATGGGCCCCCAGTCGTGGTTGCAACTGAAAACCTCGAGTGCCTCCAGCTTCGTCGCGTAAAACTGGCCTTTTTCTCGGGCGTCAGCCCACCTCCACGATGGCGGGGGCGTTCCTCTTGAAGGCCAGCATGTAGACCGCCTCGGTGAACTCCTCCAGCAGCAGCATCTCGTCGCCCACCTCATCGGCGAGCGCAGCCTCCTCGCTCGGCGGGGCGAACTTCGCCCGCGACAGGCGGGCGCGCTTGGCCAGCGGGGCGCCGTCCAGCTTCTCAGCCTCCTCGACGCTCCTCTTAGCCACCGCCGCGATGTGGACCCTGTCGGGCTCCTGCGCGGCGCTGCCGGACGCGCCGGCACTGGCCGCGGCTGGTTCGCCGCCCTCGTCCTCGCCGGGCGTCGCCGGCTGAGGATCTCCAGGAGCTGCCGCGGCAGCTGCCCCCGTCGGTCCGTCGGTCTCGCCCGTCTGCATGGGTGCTTGGGCGCTGGTCCGATGCTGCTCGCCCATGTCGTCCAGCGTGTCGTCGCACTTGGGCAGGCGCCCCTCCTCGGCGAGGTCCTAGTAGTTGCAGGTCCCCTTTCGTCCGCCTGAGCGCACGCCTGTGCTTCTCGATCGTGCTGAGCGGGCTGTCGGGGCCCTCGCTGCGCCCTTCTCGCTCGCGGGCCTCGCCCGGCAGGTCGGGGCGAAGCTCCTCCGCGGCGCATCGGTCGATCGCGCGTCCGTGCGTCGCCCGCGCCGCCGAGGCGCGCATCGCGATGTCCTCGTTGACCTTCGCCTCCGCTGCCACCGCCAGAGCTGGGCCGTGACAGTAGCCCTTCTCCAGCCCCTGCGTCTGCTCGGGTCGCCAGAAGTAGACCAACTCACCGATCTCGCAGTTCCTCCTCGTCGGCCTGCTGCGCGCCAGCAGCGCCGCTCGCGCGGCGCTCGAGCAGTTGGCCTCGATGAAGGCTGCGGCGGCGGCCGCCCCCTGATCGCCATCTCGTGCACCTCGCTCTCGGGGTCGACCGGCGCGGCCTGCTCCGACAGGCCGAAGTCCTCGTCGCAGAGGGCGCCTGGGATTTTTGGCTGCGTCCCCAGCGCCAGCGCCGCGGGCGAGGACTCGCGCGCGCTCCTCAGGGCGTTCCGCTGGCTGGCGGTCATCCTGAGGACGGTCTTGGGCGAGTCGTCGGGGAACTGCAGATGGCGCTTGCTGAGCAGCTCCCTCATGACCGCGCGGTTCCGCCCCATCGGGTTTATCCTGTAGCGCGCGCCTTTCGGGATCAGGTCGAGCTTGATGCTATGCTTGCTCGTCCAGTTGTGCATGCGCTTGGCCGTGTGCGAGCCTCCCTTGTCCATCCGCATCGTCTCAGATTTGCCGGCCCAAGTGATCCAGAGCTTCTCTCATAGATTCGTCTCCTTCAGGAACGTCTCCTTCGAGATCGGGCAGTCGACCTCGTGGCGTGTAGACTAGCCCATGGTGGCCAGGATCTTCTTCTCCTTCTTCCACCTGATGTAGGTGTAGTGCACGTCGGTGCAGACCACCTCGTTGAACCTCTTGGCCCTCGGCAGCACTGCGACGCGAACCGCTCAGGGCCTCTGCCTGGGCGAGTCTCGCACTGGAAGTGCCTGGCGCACTGGGTCCACTCCGCCGGAGCACCCGCGCGCTGCTTGGCAACCGGCAGACCTGCGTTCGAAGGGCGGCTCAGGCATACATGTGCGCGCTTGGCCGCTCGGACCGTCGATGCGTTGAACCGCTTCATCAGCTCCTGCATCGTGTCGTTGTACTCGATGGCGTCGATGTCTTTGTCGACCTCCTCGGCCGCGTTGGTGTCGCTGATGTCGTCGGCCATGTTCTGGTAGGCGATCAGGTAGGCCATCCTCCTCGCCATCGGTCTCGGGTAGTTCTGAGCCCGCTGGGCGAGCTGGGCTCGCAGGATCACGTGGTCCTCCGTGCGCGCGCATGCCATGTTCATGTGGTGAATGAACTCCTTGTCGGTCGACTGCAGTCTCGTGGGCTACTGGCAGGGCATGTCCTTGCTCTGGATCCTGTACTTCGCCCCTAACCTTCACTGGTCGAGCCTGCTGCGATATCCTGACAACTTATCCCACGTCTTCGTCAGCCAGTGTAACCCCTGCCACGGGCGTTCCACATGCGCGCGTCGGTTTCCATTCTGCTGCTTCACAAACGCCGTCAGAATCATCTTGAGAAACGTCCGCTCATCTCGCCCCCTGGCGTCATTGATTTCTTTGGCTCGTTCCTCGGAGATATTTTCGTTCACGCGCTGCCAAGAGCACCAGTGCTTGCGCGGTGTAGCGAAGAAGATATCGTCGGGCTTGTCGTTTTCGATCTTGTTCAGGAAGTCGCGGACCACGGCTGGCTTGGAGAAGTCCCCGCCGCCCTCGATCCTGAAATGGAGCACCTCGACCTGCGGAAACTCGAGCAGCTCCTGCGACAAGGCCCCCCGGTCCACGAAGACCTCCCAGACCATTCGCTTGCGCGGCCCGCGCAGCGCGTCCTTCATGTCGGACGCCGCTTGCTCCAGCGCCAGGGCCAGGTCGGCGTAGGTGTCCGCGTCCGTCCGGTGGCGCCCCGGGCTTGCGACCTCCTCCGTGGCCCGGGTCTCGGCGTCGCTGCCGACCTCGTATACCGCGTCTCGAGGTAAAAGGCGCCGGGGTCAGGCGCCGACGAGCCCCCGTCGTCGCCTGCGTCGCCCTTGACCGAATCTTCTTCAGCGTCGGCGTTCGCATCGTCGGCGTCGCGCTCAGCTCCACCCAACCGGTCTATGATGAAATGACCCTTCTCGTCACGCTCGGACTTCTTCCACCCCTTGTCGGGGAGATCCTTCATCGTGAACACTCCATCTCTGTAGTCCTGAATCAAGCCCCACTCGTCCATGCAGGGTCGCGCGATCAGCAGCGGCGCCCAACCCTCGAGATGGATCGCGATCTGCTTTTTGACGTCGAACGGCCACACCGTCAGCGTCACCGCTGGCTTCGCCTCCAGTGTCTCGCCGTCTCCAAATTGGAGGCGTCGATCTTTCGTGCCGTACTCGACCTCATGTAACAACTGCGTCGAACAAAATAGCTTCCCCAGCTGCGTCCACACCCTGTCGCCCATGACGGGTTGCGTGGCACCTCCATCGCTGATGCCGTTGCCTAAGGTAAGCAGGAAAACCTCCTCGGTCGAGCTGGCGTAGTCCAGCGTCCCAACATCCACCGTGCGTGCCTCGTCTTCGGGCGTAGTGAAGCCACCGTGCCTGAAGCGCGTGAACCTCGGGCGGCCATGCTGCTGGGTAGCACCCGATGCAGTCGAGCTTGCTGGCGACGATGGCGCACCCTTGCCGAACGCTCCCTTCCGAGGCCAGACAGCTTCGCGTCGTGGTGGGCCAAATCCTTTGCCGCGTCTTTTGCTTTTGCCAGTTCTTGGTCTCGTCGCTCGCGTGGGTCCTGCGCGGCTGTCGCGCTGGTACTTGTTCTCGGGGGCGAGGGCGACGATCGGGTAGAGTCTGCGGGCTTTGGCGATCTCTGCCACACATTTCTTCGCGCCCGCGAAGCTGAGGTAGGCCTCGTCGCACGCCACTTGGGCCTCTTCGACCTCCTGCGGCAGCTCATCCGCGACGTCGGCCTCCTCCTCATGCTCGTCGTAGTCATGCTCTTCGTCGTCCTCGTACTCTTCCTCTTCCAGGTACGAGTCCTCGTAGCACAGACCTCGTTCCCACTCGTAATCGTTCGTGTAGTTCACGTCGTCCTTCAGACTCTGTCCGGCCAGCATCTTCTCTAGTCGTTTCACGTCGCACTAGTCGGGCATAGTTTCGGCTCCGTATGTGTCGAGCAGTGCTTTCCTCACTTTCGTCCAGCAGATGCCGTCCACGCATTGACTGCGAACCTGTGCGGCGCTCGACGGCAGGACAGCTGCTCGTGTGAGGAGGTGCCAGCCAGCCAGCATGTCTGGGATCTCCATCCCGACCTCCTTGATCTTCCTGAGCTTTCTCTTGCGGCGAAGCCAGTACAGCATCGTCGTCTCCTTCTCTTGGCGAGCGAACTTGCCGAAGAAGAGATCATCACGGGTGGCTGGCAGCTCGGTCTGTCGTAGTTTTCGTCCAACACCTGGAACAATGGCCTGAAAGCCTCTTCCGTCTCTAGTAAATCCAGGTCGATGTCCTCCGTAGCCTCCGCGGCCTCCTTTGGCAGCGAGGTCATGACCAAGAACGCCCCCTCGCTGACCGCGGTGTTGCCGCGCTTCCTGCAGCACCGCTCGAAGACCTCCAGCTTGCGCCGAAAGACTCGACAGCCGTCGGTCCTCAGCAGCTCGTAGCTCGGCGCCGTCTTGGACAAGCCAGCGTCCAAGCCTCGTCCTCCCCCGTCCCAGGTGAAGCTCTCTTTTTTCTCCTTCCCCCATCGGCCGTGGGGCGTCAGCGCCCCGCCGCGGTTCGCCTCGCTACGCCTGCGCACGGGGCCCTCGCGCACGAGGGCCGAGCAGGCCCCATGCCCGACGGGCCTGACCCGCAGGAAAAAGCCCTCCTGTCAGGTCCACTATCCTAGCCAGCCGGCCCTATCCGTGCAGTTGGCCTGGCGGGAGGCGCCCCCCCTCCGCGACGGCGACGAGGACGACGAGGCCCATCCTCTGGACTCCAGGGCCCCTCCGCGACGACGACGAGTCCTCGTCGCGTGCAGTTGGCCTCGTCCGCGCCCGCGCTGCCTGGCGGGAGGCGCCCCCCGCCCCATGCCCGACGGGCCTGACCCGCAGGAAAAAGCCCTCCTGTCAGGTCCACTGTCCTTGCCAGCCAGCCCCATCCGTGCAGTTGGCCTCGTCCGCGCCCGCGCTGCTTGGCGGGAGGCGCCCCCCCTCCGCGCCCCGGCCTCGGCGGGAGCGGCGGCGGCGGCCGAAGAGCGCGCGAGGCGGGCCGCCCGGCGGCGGATAATTGGCCGGGGTCGGCGCGCGAGGCGCGCCGGCTGGCATGGCGGCGACGGGGCCTCCCTCCTCCCTCCTCCTCCTCCTCCCTCCTCCTCCTCCTCCTCCTCCTCCTCCTCCTCCTCCTCCTCCTCCTCCTCCTCCTCCTCCTCCTCCTCCTCCCCCCTCCCCCCTCCCGGAGCAAGTGGATCTCCGGTTGCGCTCCCAATCTCAACCGATGGCAGCACACGTCGGGGGCGGAAAAGGGGGGGGGGGATGACTAGGGGGGGGGGGGATTATCATAGGCGGGGGCCATGATATCTCCCCAGATTTCATGGCGCCCCTTCTTATTTCATTACGTGCCTGGCCCCCCCGCTGGGCCGCGCACATGTCGCCGGCCATGATTTGCACCCCCCCCTCTTGGACGCCCCCCTCTTTGCCGCTCCCGACAAACGAAGTCTCCTCGGGATGTGTTCGATAGAACAGATTATCTGGGTAATCGTATCAGCTCGTAAGGTACGCAACCTTTTTTTTTCTGACTCAGGGGCCCCTGAACATCAAACGGCAACGGTACAGACACACGTGAATCAACTGCATGCAACACGACATGCTTCGTTGAAACTGCTGAGCTGTGCTAATACACAAGAATATATACACAAAATTCGGTATAACTGGGGTTAGATTGACACCAGAAACCCTCGCACCTTCTGGAGCAGCTTCTTGTTTTCGGGGAAGACTCAGACGACTTCTCCGAAGGCCGGGGGACCTCCGAACCCTCTGAGAAGGCCTTCTCCTTCTCACTTCCCCCCCTCGCTCGCCGCCGAGAGGAGAACGAGACCGCCAGGGCGGCCGCAGCTGCCTCCAGCCGGCAGGCGGCGGGGAGCAACGCCACAGCCGCGCAGGCGGCGCAGGGCCGGGCGGCGAGCGCCTCCGCCGCTTGGGCCGCAAGCTCGCCCGTAATGTCGACGGCGAACGCGTCGGCCGCCCTCGCGGGCGGCACCTCCGCCGGCGGCAGCTCTGCGCAGCAGACAGAGGGACACAAGCGGCGGACGAGCGCGTCCTGGATTTCGACGGTGCAGTTTTCCTTGGATTTTTGCAGCGGGAGTTCGCGTCTCAGATTTCAGATTGAATCTCGCCATTTTTATGGTGGCCCCGTCAGGCCAACCCGAGTCCCCCGTACCCGGGTCTTACGTCGTACCCGATTCTGTCACAATTCGAAGTAGAACAAACGCCGCAAGCATAAACTTTTGGCGCTCCGCGCGGATGTCTTGGATCTGCGGTGGGCCCCCCCCAGCGGCCGCCCCCTGGCGCGCTCGCGCGGCAGGGAGGGGGGTCCGGCGCGGATCCAAGAAATCTGCGCGGAGCGCCAAGAGTTCATGCTTATGGCATTTCTGCCCCAGTTTCGGGCCTCGGGCCCTCACGGATCGATCTGGGTCGACAATCCCAACACGCCCTCCCAGATCGATCCGGGTCGAGACGTTGACACTCGCGCACAGAGATGATATCCAGAGCTTCGGTGGTGTTCTTTTGCGCTGCTGCTGGTTTTAACAGCGCCGATGCCCAGGGCATGGACGTTCAACGCCCTTGGGTTCTCCTGGACTTCTTGGGTCGGCGCTGGCTCCCCCTTCCCGCCCCCGGCACGCTCCGCGGAGGGGGTGTGGGAAGGGTGGGCCTGGCGACGGCTCGAAGCATCCGCGCGGACTTCCGAGTCGGAGGGCACCAGCTGCACACATAATGACACTGATCCTGGCCATGCCGATCCTGAGCCCAGGATCGGAGTACGTGCCTTCCTGCCCGAGCGAGGAGGACGTACCGATCCTGGGCCCAGGATTCGCCTGGCCAGGATCGGTGTAGGTGTATAGTTGGCGCCCTCCTACCGAAGTCGAAAGTCCCTGTGCCGCTGTTTGGCCCCTCTGGGCGGAGGAACCAGCCCTCGGAGCAATCCGACTTCTCTGCCTCGCAGCGCGAGGCTTGACATCGTCGCCGTGAAGAAAGCGGGTCCCGAGTGAGATGGGCCCATTTCACACAGGAACCGTTTTCGTCATGGTAACGTCGCGCACAGGAGTACAGTCTACCCGCATAATGAGGATGAGCGGCTTTCGAAGGTTACCTTTGCATCCTTCCCCTTCCGCCCATCCTTCGCCGCTTTCGCTGGCCGCGCCCTGCTCCCAAAGTCTCGCCATGAGCTTCCAAGGCCCTTGCATCCTTATCGCGCGTCCTTATTACACGGTTGACTGTAGCCCGAGGAGGGAGGCCTTCCATTGAGAAGGCGGGGGGGGGTCCGTACAATAGGTGTATCAGATAAGAGGTCGGCCTGCCCGAGGGTGGCCCACGGAAATGTCTTGTCCCCCGATGGCCCCTGGGACCCACAGAAGCTATGGGACATCTTGGGGCCGTTCAAGATGGCCGAATACGGTCGGACCGTGGTCTCAGATCGAAGTCGGTTCGGGGAGGGTGCCCTCGTGTTTTTCTGTGTTTGTTGGATGCTCGTGTGCATCATGAGGGGGTATCCTCGGGGTTTCTTCAGTTTGGTAGGCGGAGGGTTCCACGTTCTTGAAGAATGTGATTATGTCCTAGGTCCAGCCGTAATGTACCCAAGCATATCTTATAGCAAGATGTCTGACCGTATATGTCCACTGCGAAAGACAGGGGCCTTCTTAAAAGGGCCCCGAGGAGTCTGCGAGGGCTTCTCGAAAGCCGGGGGAGGGGGGGTGGGGGGGTTCTGCGAAGGCCCCTGCCTCCTTAGCAGTTCCCCTGCATTCTTCCCGGACATCCGACGTCGTGATGCTTGTCGGAACGCGGTTTCCCAGATGTCTGGGCCTCCTACCGGCGGCCGGCTTTTCGGCTCGAGTCGTTTTCGGACGGTCTTTTTGGACGCCCGAAATACGTACGGAAAGAATGGGTACAATGCCCAACCACAAACGTTGTCCCAAACCAACAGCGGCCGCTGTTGGGCGGGCGGCCTTCTGTCTCCAATGGACACAGGCCGCGGCGGCGCGGACAGCGAGTCCTGCTCGAAATGAGCAGGAACTGCTGTTGGGCATCGTGCCCATGCTTTCCGTGCCCGTGTCGGGCGTGCAGAGCCGCCGACCTTTCGAGTCCTCCTTCAGGAGGGGGAGGAGGAGGAGGAGGAGGAGGAGGAGGAGGAGGAGGAGGAGGGATGGAGGAGGAGGGATGGAGGAGGAGGAGGTCCTCCTCGAGGGCCCCGCGAGGGCCCCCGGAGGCCGAAGATCGCCACGTTTCGTTTCCCGCCGCGTGTCGTCCCACGGCGCGCGGAGGCTCGGGTGCAGGAGGCCGCCCCCCTCGCGCCGGGCCCTCGTGTCCTTCGCCTGGCAGCGGTGGTCAGCCTTTTGGGGACCTCTAGGTTGAAGTCGGGCGTGTCCCCCTACAGAGGGGGATTTTCGATGCAAGATGAACATAAACCCAAAACTACCCCAAAAAGATTTAGAAATACTCAAAAAATAGTCCCCAAACTATTGTTGGACTATTTTTTATTTTGGGGGTATTTTTTATTTTTCGTCGAAAACCCCCCCTGTAGGGGGACAAGCCCGACTTAACTCTAGTCTTGCCCCTGTTCGGGGCCGCACTTGTCTCGAGAGGCATGCTGCCTTTTGCTTTGCCCTGGCAGCTCCTTTGGGGCGTTCTCCGCCCAGGCCAGCATCTGTCCCACAAGTTGTTCCTCTGCTTGCCTTTCGCTGACTCTGACCCCCAGAAGTCTGACCCCGACTAGCAGGCGAGTGATGGCACGCGTCGCCACGAGGCGTCTGGAGACGTCCTCGCCGGCAACCTCACGGCGGCCGCGGTGCCCGGGTCGATCGAAAGGGGCACGGAAAGAATGGAGACGACAACCGACAGCAATTGCTGTCCAGTTTGGACGGGGATCGTTGTCGGTGTTGCCAGGGGCGTTGCCCATTTGAGACGCAACGCCGCCTGCCCAACAGTGGCCGCTGCCGAATTTGGACGGCATTTGTTAGTGGACATTGTCGGGATCTGGGGCATATACATTGCCAGCGGCGGGCTGTTTTTCAATCCCAAGCCTTTTTGGGGGTCGGAGACGATGGGGTGGTGTGGTGTATACTTTTTCCCCGTGTTCCCAGGGAAACAGCGAAACATGTCACCAGGATCCCGTATACACCAGGATCCGCTCTCCTGGGCAAATCTCAGTGCGGGGCTGGAAAAGCCTTGGTGTATCGAGTTCGGCCCCTCAAGTCGGGCATACCCCTCTACGGGAGGAAGATCAAAAAACAGTTTAAACAAGGAGTTTGGTGACGATTTGTCGTGCTCTTTTGATTGTTTGTTGATGGTGTTGTTGGATATGTTTGGTTTTTTTCCAAGACCCGCCCGTAGGAGGGCATGCCCGACCTCACCGCACCCTCCCCGTATCCGTAAGTCGGGCATCTCCCCTCGACAGGGGGCATACTCAGAAGTAGTCAGAGCAGAGATGTTTCCCTGCCCATTTTGATCATTTGCTGATTCTGTTTCGTTCTTCTTCCAAGGCTCCGCCTGCAGGAGGCTTTCGGCGCTCATTCTGGGATCCCTAGGGACGCGTGACTCACAGCACGTTCCGAAATGAATCGCTTCTGGAGGTATTAAATACATATAAATAAATAAATATGAATATAGGCTACAGGCTGATTTGGGCCCCCTGCGTTTTTAGGAAAAATCAGCATACCGTGTTCCACCCCCTTTCTCGTATGCGTCTTTCTCTCTCCTCTCTTCCTCCTCCTCCTCCTCCTCCTCCGTAGCCATTTTGGCTCAAGATGCATAGTTCCTCAGTGGAACAAGTGGATACCGCTAGTCCGCGGCAGACAAGACCCTTGGCGGTCTGGCAGAGATTGTTCCTCGTACTGACGCTCGCCCCCACGGGTAAACGGAGGCTTTTCCCGTTCCTGTGCGTACGAACGTCCCAGTCGCAATGGGGCTTCCCGATGCTGCGGCGCTGGCCCAGTGCGCCCAGGAGATCGAAGACATGCCCACCTTCCCTGACGATGATCGTGCTGATGGCCGCCGTGTCCGGGGCTCGCCTGAGCCCAAGTATCCGCGCACCGAGGAGGGCAAGGGATCCTCAGGCAGTGGCAAGGGTGTCGCCAGCCTGGCCTCCCGCGCTGCCGCTGCTGGTGCCGCGCTCGTCTTCGGGCGCTCGGATCAGCTGGCTCATTCTCCTGATCAGCCTGCTGTCGGTGCTCCTGTGCATGCTGGTGGCTCCCCTGCAAGTTCTGACCACGCTCGTGCACCCGCTGGGCATGCTGCTCACGACTACCCCGACGAGTATATCAAAGCTGTCATCGCCGATGGTGTTGCCTCCCAGTTCAGCGAGCTGCGCACGGAGCTCGAAGGTCTCGTCGCCTCGACTGTGGGCGACACGGTTAAATCCAGCAACGCCCCCATCTTGCGGACCTTGGCTGTACTGCAGAAGCAGATGGAAATCAACCAGCAGAGCTTGACCAGAAGGCGATGGCTACTTTCCGACCGCAGCTCGACGAACTGTCAAGGAAGATGCAGCGACAAATCGATGATGTCACAGGAAAGGTTGCCACTCTCAGCATCGAGCTGGACTCACACACAGAGCAGCTGCGCCAATTACGAGCAGAGATTGCCGAGCTACGTGAAGGACTTCATGTGGCCAAGCGCCAGGAAGCGGCCCCCTCGCCGCCCGCCAACTTCGACCGCCAGACAGACCCTGCCGTGGTGGTCGCGATGTGTACCAAAATGGTTGGTTTGTCACAGGTACGCGATGTGCTGGCGCCGTTCCTATCTGAGCTCGGATTCGATGCAGACCAATACACCCTTTCGTGTCCGTCCCCGACTCCTGCCCGCAGGTTTCTCATCAAGTTCAACGGGGCCACAGGCCTCGCCTCTAAGAAGGTCTCGAAGGTGCTCAGCAACCTTCGCCGCAACGATCAGTGGAGGGTGTTCAACGTCGAGGCCTCGGGTGCCGCCGCCGACGGGCGCCTCCACTTGGGGCCCGACAAATCCCCACGCCAGGTCAAGACGGAAATGGCTCTTCGTCGGATCCGTGGTGCGTGTTCTGACAAGTTTGGTGGACGGTGGTCTGTTGACCGTGAGCGAGGCATCCTCAAGAGCGGATGGACCAGCGTGCTCAAGATCCAGGCGAACCCTGAGGACGCCCCGTACACCGTGCAGTTCAACCAAGAGGGCATATTTGGACCTCAAGCTCACGCGTGCCGACATCCAAGCAGTGGTGGATGAAATTACCGCCCCTCCGCCTCCTACGACATGGTGTATTTGACGGCTTCATGCAGCTCTTCCACACTCCGACCCGTGGGAATGAGAATGAATCGATGCGATTCACCACTTGGAATGCTCGAGCTCTGTTACAGTACCGAGGAGCGAAGAGTAGACTCAAGTCGTCATTTTTGAAGAGATTTCGCCTTCCTGGGTCCATCCTTGCACTTCAGGAAGTTCATCAAGATCGTCTGCAACTCGAAGACTATCTCTGTCGTCTTCATCGGGATGCTGTGGTCCACGCCTCGTTTTGCGCTGCCGATGTTGGGGGATCGTATGCAGAAGGGGTCGCCACTATCTCACCGAAGCTCGCGTCTGAGCTCGATGTTACCAGCAATGCTTCGGCCGTCGTGCAAGGAAGGGTCCTTCGAGTCGACGTAGTCGGGCAGGGGTTTCAGCTGGTGCACTTCAATATCCACAATCATGGTCTCAATGCAATGCAGATTGACGAGATATGTGCGGAGATCGACGCTGCGCGGGTACGGGCAGCCGCTGACCCTCTTCACTCATTGGTGATCGTGCAGGGCGACCTCAACTTCGGCCCTGATGAGGCGTTGCTCCTCCGACGGCCTGAACCAGCTCGTGCTACTGATCCTCGGAATCATCGTGCAATGGCAGCTCGGTGGCTGAGGACATTAGGATTTGTTTCTGGAGATTTCTTCGGAGTCACCGACGCACTACACAAAGGACACCAACTCGGTCAGTTGCCTCGATCGGTTCTTCTGCTCGGTGCCAGGATGGATGATGTGCCAAATGTGTGCGGAGTCCTCCACCATCGGAGAGCCCGAAGAATTATCTCGTTCTTTGATATCGGACCACGCTGCTCTGCTCACGGCGCTTCGTCAACGTCACGCGCGCCCCAGATCTGAGCAGCCAGTTCCTCGCCATATCTTCGAGAGCCCTCTTTTTCGGCAGCGTATTGAGGGCATGTTCAAAGACGGCGCTGGCGCTGAGACGGCGTGCTCGGCGGCAGTCTACCAGGAACACTTCAAGGATATGTTGAAAGAGGCTGCCCGTGAAGTTCGTGACTGGATGTTTGTCCACCATCCTGCTGGCGACGAAACAGCGTTGCTCGTTGCCCGAGGATGTGCGCGAGCAGTATGGCGTCAAGATCTTCCTCTCGCCCGTCGGTTGGTGGCGACCTCGGCTACCGCAGCTGGCATGCTCGACATCGGAGGTTCACAAGTCGTCCTTCGGCATCCTGAATCGTTCCACATGTGGACGGATGGGGTTCATATGAGGCTCCTGGAAAAAGAGATTTGTGCTGCCGCTGACGCTGCTGCAAGCTCTCGTTCGACCCGTCCTCCTTCTTCGTTTCGTCGTCGTCAGTTGTTGGAGCGCCAAGCTGCGATCTGGGCCCCGTTCTCACGGAGGTTGGTTTTGCGTACTGTTCGAGACGGCAATCGGCTTGCTGCTTCTCCTGGGGAAAGGGTTGCTGCCCTCACGGAGTATTGGCGTCCTGTCTTCTCGCGCTCGGAAGTCGATCTCGAAGCCGCTCAGACTTATATCGAACAGCAGTGTCCCTCACCTGTGCTCCCAGACGTCCCACCACCTTCGAAAGCGACGCTTCGAAATATTGTTTCTCGTGCTCGCCACTCTGCCCCTGGGATCGACGGACTGCCGTACGCCGCATGGGCTGCTGCCGATTGCTGCCTGGAAGTATTATGTCTTATGATGGACTGGATCTTGCGGGGCCAGTCTCTCTTCGACTCGGCCAGCGTTACTCTGCAAGCGTACCTACCTAAGGGGTCGGAACACGAAGACCTGGCCTCTGGGGGCTGCATTCGCACTGCAGATAAGATCAGGGTCCTTGGGCTGCGCAACACCGACTTGAAAATACTGACGTCTGCCGTGAACCGATCACTTAAAGGTGTCGTCGACTCCCTCGTCCCCCAGTCGCAGCGCGGCTTTGTTCAGGGCCGAAACTTTGGGCACAACATCCTGGAGCTAGACGGCTTCAGTCGCATCGCTGGGGCCCACCCGCCGGCCCCGTCTAGGACGCCGCTGCTGGTCTCGTTCGATTTCGGCCAGGCCTTCCCGAGCCTCTCCCAGGAGTTCATGATGCTTTTCCTCGCTCACCTTCGCCTGCCACTCCCAGTGATGCATTTTCTAACCTGGTTGTACTCTGCGATAGAAGGGGTCGTGGCCTACGGTGGCCTGCTCCACTCGGTGTATTGGCTGAGGTCGGGGATCATACAGGGCTGCGGCCTGTCTGGGACCTTGTACGCGTTGTGCACGGCCCCGTTCCTGATCGACTTGGAATGCTCTCTGGAGGATTCTGGACTTGGCCTGGCTAGGGCCTGCGCGGACGATATTGGGGCTGTCTTGTTCGAGGCTCGCGGGCTCCAAGTGCTTCACCGTGCGATGACTACTACGAGGCTCTTTACTGGGCTTTGCCTCAAGGTCAGTAAGTGCAAGGTCACCCCGCTGCACGAGACGTTTGGCCCTGATCTTCAGGAAAGAACACGGGCTCTCCTCGGTCGGCTTGTTCCCGAATGGCAGGCTTTCGAGGTCGTGGCCCACCTGTTGTACCTTGGCGTTCTCTTGGGACCCGACGTCACGATCCAGATGCAATGGGGCGCTGCTCGGATGAAACTAAAGTTACGGGCCAGGCTCCTTGGTTCTGGCTCCGCTCCCTCGGGGATCAACGGCGTGCTCTACCGATCAAGAGCCCTCCCTGTCTTGTCCTACCTGGCTCAGTTCTTCCCCCTGCCTCCCAGGATGGTCGCTTTCGAGCTCTCGGTGCTTACTCAGGTATTCCGTGCTCCCATGGGTACTCTGTCTGCCTCTGGCTGGGCCCAGCTCTCTGCGTGGGGTAGCCCCAAGATCCCACTCATGCAACATACATGTGCCGCTGCGTTGACCCGAGCTGCCACCATCACGTTCAGCGAACATACCCACATACGCTCTAACATTACTAACACTACCCTTTCTTGGAATGATGATCTGCTGCAGGGAAGATTCGATGATGCTTCCCTCGCGACCAGTCGCACTCGGGTGGATTGGATGTGCGACGCTGGACGGCACTGGCGGCTACCGCCCATCCTGCAGACCTATTCCTGGCTGCAGCAAGGCTCTGCGTGTGCTGGCTACCCTTCGGACATCCTACGCTGCTGTACGTCTGCTATTGCTTCGGAACTGTTGGTCACGGGACGTGCACTCAAATTTCAGAGAGCAGCCACCACAGCACTATACGAGCAGTTCGTCACACCGTTCCCGTTGTACGTGATCTTCGAGACCAGGCTGGCACGCTACTTTACTATGTATGAACCCTTCTTACATCGGGTGCCGTGGGAGGCGATTCAGATGCTGATGCAGCTGCTGCCCACGAGCTGGGTCTTCCCTGTTATTAAGACATGGGCCTCTGCTTGGCTCACAAGTTATCGAATAAGTTACTCTTCTGGAAAACGGCGGTGTATCTTTGGGTGTCATACTGGTGCTGACAGGCAGTGCCACTACATGCGGTGCCAGCGCCTTGTTCGGGCTGTCGGCCGTGCTCTGGGTCGCTCACTCCCTACCTTTCTTCATGAGCGACTGTGCCTGACGGCACCATGTGTGGAACGGGTGGAGGAGCTGGTGGTTATGTACACTACGTATCACACTGTTCGTTATCGTGAGGGAGTTACTACTACTGCTCTGAACTCTGCGACTCGGGCTGCGGTCAGAACTCTTCGAATGGCGTCTCCAACAGACCAGCTGGATAAGAAATGGAAGCCGCCGCTGTTCTTCATACCGACACTGCTCACGGTCACCGATGATCTCTCCACTTCCTCGGCTGACGACCCCGACGTCGACCATGCCGCGCGGGGCGCCGCGAACGGGGAAGGCTTGGCCCCTGGCCGGTCTCCATGCCTGACACCACGGCTCGTTCCTACGACGCCAAGCCCTGGCACTCCGTCGACGCTGATCGCCACACCCGAACGTGTTGGACATAGTGAAGGTTGTGGCGTCAATGTTACTGGCAGAACGCAAAGTCCTGTGCACGGGTGCTCCTCGAGCCCGTTGCTGCAGGCTCAGTCGTCGCCGTTGTTGCTGGATGTCACTGGCAGAACGCAAAGTCCTGTGCAAGGGTGCTCCTTGAGTACGTGGCAGCAGGCTCAGTCGTCGCCAACGTTACTGGATGTTGGTGGAAATCCTGGCCACCGCGCTTCAAGAATGACCTGTGAGCGTGGCGACGAAAAATAATCTGCCGCTCGCATGCACGCACGGTCCCCGCATCCAAAGCGTGGCCGTCCGCCGCTCACGTGGCTCCATGGTTGTCCTCTCGACCCGCCCTCTTGCTCCTGCTGAGGTCCCTCCTGCTGCTGCCTCTCTCCCTCGCTCTCTCGCGCCGCCTCCCGCGGCCATGATTGAAACATCGCTCGCTGCCCACATGCACGTGATGATCGACATAGGCAGGCGCCCGCCGCCCGTCCCGCCGCCTGCTGCCGCCGCCCTTGCTTCTCTTTCCTCCGCTCTGGTCGCTGGCGAAGCCAGTTGCTCGAGTGTGGAGAGGTGTGCTCAGCTGTTGAGCTGAGCACAGTGGTCGGTCGGAGGCACCTCTCCTCTACGCTGCGCTCCTCCTCCTCCTCCTCCTCCTCCTCCTCCTCCTCCTCCTCCTCCTCCTCCTCGTCATCCTCCTCCTCCTGCTCCTGCTCCTCCTGCTCCTCCTCCTCTTCCTCCTCGTCCTCCTCCTCCTCCTCCTCCTCTTCCCAATCGGATTCCATTAGCGGGGGCGGAATCCAGCAGAACCCTGGGGGGGGGGGGAACGCTCCTGAGCAGATATTCGGGGGCTGGGGGGGGGTGGGGGGAAGGTCTCCTCAGGTTTTTTGTTTTTTTTTTTTCCAGGATTCTGCTGGATTCCGCTCCCGACTGGAATCCGATCGGGAAGAGGAGACCAGAAAGGAAAGAGGAGGAGGAGGAGGAGGAGGAGGAGGAGGAGAAGGGCGGGGGAGGAGGAGGAGGAAGAGGAGGAGGAGGACGAGGAGGAGGAGGAGGAGCAGGAGCAGGAGGAGGAGGAGGAGAAGGAGGAAGAGGAGGAGGAGCAGGAGCAGGAGGAAGAGGGAGAGGAGGAGGGGGAGGAGGGGAAAGAAAAACGAAGAGGAAGAGGAGGAGGAGGAGGGGGGAGGGAGGGGGGAAGCGCGAGCAGGCACGCCGCACCTCGACCGAGGCTCAAGCAGCTCGCGGCGCGCTCGCGCCGACACCGCGCCCTTCGCCCCGCCCCGCCACCCCCCTGGCATGGGGAACCCCAAGCCAGGAACGGCCGCCCACGCGAAGAAGAAGGGCTGCGGCGGCGACCTTGCCCAGGTGGACGTCGACGAGCAGCGGGTCATCTACGAGGCGCTGCAGCGGGATTCTCTCCAGATGAACCAGAGCGACGACGGCGCGAAGATAGACCTCGCGACGCCACCTCGCCAGAGCCGCGCCGCGGAGGGGGGTGAGTCCGACGTGGACTTGGATGCAGCGCTGGAGGCCCACCTCGACTACGAGGACGAGCTCGACCGCCAGCGGGCGCAAGAGGCCTACGCGCAGGCGACGGAGGGAGGCATTACGAAATGAAGCGCTGGGCCCGCGGGGTGACGAGTTGAGTTGTTGGGTGAGCGGTGAGCTTGGGCCGCCGGGGCGGCGGCCGCCGAGCCTCTGATGGGCCCCCAGCGCGCTTCGCGGGCTCCCATATGAGTATGAGCGTCATGATGATTGCACCCTGAGTTGTTATTCTGACCGACTGCGATGACTCAAGAGCCGTCCTCGCCGTCGGCGTCGTCGTCGTCGTCCCCCCCCCCCCCCCGCTCGCCCCAAGCTCGCCTTGTCCTCCCTGCCCCGTTTCGACAGTTCGATTGGCGCCGCAGCGTTCGGCTCGCAGGTAGATCGGGACCTCCGTTGGCCTCTCGGCGCCCCTCCGCATCCCAAGGCATGGAGCGATACGCAGACGCGGCGGCCTATCTGGGTGCGCTGAAGGACCTGGGCGTGACGAACAGGGACTCTTTCCAGTACGCCGTCTCGCACGCGGAAATCCTGGATCCTGGGAGCTACTTGGAGGACGAGGCGGCTCGCGCATACTTGTTCTGCCAGCACCTCGGCATGGTTGGCAAGACGCACTTCTGCACGGACTGCAGCGACGAGTACACGCTGAACGTGAAGCATCGCCGCGGCGATGCCGTGCGCTTTAACTGACGCGGGCCTCGCTACGACTGCGGATGCGACACTTGCAACGGCGACGAGGCGTCGGCGGTGAAGGGCACCATTTTGGCGGGCACGCCCACGAGCCTATGGATGAACAAGCTCGACGCCTTCGTGATGCGGTGCTTCGACTACAGCCTTGGCGCGCTCAAGGACGAGGTCGGCGTTGACGCCCGCGCAACTGTGGAGCGCTGGATTCAGACGTTTGACGAGGGCGTCGAGGAGCACATGGCCAGGAAGATGGACTTTGGGAGCATGTTCGCAGACCTGCTCGGCGGCGGCCCGCGCAAGCGCCCCGCTGCTGCGAAAGCTGCGCCGAAGCGTCGGGCCGAGCGCTCGGCGAAGAGTCGCCCAGCCCAGGCGGGCGTCGCGAAGCGGCCTGTCATGAAGCGCCCCTCGCGGTCCAGGCCCCCTGCTGCCCGAACCAGGAAGGTCATCCTGCAGGTGGACGAGTCCTTCCTGGACAAGGGCGAGCTGTCCAAGCTGGCGAAGAACGCAAGGCCGAAGAAAGACAAGCTATGGCATTGGGGTGCCGTCGTGCAGGGTTCGCCGCACCTGTTCTTCTTCAAAGTATTGAAGTCTGTCGAGGATGCTTACGATGGCAAGCCCAGGGGCAAGCAGGAGCTGCTGGAGAACTTCAAGGAGCTGTCGCCGCCCGCTGGCGTCGTCATCGTCTCGGACAAGTGGAGGGGGGCCATCGCGGTTGCGAAGCAGTGCCGCAATGACGCTGGCCTCACCGAGCGGATGCTCCCGCACGAGGTAGTGAACCACAGCGCTGGCGAGATCACGAACGAAAGAGGGTTCACAACCAACCACGTAGAGCTCTAATGGTCATTGGTCAAGCGGTGGATCAGGAAGCGCTACGGCGGGACGTTGCCCAAGAAGGCCGACAGGAAGAAGTGGTCGAGGCTCCTTGCCGAGCACAGGTTCCGGTCCCACACCAAGGCCAGTGGGCAGGAGGTGAGTTTCGCGGCGCTGGCAGCTGCGTTCCAGGCGTGGTGATCTGTCTAGAGCGTTGCGCTTGCCATATAGTAGCGATTTATACGTTCAAAGCACTGGGTACTTTTCCAGCGGAGCTTGAGCTATGTCGGGGAAGAAGGGCCCCCCGCGCGAACGCCATGCCGCACCGCCCCGAGCCGATGCAGAAAACATATACCGCTGTCTCACTCATCGTCTTCGCTTAGCGGTTGTCGCCGGCGTTGCCGACGTTGCCGTTGACGCTGCCGCGCTCCATGCAGTTTTTCCTTTCAAAAGCGCAGGGGGGCCCAAATGAGCTTGTAACCTATATATATATATATATATATATATATCCCTGTGCACCCACCAAGAACCCCCCTTTCTCATGATTATATATGAATTTATATGATTCCTACGATTTCCGGACTCACTTTTGAGGCTCTTTTTGTTGGAAGACTTTCGGCTCCCTTCTACTCAACTCCCTCCGTCTCCAACACAACACCCATTACTCAACAGCCTCCTTCTCCAACACAACACCCGATACTCAACAGGCCCCCTCCCCAAGCTGAACTTGATGAGAACCTTCTACTCAACTCCCTCCGTCTCCAACACAACACCCAGTACTCAACAGCCTCCTTGTCCAACACAACACCCGATACTCAACAAGCTCCTTCCCCAAGCTGAACTTGAAAAGAACCTTCTACTCAACTCCCTCCGTCTCCAACACAACACCCAGTACTCAACAGCCTCCTTCTCCAACACAATACCCGATGCTCCCTCTCCAAGCTGCATCAAGAACCCCCCTTTTCTCATGATTATATATGAATTTATATATGATTACTACGATTTCCGGACTCACTGTTGAGGCTCTTTTTTTGGAAGACTTGTTGAGCTCCCTTCTACTCAACCCCCTCCGTCTCCAACGCAACACCCAGTACTCAACAGCCTCCTTCTCCAACACAACATCCGATACTCAACAGGGTCCCTCCCCAAGCTGAACTTGAAAAAGAACTTCTACTCGACTCCCTCCGTCTCCAACACAACACCCAGTACGCAACAGCCTCCTTCTCCAACACAACACCCGATACTCAACAGGCTCCCTCCCCAAGCCGAACTTGAAAATAACCTTCTACTCAACTCCCTCCGTCTCCAACACAACACCCAGTACTCAACAGCCTCCTTCTCCAACGCAACACCCGATACTCAACAGGCTCCCTCCGTCTCCAACACACACACACATGTACTCCAGATCCTACCACCACAACACGACGCGACACCCGAAACTCCAACCGCACCCGCCCCTTCTTGTGTCTTGGCATCTTCCAGGAGAAAAGGGGGGTTCATGGTGGGTGCTGCGGCTTATACATATATATAAATATACATATATATATATATATATATAATATATATTATATATATTAAAACAAAAAAACTCCGCATGCAGGAGGGCCTGCCCGACCCGACCGCACGCCCCCCCCCCCCGGGGCCTCCCGAGGTGCAGGCGCACGCGGCGCTGGCGCACGCCGTCTCGGCGCTCGCGGAGCAGCAGGCCCGCCAGGAGCGGGCGGCGCGGAGCGGGCCCCCCGAGGGGCCTCGGCCGCGGGGGGCGAGGACTCGAGGAAGCAAAGGTCGGCGGCGAGCGGCCTCCTTCTCCCCCTCCTCCTCCCCTCCTCCTCCTCCTCCTCCTCCTCCCTCCTCCTCCTCCTCCTCCTCCTCCTCCTCCTCCTCCATCCCTCCTCCTCCTCCTCCTCCTCCTCCTCCTCCTCCTCCTCCTCCTCCTCCTCCTCCTCCTCCTCCTCCTCCTCCTCCTCCTCCTCTCCCCTCCTCCTCCTCCTCCTCCTCCTCCTCCTCCTCCTCCTCCTCCTCCTCCTCCTCCTCCTCCTCCTCCTCCTCCTCTCTCCTCCTCCATCATCCCTCCTCTCCTCCTCCTCCTCCTCCTCCTCCTCCTCCTCCTCCTCCTCCTCCTCCTCCTCCTCCTCCTTCTCCTCCTCCTCCTCCTCCTCCTCCCGCTCCTCCTCCTCCTCATCCTCCTCCTCCTCCTCCTCCCGCTCCTCCTCCTCCTCATCCTCCTCCCCCTCCTGAAGGAGGGCTCGAGGAAGCTCTGGACGCCCGAAATGGGCACGGAAAGAATGGGCACGATGCCCAACGGCAGTTCTTGTTCATTCTGAACAGGACCCGCTGTCCTCGCCGCCGCGGCCTGTGTCCGTTCGAGACAGGAGGCCGCCTGCCCAACAGCGGCCGCTGTTGGTTCGGGACAACATTTGCTGTTGGGCATTGTACCCATTTTTTCGGTACCCATTTCGGGCGTCCAAAGAAGCAAAGGTCGGCGGCGAGCGAGGGGGGGAGGGGAGAAGGAGACGGCCTTCTCAGGAGGCGGCGGGACTTCGCAGAAGCCCTCGCGCCTTCTGAGGAGTTTTTTGCTTGTTGCGTCTTCGGGGGAGGCTGAGAGAACTGCTCAGAAGGCTGGGGAACTTCCGAGCCTTCTGAGAAGCCCCGCCCCTTCTCGCTTCCCCCCCTCGCTCGCCGCCAAAAAGGTCTGCATGCAAGTCGGGCGTGTTCCCCTACAGGAGGAACATTCCAAAATATTCGCAACAACAGAGGCGGGGACGATGTTTTTCGATTCTTTTTGAGCAGTTTTGAATGCGTGTTTGTCTATATTTCACTGTTCCTCGAAAATCCGCCCGTAGGAGGACACGCCCGACTTGAGGCTGCATTCGCAAGAACTGTGGGAGCTCAGCTCAGAGAAGGAAAAGGCACCCTGCCCGCGTTTTTTCTCGCTCTGGGGGGCCTCCAGGGCGGCCCTCGTCACCACCGCTGGAGTCGCCTCGCTTGGCATCGCTCGGACGTGTGCATTTTTCCTTCGGCGAGGACCATCGAGGAGCATCCTTGATGCTTTGGCGAAAATCACGCACGAAACCGAAAAAAACACAGGGAATGGACGTCCGAGCGATGGCCAGCAGGCAGGAGAGTTCCGGAGAGGCCCGGGACACTCACAAAATTTGCCACGGCGCACCAAACCCCTTCAAGCCAACCCGAAGGCCTCGATTTGCCCTCCATCTCCAGTGGGGGGGTGTCGGGGAGCATGGAAAAACAGGTATGAAGCCCCCCCGCCCCACCCGAAATTCTGGTCTTCGGGCTGTGTTGGGGCTCCGCACGGATTTCTTGGATCCGCGCTAGGCCCCCCCAGCGGCGCCCTAGTGCCGCCCCTGGCGGGATCCAGCGCCGATCCAAGAAATCCGCGCGGAGCTCTGAAACTTGTTGTTCATGCAGTTGCCAGTATACCCCTTCCTCGAAGGACGCCACCACGATGCCGCCCGAGGAGCAGAAGCTCCAGGAGTCTCAGCGGAGGAAGACGAAGGGTACCGATGCCGCTCCTCCTCCTCCTCTTCCTCCTCCTCCTCCTCCTCCTCCTCCTCCTCCTCCTCCTCCTCTGCCCCCGACTCAGTTTCGCCCTTCTGGGCCTCCCGGGGGGCCCTCGTCGCCACGGCCTGCAGTCGCCCCGAGTTCTGGCCCGAGCGCGCCCGAGGAGGGTCCCGGGGAGCGGAGGAGGAGGAGGAGGAGGAGGAGGAGGAGGAGGAGGAGGCGGAGGCGGAGGAGGAGGAGGAGGAGGAGGGCTCATGCCAAGAAACGCCCTGCTTGCCTCCAGGCCTCCCTGTGGTTCTTGGGTCTCGATGGTTTTGCCATGGGCGGCGCAACGTCCCCACGCCGAAGATCAGTGGACGTCCCGTGGTCCCAGGGTCGGGTTTCTTGTGGGAGGTTCCTTGTGGTCGAGCCCCTACTGTATCCTTTGGCTTCCTCAGGGCGTCGGAAGATGTCCACCGATCACCTCGCGGTCTTGGCCAGGCCCCAAAAACCCTGGCGCCCGTGCATCGTGGAACGCGGCGGAAGGTTTGGAGGCAATCTTCGGCCACCGGGGGCCTCTTCCCGGCTCTCAGACCGTCCAGTCACGGCTCGTGATGAGAGGTTTTGGTCCCCAAGCGAAGCGTTCCGACGTCTTGCGGATGCAACACAAGGATGCAACACAAGTCACGACGTGGGACGTCTGGGAATGTAGGCCTGGATTCTGCGCCATCCTGGCTTGGCTTCGGTCGGGCGTGTCCCTCTACAGGACGAATATTCTAGAATAGTAGAACAATAGTCCGGTGACGATTTTCCGTGGTATTTGACTGTTTGGGATTGTTGCCTAAGTTTGCACCATTTTTCTTCCAGAATCCGTTTCTAGGAGGGCATGCCCGACCTGAGGCTTGGCCAGGGGCGCACGGGCACACATCCTGGGCTCCAGGTTCGGCCTAATTTGCCGGGAGCGGTGGGGAGGTCGGTGGACGTCCCCCCCGCAGGAGGAGGAGAACTCGCAGCTCGGGAGCGGCATCAGCAGCCTCGCCACGGCGTTCTCGGACCCCAGGTCAGCATCGGCAGATTCATCCCACCCCCCCTCGGTTTACAGTCAGCCCACATAGCAAGAAGGATGGGCAACTTTCCCAAGGGTGCCCTTGCATCCTTGCCTCCTCGGCCCATCATTTGACACTTTCGTTGGCCGCGCCCCGCTCGAAAAGCTTCGACGTGGCCTTCCAAGGCCCTTGCATCCTTATCGCGCATCCTCATTTTCCGGGTTGACTGCAAACCTTCTTTTCGCTGCCTCCCCAGGGGTGGGGACAGATGCCGTTTCCGCCAGGTCCCGTGCCACCTGGAGGCAGCAGGTTGTTAAGGGGGCCCTGGTCCGTTGGGGACGGGGATGTCCAGCGATACAGCAGGGACGTCAAAAAAAGAAGTCGGCTTGCCAGCAGGTGCGCCAAGAGAGCCCCAAGACGGCCCCAAGAGCGCCCAAGCGCGGTCCAAGAGCGCCCCAGGAGCGCTCTCAAGCAAGGGCGCCCTCGAGGGCGCGAAGTTATTCGCGCTTCGCGCTTCGCGGTTCGGCTCCGATTCGCGAAGAATGCCCACAAGGAGGCGGCCACCAAGCGGCGTCGTCGTGACGAGGACGGTTGTGCAGTCCGCGGTGAAGGTGACGGTGGAGGAGCCCCCTCCGCGGCCGCTGCAGGCCCAGGCGGCGCCTCTGCGGCCGCCAGCCAGGGCAGCAAGGCCTCGCCTGCCGTCTCCGAGGCGGTGCGCAAGGACATGCGCGCCAAGTTCCAGGACAATTCGGTGGTCCAGGCGAAGGCGGCCGCTCGTGCCAAGACTGCTGCCAAGCCTGGTGTCCAAGGCGCTGATGTCGGCCCTCCTGCTGCTGCAGCCACGGGTTCCTAGCGGGGCTGCTCCGTGCCCCTGGCAGCGGGGCGAAGCGCTGCTGGCTCATGAGGACGTACCTGATCCTGAGGATGACTCGCTGTCCATCCTCTTCGGCAACATCACGGAGTGGGGGCCGCAGGCTGCACGATTCTTGTCCCAGGAGTCGGCGCGCAGCGTGGTGGCCTTCTGCGAGACACACAAGGGACCTGATGATATGCATGACATCCGGTCGAGGTTGGACAAGGACGGCTGGAGGGTCACCCACACGGCTGCTCGGCCATCGGGCAGGTCGGACACGGGCCTCTCTGGCGGGGAGTGGATACTGACTAAGAAGCACATTGCGGCGACGAGCTTTGAGAGTGTTCGCCGCGCATCTTTGGAAGCGGGCAGGTTGGACCCCTGCCGCGGGTTCGTGCCGCTGGTGCTTCACACTCGTGCTGGCAATTTGGTGCTGATATCTGCCTACCTCCAGCCTGGCCTGGGGGTGAAGGGGTGGAACAACGAGGTGCTCGTGGCGCTGGGCTCGTTCGTCCGCTCATTGGCGGACCCCTTCTTGATCATGGCCGATTGGAATATTGAACCAGGGCCCTTTGTGCAGTCGGGCTGGCCTGAACGACTGGGTGCGCGGGTGGTCACACCGACGTGTATCACTACATGCGACAAGGGTCCTGGCAGAATGTACGACTATGGCCTGGTGGGCCGCGGCTTCCCTGACGTGACCTTGAGCCCTGACTTGTCGGTGCCGTGGAAGACGCACTGCGGGGTTCACATCTCGGTGATGGCAGCACGCACCCAGCGCTGGTACCGCCAGCTCGTGCTGCCGCAGCCGCTGCCGTCTCGAGAAAGGCCCTGCGCGGCCGCTGACCCAGACAGCAAGACGTCGAAGCGCAAGGCGGCCGCACGTGAGCGCAAGGTACAGCAACTTCCGTCTGACATGCAGGACTTGTTCGGTGATTTCTTTGGGCCCATGGAGGGGCCAGATGGCATGACGTCCTTTGGGGGCCCCCAGAGCACGCACTGCTCGCCTCCCAGGCCCGCTGGGCCATCGGGGGTTGAGGGTACCGACTCTGGGGGCAGTCGATCTGATGTCGGCAGCGAGGTGGCTTTTGCTATTGCGGCTGAGACTTGGGACGAGGCTATGACTCAGATCTACTGGGAAGGTGTCCCTGAACCGCATGGTCAGGCCCCGTCTGGTTTCCTGGGCCATCATGCTCCCTACGATCCTGCACGTCACTTCGCCTTCCGCTGGCAGGCTAGGGGCCGTGTGCGGGTCGATGCTTTGCACAACCATTGGGTCACGGTCATGGAGAGGGCCGTGCTCCTGCATGAGAAGGTTGACTCTGACAAGTGGAAGCAGTACTCAGGCCGTGCTCGTGGCCCTGCCTGTTGTTGGAAGCTGGTACGGTCGACTCCTGGACGTGCCCACATGCGCAACGAGCAGGCTGAGTGGTGGGGCCTTGTTAGCACGCTGGTCACGCGCTACGTGGCCCTGGTGAGGAATGCTTCTGACCCGCACCAGGCGGCCCAGTGCGTCGTGAAGGCGCGTCAGTTGATCGAGCAGCTGGACGGCAAGTCGGACGAGCTGTACTTTGGCAAGAAGCAGGACCCCCAGGAGGTCTTCGTCTGGAAGGGCATGGTGCTCAGCCTCGATCTGGTCGATGCTGCTGCCTTGCCTGAGCTTTTGGAGAGAACCCGCAGGTGGGCTGACCTGTCAAACGCTCGTGCCATGATGGCCTCCAGGTCCGCCTTCATGAACTGGGTCCAGGAGATTTGGTCCGCTAAACCTGGGGCCGTCCACAGGCATGTGAAACCAGCGGAGGCCCCAGTTTGGGAAAGTAAGGACTCCTGGGGCACCGTCACTTCGGACAACCAGGCTATGCTTCAAGGTCTGGCGAAGGAGTGGCAGGCGATGTGGACCGACCCAGTCGACTCGCCTGAGGACGTGCTGGCGATGATGCAGAAGTGTTTCGATGCGGCCAGGGAGGACCCCCTGCCCGCCATCACGCTGCTGGACCTGGATGCGGTGTTGCCGAGGATCCCTGCGAGGAAGGCCAAGGGCGTGGATTCGCTGAGCCCGTTGGATATCCAACGGCTACCTGATGCAGCTCGTCAGGCCTTCGTGGACAACTTGAACGCTATCGAGGCAGCAGGGGTTTGGCCTTCCTGTCTCAGCAGTGTTTTCGGAGCAGCCATCCCGAAGGAGGCGGGGGGCTGTCGTGTGCTGGGGCTGGTTCCCATGTTGCAGAAGGTGTGGTCCAAGATCCGCTCTCGAGCTTCGGGGGAGTGGTCGGCTTCGCTCTCTGCTTTCTGGGATACTGCTATTGCTGGATCGTCCGCCTTACGGGCGGCGCTGATTCGTGCAGTGATGGACGAGGGGGCCCACGAGCTGGCCTTTGAGCATGCGACGCTTTTCTTAGATTTGACAAAGTTCTACGACTCGGTGAGTTTTGTATTGCTCATGCAGGCTGGCCTGCAGATTGGTTTCCCGCCGATCATTTTGTTGCTGGAGGTTGGCCTCTACTCCTTCCCGCGCCTGTTGAAGAAGGGCCAGATGATAACGGAGGCGGTGGAGGTCACCAGGTCGATCGTCGCGGGGTCGGGGCTCGGAGTACCCTTGGCCAAAGTCATGTTGCATCGGCTGTTGGAGAAGGTACACCGCGAGGTCCCTCCTGCTGGTCTGTGGAGCTATATTGATGACATTGTCGGCCGCGCGGAGGGTACCAAGCAGAAGGTCATCCGCGACCTCGAGGCGACGGCCGATGTCATGTCAGGTGGCCTTCGCGAGCTTCGTCTCCAGATCTCCACCAAGACGAAGCTCGTGGCGAGCTCGGACGACCTGGGCGCGGAGCTGGAGAAGCGGCTGCGCCGCAAGGGCATCCCTGTGGAGTTTGTGCGCGCCACGGTGGACCTGGGCTCCGACGCTGCCGCTGCCAGGGTGAGAGCCTCTGCCAGGATGATGAAGCGCCGCGCCCAGGCGAGGCTCAGACAACGTAAGGTGATGAAGGTCAGGCGTCTGGCTAAGCTGCGCTTCGTGACGAAGAAGCTCTGGTCGTCAGGCGTGTACCCAGCGTCCGTCTTCGGTCATCAGTTGATGGGAACCCCTCCCACTACGCTGTTGGCCATGCGACGTGACGCAGCTGCTGCGGTGGCTGGAGCAAAGCGGGGACGGTGCCTGACTACCGTGCTGCAGGCGATCTACGGCACTGCTGAGCCTGGTGTGGATTTACGCCGTCAGTTACTGCGTGAATGGGTGGCCTTGTGGTTGACGCAGCCCGGCCTGCACCCACGTATCTGCAAGGTATGGCCCATGGTGCTGGCGAGGCTCAAGCGGGGCAAGGCCGTCTGCTGGAAGGATGTTCGCGGTCCGATTGCTGCACTGCAAGCGACCTTGTTGCAAGTGGGTTGGGATCCCCAGTCGCCGTTGGTGTGGTCTCGGCCCTTAGCAGACGGCACGATCGATGATTGGATCTTCCCCTCCTTCGGTGATGAGCAGTTCGGCACGGCGGTACTGGCCCATTTTGATGATATGCTGGGCGCTTTCATGGATGATTGTGTCGCGCAGCAGTGGCAGTCAGCGGCTCATCATGCGGCGGGCGACGACTTGGCGGGCGGCGCCGACTTGACGACTGTGTCCATTGAGCTGAACCGCTTCGCCAAGAGGTTGCAGTTTGACGAGTGGTCGGCGGATGTCGCCGTGGTGAGCGGCGGCCAGTGGTCTCGTGAGAGGCAGCTCGCTGCAGGCTATGCTTGTCCGTTGCTGTGCCCCCGCTGCAAAGAGATGCCTGAGACTTTAGCGCACCGTATTTGGACGTGCTCAGCTAATTGCGGGCACGAGGACTTTTCAAAGACTGATTTTCTGGTTCCCCAAGCCCTCGCCAGCCTGGACGCGCAGCCCGCGTTATGGCTTCGAGGAGTCCCCTCGAAGGACCTTGTGGTGCCCAAGTTTGTGGGAGCTCGGAGGCGGCCCAGAAGGTCCTTCTTGGGGAGGGGGCCTTGCTGGATCACTGTGTGGCCCCTGGAGCTCCCCCCTTGTTCATTTTTGGGGATGGTTCTGGAGGCGAGTACAGTTCGGATCCCCGTCGGAGGCGATGCGGCTCGGCTATCGTGGTGATGTGTCAGGATGCCTCGTCGCCCTTCTGGAGCCCAGTGTGTGGGGTGGCTCAGATTCTCGCGGGCAGGAAGCAAACTGTCCCGCGTGCGGAGCTGCAGGCTCTCTGTCTCGCCCTCGAGAACTCGAGGGGACCGATTTGCTATGTGACCGACTGTAAGAGTGTGACTGTTGACTGGCACAACGGACGTGCCAAGTTCCCTCGGGGCCTCAACGGGGACCTCTGGGTCCGTGTCGGTGCCGCTTTGAGGTCCCGCGGCCCTGGGGAGGTTTCTGTTTTGTGGACCCCCTCACACAGGGAGGACGAGCTACAGTCGGTCAAGACTGAATTCGAGTTGTTTTTGAGCCTGGGCAACGCCAGTGCCGACGCCTGGGCGGGTGCTGCGGCCCAGTGGGCCTGGGAGTGGTGTGTGCTGCCCCCCGTCCCTCGCACCGACCTGTGGGACACGACGGCGGCACTGGTGAGGCTCAGAGCTCGGAGAGCTTTGCTGATGGCGCTCGAGGTTGAACCCTGGGTTGGCGAGAGACCTGCCCGCGAGCGTCAGCAGCGTAGGCCAACCCGTTTGGAGACGGCCCTGGCCAGGAGCTCTCATGTCTTTGTCCCCTTTGCGGGACGCTGGAGGTGCAAGCTGTGCAAGAATATTATCCCGCGTAGTAGGCTCTTCCAGGTCGCCTCGACCCAGTGTCCTGGTCGGTCTCTCGCCCCGCTGTTGGACGCTGGCGGAAAAACTGGCCTTCCCGCGGAGTATGGAGAGGGTTTCGAGGCGGCCACTGGAGAAGTGCGAGTGGGTGGTGTTTTGCTGCACCCGAGCCACCAGCTCGCCAAGATGAATGCTTTTGGTCTGTTCTTTTGCATGACGTGTGGGCGCACGGCCACTGCGGACGCCAGGCACCTGTCTGTGGCGTGCTCCCCTCCCACCCGCAAAGGTGGGGAGAATCTGCGCAGAATTCGGAAAGGACTCTTTCCGAGCTATCGTGGCCCACCCGTGTCCGTGATGGCCGCTCAGTCTGAAGATGCTGTGCGTTGCTCCCTCCCCGCCTGCGGCCCTCTGCAGGACGCTTCACCTGCGGGTGCCCCGTCGGCCGAAGGGAGGGAGTCTGTTCCTTTGCTTGATGAATATTTGAGAGTGGCGTCGAGACGCCACCCGTGCGACACGGCGGCCGCCATGAGCTTCGACGAGGCGCCCCGTGCTGCCGCCGCTGGCCCGCCCGCTGCCGCCGCCGCCTTGAGGGAGGTGGTGGCGGGGCCTCTGGAGTGTGGCAGCGCTGTCCCTGGGCAGCAGCGGGGCGGTGCGTCTGTGTGGGAGGAAGGTTGGGAGTGATGGCCGCGTTGCGGCGCTCAGCAGAGTCCAGCAGAGTCCTCCGCCTCCTCCTCCTCCTCCTCCCTCTCCTCCTCCCTCTCCTCATCCTCCCTCCTCTCCTTCTCCCCCTCCTCCTCCTCCCTCTCCTCCTCCCTCTCCTCCTCCTCCTCCTCCTCCTCCTCCTCCTCCTCCTCCTCCTCCTCCTCCTCCGTCTCCTCCTCCTCCTCCTCCTCCGCCTCTTCCTCCTCTCGGTCAGGCCTGCTGCTGTCATCAGATGCTGATGTGTTCGACCTGCGCCTGGCCAGGCGCCCCGTTTCTCAGCCCTCCTCGGGGGGACTGCAGACTACCCATTGGGGGGATCACGCTCTGCGGCGTGACAGCGAGGCACGTGTGACTTGTCAGCTCTCGTATGTAGCATAAGTACTTATGACCCGCTGGTGGACATCTCACGAAGTGGCCCTCCATGCTGCCTAATAAGAAATACAACATGTCCACTATCGTGTGCGTCTGCCCGTGCTGCCCAGGGCGTTCCTCATGGGCCTGGACTCCATCAAGACCTTTGCGGCGGGCATCCGCGCTGCGATAGAGCACGGGGGCGAGGGGAGATGCCTGGCCGCGGGGGAGTTCGCGGGCTACGGTTGCGGGAGCGACAAGGACGCGAAGAGGCGCAAACCTCGGAGATCGAGGAGGATCCATATTTCAGAGGAGGAAGAGGTACCCATACTACCGCTACCCGTCCCCCGTTTTCTATGTTTGGAAGCCTTCTGGGAGGCCTTCGTCGCCACCGCTGAATCCGTCTCGAAATCCCAGGGAGAGGTCCGAGGAGTAGCGGTATTTGTACCTTTTGGGTTCCCCAGAGGAATCGCAAACCTCGGAGATCGAGGAGGATCGATATTCGGGGATCGAGGAGGATCGATCCTCGGTCCTTCCCGATCCTGCTGGACCTCGACTCCCCTCGATCCTCGACCCTCGATCCTCCCTCATTCCGTTTCCTCGCACCCCTGGGCCAGTCGAAAGGGCGGGCCGTGCGTTTCGCATGAGACTTCCTCGTAACTTACGAGCCTTAAGCTTTACAGCTGACAATAATCTTCACAGATGGAGGGCGGGTCGCGTCCAAAATGTGGCTCTCGCCTTAGCGCCGCGCACAAACGTTACATTGCAAAACTTTCACTGGTTGAGGGCGGGTTGTGTTCAGAATGTGGTTCTCGCCTCAGCGCCGCGCGCATTCTTTTTCAACATTTGCAAGATCTTCACGGATTGAGGGCGGTTCGTTTTCAAAATGTGGTTCTCACCTTAGCGCCGCGCGCATGCGCTTAAACATTTGCAGGAGCTTCGCGGATTGAGGGCGGGTTGTTTTTAACATGTGGTTCTTGCCTTAGCGACGCGCACGCTCGTTTGAAAACTTAGCAGGGGCTTCACGGATTGTGGGCGGGCCGTTTTCCAAATTTGGTTCTCGCCGCAGCGCCGTGCAACCATCTTGTTGTGTTGGGTCCTCGTTTTGAAGAGACAGCGCCTCGCGTCCCCGCTCTTCTCCTCTTTCTCCTCCTCCCTCCTCCCATCCTTGCTTCTGGAACCCGCATGGCAACCATTCCATTTCGGCACGCCGCTCACGAGGACCGTGGCCCCGTAGGGAGTTCCACCGAAGGGCCCAGCGGCAGGGTCTCTGCACACCCTTCACGAGGATCGCGGCCCATGGTCCTCCTCCTCCTCCTCCTCCTCCTCCTCCTCCTTCTCCTCCTCCTCCTCCTCCTCCTCCTCCTCCTCCTCCTCCTCCTACCGGAGGCCCCAGTGGCAGGGTTCACATGGCGGCCTCGGGCGAGTTCAGCACGCTTCTCGCGAGGAGCGTGGCCCCTATGGGGAGCTCCAGCCCTCACGAGCATCGTGGCCCTGCAGCTCCACCGAAGGCCCCAGCGGCAAGGTTCGCGTGGCGGCCTCGAGCCATCTCGGCGCACCCCTCACAAGGAACGTCCCATAGGCAGTTCCACCGAATGCCCCAGCGGCAAGGTTCACATGGCGGCCTCGGGCACTTTCAGCACACCCCTTGCGAGGATCGTGGCCCCACAGGGAGCTACACCGAAGGCCTCAGTGGCGGGGTTCGTATTGCGGCCTCGGGCGATCTCAGCACGCCCCCCACGAGGATCGCGGCCCCAAAGGGGGCTCCACCGAAGGCCCCAGTGGCAGGGTTCGCATGGCGGTCTCGGACGATATCAGCACATCCCTCACGAGGACCGTGGCCGCATAGGGAGTTCCACCGAAGGCCCCAGTGGCAGGGTTCGCATGGCGGCCTCGGGTGATTTTGGCACACCCTTTACGAGGATCGTGGCCCCATAGGGAGTTCCGCCGAAGGCCCCAGTGGCAGGGTTCGCATGGCGGCCTCGATTGCGGCCCCCCCCCGCACGCTTCGTGGCCCCAGAGGGAGCCTTGGACGAAATCCCCAGTGGCAGCGCCCGCG
>CAUYUJ010017884.1:55000-67500 GCA_963575745.1 Prorocentrum cordatum
TTTCTATGTCTTTGGGAGATTTCTGTCATTGGCAGAGGGTTACTTTTGTCTTTCTCTTCCTCCTCCTCGTGTTGCTGCTGCTCCTCCGTGGGGAGGTGAAGCGCCAACACGGACCATGGTGCCCGGATAAGTGACGGATCCCGTTTCCGTGCAGAGTTTGGGCGCTCCGCCGTCAAGGCATGCGTCATGCTGGAACCGTGCCTCGGGAGGGCGCCTGCCCCGATTCGTGCTTTCGCGCGCCCACAAACAGGACATGCCGAAGATCTGCTCCTGCCGCAGCCACTTCGAGCTGTGTTGGCTGCCCGACGACCCGTCGCTGATCGTGAAGAAGTACCCCTCGCAGGCCTGGGCGGGCGGGGGCGGAGGGGGGAGCGGCCCTGTCGAACGTCCAGGAGGGCGGGCGACAACACAGCACCAGGACCTCGACATCCAAAGTCCTGAGCCAGTCCAGAGCCCACAGGTCCGGGGCACTCTTTTCCAGCACTCCTTGGAAGTTCATGGGTCAGGGCGGGGGGGGGGAACGGCGCGCCCCTTCCAGCAGGTCTCGGGCCCGCGGTGAGGAGGAGGAATGGGAGTAGGAGGAGGAGGAGGAGGAGGAGGAGGAGAAGGAGGAGGAGAAAAAGGAGGATGGGGAGGAGGACGAGGACCGCTTAGAGGGGCCCCTCTCGGGCCACTTTCCTGCAATCCTCGATCCCCCAACCCCCGCTCTTGCATCGCCCCCTTCTGCTCGGCGGTGCGACGAGGGGGGAAGGTGAGAGGGGGCAGGCGTTCTCGTAAGGCTGCGGGTCTTCTACGAGGCCCGTCAGCTTTCTGAGAACCCCCCTAGTTTGCTTGGGAGCGGAAGCTCCTCCAAGAGCCCGAGGCCTTCTGAGCCTTCTGGGAAGGCCCGCCCCCTCCCCAGGCATGCGACGTTTTCTTGTTGATTCATATGGGACCCCCAGAAGTTCCGACCCTCTCCCCAGCGCCGGCAGTCCATCCCGAGTCGTGTTCAGCAAGTCCCGGGGCCTGGCGAGGGGAGGAGCAGGAGGAGGAGGAGGAGGAAAAAGAAGAAGAAAAAGAAGAAGAGGAGGAGGAGGAGGAGGAGGGGGATGAGGAGGAGGAAGAGGAGGATGGGGAGGAGGAGAAGGCGGAGGCGAAGGCGGAGGAGGAGGCGGAGGAGGAAGATGAGGAGGAGGAGGAAGGGGAGTGGGAGGAGGATGGGGAGGAGGAGGGGGCCAGTAACTTCCCGTCGTCCTTTGTCTCCACGGCGCCAGCACGTGCGCGCCTCCCCCCTCATTGGAAGCGCGCCGCCGCCAGAGGCGGCGCTGGACAACGCGAAGGCGCTCCTCTTCGGGAAGTGCTACACCTCGTACGTGCTGATCGCGGCGGTTTGCGTCGGCGGCTTGTGCGTGGCCGCGGTGGTGGCAAAGGTGCTGAAGGGCATGCTCACCAAGAAGACCCAGGTCTGGGCTTCCCAGATGGGGTTCGAGCAGATGGGGTCGGGGGATCGCGCCGCATCGCCGATGCATCGACGGTGCGGCTCGATGTGGAGCCCGTGCTTCTCCACGCCGACGCCGCCGATGCATCGCAGAAGTTGCCGATACGTTGCCGATGCATCGCCGATACATCGGCGATGCATGGGCGATGCGGTGCGATCCCTCGACCTGATTTGCTCGGACTCCAGCTGGGAGGCCTCTGAGGACTGAGCTCGGCGGCAACGTTCGGGGCGCAAGGCTCGGGGGGTGGTGCCTCGGCCCCCCAAACGCGCACTCGTCGCCGAAAGGGGGGCCGATGTGCCGCCCCGCCCGCCCGGGGACCGGGGACGTGCGGGTCCGCTCTCGGGGGCACGTTGCCGATCCATCGGCGATGTCTCGCCGAGCCCAGCTCGAGGTGCCCCCCCCCCGCCCCCCTCGGGCTGGTCCCTCTGTGGCTCTCGGGCCAACTCGGGCCTCCGGCGACCGCTCGGGGCGATCCAGGAACCCCCAGGAGGCCTTCGGCGAGGCCCAGCCGCTGGAAGGCACCCCGAGGTTGGAGCACCGCCGCGGACCGGCAAGAACGGCCGAAATCATCGAACCTCGAAGTCAGTCGATGTGCTCGCTTGAGAAGGGGAGAATCGGCACATACACAAGTAAGCGTCGATTCCCTGGAGAGCGCCGTGGAAGATATGGGACGTGGAGGGGAAGAAGAAAATCCAGAAAAGATTTGAAACTGTAGGGAATCCTGGGAATTGTGTACGCGCCGGTCGTGAGAGTGGGTACTTCTGAATTCCCAGATTCCGATCTACTTTAGGCGCCTTCCTACTTCACGGATCGAGTGTCGGGGAAACGACGTAAGACTCGAGTTCGCTCGAACTCGGGTTTGCCGACGACGCTGTTTGACGAGTGCGTCCTGGATGTTGACGGTGCAGTTTTCGTGGGATGCTTGCAGCGGGAGTTCGCGTCACATTTCAGATTTGGTTTCGTTATTTTCATGATGACCCATTCAGACCAACCCGAATCCCCTGAACCCGAGTCTTACGTCTCCCAGAGATTGACTTCACTGTTTCCGTCCTCTTCAGTCAGCGGGCGGAAGCCTGATCTATTTTCTGCGCCTTCCTAGGTCGTGCTTCTGCCAACTTCTTCCCACCGACGGGTGCATTTATTTGCGTGTCCCTGGGCCCCTTCTCAAGCAGTGGCGAAGCGTCCTGGCTCGCCTGTAGGCCCACCAGAGAATATTATAAGAACCTTTTTGTGGTTTGCGCGAAATGTTATGAGAACATTTCTGGTTGAGACTGGTTTGTTCACACCCAGCTGCTTTATCTTCTAAGGAATTTGTTTCTTGCTATTCGAGCACTTCGCTGGCGGTTCCAAGAACATTCCGCGGTAGGCTTATAGGAACGCCGGGACGGTCGGTCCCTGCTCAATATCGTTGCCCCTCATGAATCGCGGCGGCCCGCTCGCCCCCCCCCCAGCGGGGCGCGCCGTTTTTCGGCCCAACGGCCGATGTTATGTTACCGGGCGCTGCGCGGGCGGCGCCCCCAGGCGAGCTCTCCGCGGGCGCGCGGGCGTCGGCGGGGAAACCAGGGCTCGGCCCGACGCCTCGTCGGCCACGCGCGGAGGGGGGTTCGGGGGGAGGAGGGAGGGCGTCTTAGAAGCACCCCTGCGTCTTAGAAGGCGCGGGCCTTGTCTACGGATGTAGGGCCCGCGCCTTTAAGAAGCAGCCTCCTTTCGGGGGAACCGAGATGGGTACGGGAACAATGGGTACAAAGTCCAGCAGCAGACCTTGTTCATCCTGAACAGGACTCGTTGTCCGCGTCGCCGCGGTCGTTGTCCATTTGAGGCACAAGCTCGCCTGCCCATCAGCGGCCGCCGTCGAGTTTGGACAACATCTGCTGTTGGGCATCGGACTTATTTCTCGTACCCATTTCGGGGCTCACTTCGCCTCCTCCGATTCGACTCGGTTCGCTTCGATTCCTGGAGATTCCGATTCCGATTCCGATTCGACGCTTTTGGAGGTGTGCGACCAGCAGCCAGCCGCGCCCAGCCTTGCAGCGCGCGCCGCACACTCGTAGGCACGAGGCCCGTTCGTTCAAGGCCTCGGCGGATGGCGGTATCACTAGTTTTATGTCGGGCGTGTCCCCCATACAGGGGGATTTTCGACGAAAAATAACAAATACTACAAACATAATCCAAAAATAGTCCGGGTATTATTGTTTGCGTATGTTTCAACAATTTGGGAGTATTTTTTGAGTATTTTTCATTTTTCGTCGAAAATCCCTCTGTAGGGGGACAGGCCCGACTTAACACTAGTTAAGACGTGCCATCGCGTAACTTCAGGCAGGCCCGCGCATCGGCCGCTCTGAACAAAAAGATCCCGATCCGATTCGACTTTACATTCTGGTGTGGAGCCCTGCTTCCGAAACGGAGGCCTTTCCCAGCTTGCCGATTTTCGCCGATGCGATTTGTCCAGACTTGGCTGCCGATTCCCGCCGATCCAATTCGCTTCGATCGCGGATCCGACTTGTCGACTCGATTCTGGGCTCTCACTGCGAAAGGGCAGGGCGAGGGCCATCGAGGAGGGTGAGCCTGGACATGTTCGCGCCGCGAGGAAGTCGCGACAGGCGCGAAGCGCCTTACATCCTTCTGCTTCGCTTGGCATCGCTCGGACGTGTGCATGTGTTCTCGGCGAGGACCATCGAGGAGCATGTTGGGCCCTCCGGCGCGAAAAACGCACGCACGAGACCGCAACAGATACACAGAGGCATGGACGTCCGAGCGATGGCAGGCTCCGGGGGCCCTGGCTGGGCCCCAGGCCGTGAGAGCGTTCGTTGGGGTGAGAGCGGTGGTTTTTGACGGTCCGGACCCCCTTGCTAGGGCACGGTTTTTTTTTGCCCTCATGGGCCGGTCTCTGCTGGTCTTGAATCGGGCCTGTCCCCCTACAGGGGGATTTTCGACGAAAAATAAAAGATACCCCCAACATAGTTTAAAAATAGTCTGGGGACTATTTCTTGAGTATTGTTTGACCTTTTGGGGGTATTTTTGGGGTATTTGAAATTTTTCGTCGAAAATCCGCAAGACATTGTTCGTTGAAGACAAAGGCCGCCTGCCCAACAGCGGCCGCTGTTGGTTTTGGACAACATTTGTTGTTGGGCATTGTACCCATTTTTGCCGTACCCATGCGGGTGTCCAGAGAGACCTCCTGGGGCTCGACGCCCAGAAAACATGACGTCGGGGGTCTGTGCAGGGAGCCGAGCGGGATCCGTGCTCGGAGCAGGCGGTGGACAGGGGCAGGCCCCCTCCACGCCCCAGCGGCTACGCCCGCTTTCCACCGCAACCTTCCCACCGAAGTTCCGAGGGTGGGTGGAGGAGAAGAAGGACGAGGGAGGAGGAGTCTGAAGACGAGAAGGAGGAGGAGGGAGGAGGAGGAGGAGGAGAAGCAGAAGGAGGAGGGGAAAGAAGGGGGAGGGAGGAGGAGGAGGAGAAGGAAGGAGGAGGAAGGAGGAGGGAGGAGAAGAAGAAAACACTGCATAAACATAAAGTGTCCCAAGAGTGTGCGCGGATTTCTTGGAACGGTGGCTTGGCCCGTTGGCGGCTCCTCCGACGCCCCCCTGGCGCGCGGAGCGCGACAGGGAGGGGGTCCAGCGCCGATCCAAGAAATCGAGGAGGAGGATGAGAAGGAGGACGAAGTAGACAAAGGAGGAGGAGGAGGAGGAGGAGGAGGAGGAGGAGGAGGAGGAGGAAGAGGAGGTCGACGACGACGACGACGATGCTTCGGAGATGTTGTGGCGTTTGCGGAGGTTCTCGTCGCCGCAGTTGGAAGCAGCTTGACGAATTGGCCAGGATGGACCTTAGGAGGGAGTAGGAGGAGGACAATGAGGAGGAGGATTTTGACACCCTCGCGTCTTGAAAGCATCGCAGCGGGAGGTTTTGGTACTGTTCGGCCCCAGGGGTCCGTATCATGGTCGTTGACTCAAAAAATGGAGTCGTCAGGGGTCGGGGTTACTCGCTGACTCCTCCATCCCATTTCTTTCCGCCAACCTGCCTGGAGCATTTCCTTACCCCTATGATTGGCATCACCTGATCTCGATGTCGATCCTACGGATTCCTCGAGTTTCTGAGTGCGCGTCCCTAAGACTGTCATCGCACTTGGACCTGTCAGTCCCAGGGATAGGGATGAGATCGAGGCTGGTTATCCGCGCCCGAATGGGAGTGTGGGGGGCTGCGACAAGATCCCCCTCGAACCTCCCTGCTTTGAGGGTAGCTCCCAGGGCGATCAACCACCTTCTTCGGCATCTACCTCTCCATCCACTCGCCACTCTCGGTCCGCCCTCCACCCCCACTGGCGCTGCTCAGTCCTATTCGGGCCCTCTCGCTCGGTTCAGAGAGGGTGCCCTTCTGCTGACTCGGAGGCCCCTTCCACCCTGCGTGCGCGGCGGGGGGGCCCGCAGAGGCTATGAGGGGCCGCTTTCGACAGATGGGGCCCCTCTTGCTTGAAAGGGCACATCTCGCACGAGAGGGTCCCGCTCGTACGACGTTCTCCATTCCTGGTCGTTCCCTCCCCGACCTTCAGTGAGATCACGAGAACCCCTAACTCGAATACGCGATGAAGACGTGGCCTCACTGAGGTCCCCGTCTTCGCAGGAGGGATGACAAGTCAGGACGCTTCGGTTCGCTACATTTGCAGCAAAGACACCTTACCCCTGATGCTCTTGGCCCTCCTAACTTGGGTCCCCTCCCACAGGGTTTAAAGGGGTTCTTTTTTGGGCTGTTCATATCTCGCGCGGCAGGACTGGGAGGGGTGCGCCCGTCTCAGCCAAGGCTCCCCGCCGGGCCACCGGCCAAGGAGCCTTCAGGATGCGGCCTGCCCTGATCCTGGAGTGTCAGGAGATAGCCCTCCAGACCTGTAGGCCTATTGGTGGTCTCCAAACCAGGTGGTGAGACACCCGGTGGTGACCCCGATTCTCCAAAAAAATCATTCTGGGTCACCACCGGGTTTGGGGACACGCGGTCGCCACGAGGTTTTGCGTTTCTTGGGCCAGCCAGCGCTCGAAAACCATTACCCAAATCGCCCAAAACTCACCACCGGGTGTTCTCACCACCACGTTAACAATTTGGGGTCCACCAAGCCTACCTAGGCCGGCACGGGAACGGAAAGAACGCTTCGTCATGCGGGCCGTTTCGGGGCCCTCCTGGGCCGTCCCGGGGGCCCTCTTGGGCCGTGTCCAGGGCCCTCTCGGACCATCTTGGGGGGCTTGGGCCAGCTTGGGGCGCCCGCGGGGTCCTCTCGGAAGCCTCCTGTGGCCCCATTGGAGCTCTCCTGGGAGCCTCTTGGGCCTCTGTGGGGCCCTCCTTGGCCCATCTTGGGGCTGTCGTGGGCCGTCTTGGAGCTCTCTCGGGATGTTCTCAGGCCCTCTGGGGAGCCTCTGGGGACGTGTTGGGGCGACCTCGGAGGCCCCCAGGGCCGTGTTTGGCCGTTTTTAATCAGAAAAGGCGAGAACCCCAAATCTTTTTTTTTATTATTAAAAAAAAAAAAAAAATGCGGAAAATCAATAGTTTTGGCCTCCGGAGTCCCTCTTGGGAGTCCTCGTGGGGGCCTCTTGGGCCGTCTGGGGGGCTTCTTGGACCATCTTGGGGCCATCTTCGCCCTTTTTGGAGCGCTCTTGGGCTGTCTTGGGGCCCCTTGGGCGTCTCTTGGGCCGTCTTGGAGGTATCTTAAGCCGTCCTGGGGGCCTCTCGGGGGTCTCTTCGACCGTCCTGGGCCCAAAAAAGCAACCAACATGGCCCCCGGAAGGCGTGTTAAAAACATCTCCCCCGCCACGCCCCCACCAAGACCCCCCCCCATTGGACTAACATGCCCTATGCAGAACTTCTATCGCTTGCGCCCTTTTCCGTCTTCTGGACTGGCCGAAAAGCCTCGACGGGAAAGGAGGTGTCGGGGTTCGGGGGGCGCTACAGTCGGGGCCCTGAAGAAGGAGCCCTTTTCGTTGGGGAGGGGCTCCGTGCTCCTGAAGTGTCTCGCAGCCTGCCTCAGATTTCCCTTAGGGCTTCGATACGCAATCGAAGTTTTAACTTGTAGAAAGAAGGGGCCGCGTTCCTTGTTTAGGGTTCCTTAGGTCAACGCCCCGACTGTAATTGTGGAGGGCTTCTCAGAGCCGCAACAGTTCACGGCTGCACGATCCATGCGGCGCCAGAAGCCGACGCCCGCGACGCGAGGAGGGGCGCGGGGAGGAGGGAGGGAGGAGGAGGAGGAGGAGGGAGGAGGAGGAGGAGGAGGAGGAGGGAGGAGGAGGAGGAGGAGGAGAGAGGAGGAGGATGAGGAGGAGGAGGAGGAGGAGGAGGAGGAGGAGGAGAAGGAGGTTCCTTATCTAGGGTTCCTTAGGTCAACGCCCCCGACTGTACTCTTCAGCCCTCCTGGAAGGTCTGGGTGTGGGTGCCGCGGTCGGCGTCTTGGGGGGAGCGCGCCGGCTTCGGCGCGCGCCGCCTTTGTTTTCCGGGGGGGCCCGGGGGGCTCCTCGAAGAGGGCGGCCGCCGACGCCGGGCAGCGGCATCCCCCCCCGCGCGCACCGAATAGGGGGCCACATGCGAACCCTGCCCCATGACCCCCACGATTTCTGAGGGGGAGGGGGGGGGGGGGTTCGCTTCGCTCGGGAGCCCCGCCCTCAGAAATCGTGGGGGGTAGGGGCGAGCGAAGGGAAGCCCCCCCCCCCCTTCGGAAACCGTGGGGGGTAGGGGGCAGGGTTCGCACGTGGCCCCCTACAAGGCAAGGCAGGTCCTCGGGCCGCTGCGGGGCCAGGTCGGGCTCGGGGAGGCGGGGCTCTGGCATTTTCGGGCGGCCCCTTCGTGGCTCTGGCTTTCGGGGCTCGGGGAGGAGGAGGAGGAGGAGGAGGAGGAGGAGGAGGAGGCGGAGGAGGAGGAGGAGGAGGATAGGTCTGGGCCCCAGGTCGGGGAACCTGTTCCAGCGCTCGCTTCGCTTCCTCTGAGTCGATTCGATTCGATGCCGATGGCTTCCGATTCCGATTCGGTTCGATTTGGGACTCCGATTCGGGCTCTGATTTCTCAACGGAGGCCGACTAGCCTGCCGATGTCTGCCGACTCGACTTCTCCCGACTCGGCTGCCGATTTCCGCCGATCCGATTATTTTCGATTGCCGATCCGATTCATCGATCCGATTTGGGGCTCTCCTGCCTGTTCGTGGCCGATGCTCGCCGTGGCCGAAAAACGTCCCATTTGGCCCTTCTTCATTCTTCGCTTTGGTAGCACGACGACTCGACTGCAGGAGAAGGTCCCTCCTGGAGGGGGGGCCTCAGCGAGGCCCGGCGCGCAGCCCTCGGGGTGGCGGTGGGGGCTCCGGGGGAGCGGGAAGCGGGGCAGGAGACGGCCACGATGAGCGATCGTGGTCGTGATGGTCATTTGGTATAGAGGGAACAATTCATGGACACTCCCGCTCTCACCCGAGTTCAGAGTTGGCGTGCGAGGGGAAGACTACGATCGGAGTGCAACCCACGTAGCCCAACGCTAACATCGATCACTCGGGGCATGCATTGACCGATGGATGCGGCCTGAGTGTTCGCTAATTTCTTCCGAGGCCTGTTGCAAGAGAGGAGCAGATCCTGAGCATACCAGCACGCACCACCGCGACGGTGCCGCCGCCGCAGCCGCCGCCGCCGCAACCGACGACGACGACGACGACGACAACGAGGACGACGGCGACGGAAATGAGGCGTGCCCACCATCCGCACTGAAGCACGGATCTGGGAAAGGGTCAGGTGAGGAGGACGAGGAACGAGAGACAGAGAAAGCAGCAGGAGCAGCCGCACCGCCGCAGCGGTCGCGGCGCTCAGCAGGAGGACCATGAGGACTGAGGGAGGAGCACGTCCACTCTCGAGCTCGTCCCTATCCCTAGAATCAACGGGCCCGAGCAATGACGATCTCAGGGATGTGCCGTCAGAAACTGGGCGAATGCCCAAGATCGGCACCGAATTGACGCGATGCCGACTTTGGGGACAGGGGCATGCTTCGCGCTGGCAGTGGCAGCAAGGACCGGCCCCGCCCGCACGCGACAGCCTGCCCCCGCCGCCAGGCCGAGCAGAGGCCGCAGCAGCATGGCCGCAGATGAGTTGGCTGGCCGCCGCTGTGGCGCCTCCGTCGCGGGCCGCCGCGTTACAGGTCCGCGATCCGCATCTCCTCCTCCACCGCCTCCTCCTCGTCCTGTACCTCCGCCTCCTCCTCCTCCTGCCGTCAGGCCCAGGCAATTTTCAAGTGCCTCGCCACCGCGGATAAGCGGTGCAGCATGGGCTCCGTGTGGCATCGCCTGAACGCGGTGTGGGTCCGATGGCGTCACGCTCCTTATCCCGCCCACTCGCGGGTGCGATAAGGAACGGGCGGAGGGCGGCACTTCCCTCTGGGAGGTTCGTTGTCGTTCGTTGTCGTCCTTCGTGTCTCGCTTGGTCGTCGTGTCCGTCGCCCTTTCCTCTTTGGGAGTTGCGGCACGGCCCTGGATTAAGTTCCGGGGTGGACGTTGTTTGCGCTCCTCGGCCGGAGAGTGGCCCTCCCCCCCCCTCCCCGCCCTGCTGCCGCCGCTGTCGCCGTTGCAGCTGTCAGGCCAGGGCTTTTAGTGCCCTGCCACCTCGGCCAAGAGGTGCGTCCTGGCGCGGGGAGACCGCAGTGGCACCTCCTGGTCTGAGGTGAACCGCCGTTGCCGATCACGGAGGCGGGGCCCGCGGCTTCCCGCCTGCAACCTCTTGGTTGCAGCGCTTTTTGCCGCGGGCATACTGTTGCCGTGCTTGTGGGGGCGCGGGCGCTGGGCAACGCTCCGTGTGTTGTCCCTTGGGCACCGATCCCGGATCCCCATGCGCCATGTTGGTTCGGGGTGTAGGGCGGTCCTTGGTTTGCTTGCTTTTTTGTTCTGATTTCCTCCCTAAGGCACAGCGTTTCTGGCGCTATTGGGAGCTAGTCAGGGAAAGGAAGCCAGAGGTCAGGTCCCAGCTTGTTTCAGTGATTCCCCCTTTCTGCGCGTGCGCCTTTGGCGTTGGCCGTTGGCCATGTTGGCCGTTGGCCAGGGCACGTTGGCCCGCGTTTAGTTGAGCGCCGCGGTTTTGTTCTGCCTCTTTGGGCCTGCAACATTCCTCCTCTTCCTCCTCCTCCTCCTCCTCATTATCCTCCTCCTCCTCCTCCTCCGCCCCCCCCCCCCCGTCGGCGACAGCATGCTCGGCCCTACAGCCCTGAGGTCGGCACGCATGCAGCTGGCCCTTGCCACACCGCGAGCGCGATTCGCACAGTTCGGTCGCAACGTCCGCGCTCTGTCGCACCGCCAATTCGCGTGATGTTCCTTGTCGGGCTTCCTGGAACCACGAGGCCTCATCCTCCTCATTCTCCTCCTTCTCCCCCTCCTCCGCCTCCTACTCTTCTACGTTGGGCGTACTCGAGGTGCAGGCCCGTAGCGTTCGTGCGTAAACTCCGACGTAGCAGCGTGCCACACACATTAAGGCAGTTGCCAGTGCGGGCGCAAGTAGGACAAGACGGTGCCAAAAGCTGGGGTGCCCGCGGTGCGCGGAGCAACTAGGCTGACAGCCGAAGGGAGGAGAGGGATACATAGCCACACTTTAACAGAGCCGACAAGGGAGGAGCCGAACAAGAGAGATCGAAACGCACGTGCAACCTAAGCGCTAATCAAGCAAGGCGGGTCTGCTTAGTGATCGGCGCTGATTCCTGTGGGTCGGGCCCCCCAGGGCAAGTCAGGCAGCTGTAAGCATATTCGTCCCTAAGCAGTCTTTAGGAGAGGCTGTTCAATGATAAATTGGCGTTGCCGACTAGGGTGTGTCAGTAATCTAGAATGGCTTGCCTGTATGCCTGGTAGTATGTTCAAGTTGTCTTTGTTGATCCATAGTACACCTTATTGGCTAGCCTAGAAAAACTGTTGGCCTGTAGCTTGAATGCGGATGGCTTCAATTATCCATTATCAACCTTTCGTCCCCCCCCCCCAATTCTACATCCCGCGATCACGCCCCTCCATCAGGTCAGATTGGCTTGCGCGATATACTCGGAAGTTAAATTTGAGAATAACAGGGCCGTTGGCTGTATACTTGAAACGAAATGTTTGAGATTGGAATTGTAGATAGAGGCTGGCACAGTCGGATTGTGCTGGCCTGTCCTGTGGCATTCTACGTTACGTTTGTCAGGTGTCGAAAGTTCGGTGTAGGCTGGCGCTGTACAGTCGGCTAGCCTGCGACGCGAGATAAAACGTGGACCTACTGCGTAAGATGAAAGAGTCAAAGAGCACTCGGCACTCGGCGGCCCGCAGTAGGGCTAGTCATTGCCCCGCCGCCGACTGCCCAACTGGTCACTATTGTCATTGGTACTCCGTCTCTCTGCCCCACGATCAAATGCCCTACCACTCCAGTATGATAGCATAGTCGGCGCTGGCGGCAAAGTGGTTCAATACTAGCATAAGCAGGCCAGCAAGTAAGTCCGAGAGCATTTGCCCGTAAGAAAGTCAATCGCCCCTCCTGGCCCAGAAGAACTTCCTGATCTTGACCAGAAGCCTCGTCTTTAAGTTGGCAGCTGCTGTCGAAACATCGTACCCTAAATCAGGTGATAGGTATGGGCGGACTGGCGAGCGGAGTTGCGGCACAGCGAACAGAGAGAGTAAGCATCCTGAGCCAGCCCCATCACGCCGAACGTGCATCACAGTTGCCCCCGACGACTGCGGGGCTTGTCATCGCCAAGCTTCCACCAACAAACATACTGCAACCGAGCGGATACGAAATGCCTCAGGGGGGGCGTCGCAAAGCCCTAGTGGGAAGTGGACGATGAAACAGATGCTCCCAGTCGTGCTCGTTTTCTGATTCATTGTTTTTCCGATCGGCCCGGGCTCTGGCATCCCCTCTCCCCCACCATGGAGTAGATCTTGGCTGTTTTGGGCGCCTGTTTCAAGCAGGTGGACTCTCCCCAATCGGACGCACTGCTGCAAACAGTCGTTCTAAGCAGAGATCCGGAGCCAGACCCCCCCGCCTCCCCCCCCCTTCCCTTCCGCCCAATGTCGAA